>WBMW01005084.1:188107-212675 GCA_013396635.1 Penelope pileata | reverse complement strand
AAAAAAAAAAAAAAAGTTTGTGTCATTTTATAGCAACTTTCACTCATCAGCCTTTTTTCTACACTCTTCAGTTTCTGTTTCAGTTGCAGTCTCATTTTTTATTTCCCAGGTGCCACATGGTGGTGCTCCTGACTCCATGTTGCTCAGAAGCCTGCACTGGCAGAAGAGAGTTAAAGCAGCAAGCCTACCAGAAACTGGTTATGGAAGGAGGACTAAGACTCAGTTCAGCAATGACAATGAACCATGCAGTGGGATGAGGGATGTACTTTTCTTCCAGGATTGATCTACTGAGGCAGATATGAGAAGGAAGATATAATGGCAGCTTAAAAAAATCCTGAGTATTATGTATGTACGTACACATACAATCGTATTTTACCTCTTCCTATATGAATTTTGCATGTTGCCTTTTCTTTTTTCTTCTCTCTTTTTTTTTTTTTTTTTTTGGTAGCTATTGCTCCTTCCTGTTTTCTGTTTTATTCTGTCAGTAGAAGACTCATTCAGGTTCATATCTCAGCATCCTCCTGAAAGAAACAACAGCATCCTTTTTTCTGGGTAAATCATGAATACACAGAGAAGCAAGGCAGAAGGAAAGGAGATGTACCTTCTCCATGTAAGGAGGGGCCCACACAGAATTAGGACCAGCCATGGTGGACCCAGGTAGGATCCCCATATTTGGGGTCAGCCAACAGTGGCACTGGCCTAATGTCAACTGAAAGATACCTTTTTCTCATAAGAAAAACTCTGTATCTAAGTGTAGACTTTCATCTGTATCGAGGCTATGGATCGATTAAATCAACAGGAATGATTTTATTGACTTTTGTGAACTTTGAATCTAGTCCCGTGAACTGTAGAATTCTGCTAGTTAGTGTTTAGCCTTATTCATTTAGGAGTTCAGTTCACCTCCTACCGAGAATTTCTGAAAGCCTTACTGAAAAATGAATTGGGTATTTATATATTTATGAGAATCTTGCTTTTAAATTGTGGGAAGATATATTTTTAATTAATCCTCATGAAAACAATTGAATGCTTGACCTACAAGGATAATTACTTATGTTCTGCTTTTTTTATTCAGTAAAAGTTTTATTGGATTTATACAGCGTACTGCATAGTATGTGATCTATACTATAGTATAAAAGTGGAGCTCTATAACACATGCAAACATTTTAGAATTGACATCCATGTCATCTATATAAACACAGTATTCTGTAATTAGTCATATTACTAGCATATTTTTTTAACGATTTTCTTTGCTCTCTTTGCATGTCTTCTATTATTTTTTTCATACATACATATCTTTCATAAAACCATAAACTGACTACTGGGGAAATCATCTATGGCTTCAAATATACTTTGAATTATTGTTCAATTTATGGAAAAATCTAATGGTCTTATTTGATAGAATCTTCTGAATCTGAGGAAGCGTGTTAGTTTCTAACCTGTTACTATTTCTCCTATAGTTTCTTATCCATAGCATGTATGGATCTCTGTCAAGAGATAATGTTAAGCAGAACTGTTTATGATTAATTAATATAACAGTACGTGGTTCTCAAGATATGAGTGACTGAACATTATGGATGAGTGGATTGGTGAAAACCCAGAAATGCTCAGAGATCACCAGGAAACATCTCTCAGAATTATATAAATGGTCTGATGGACAAAGCAGGCATTTAAGAATACCAGGTCTGACCGCCAACAATTTTGCACTGCAGGAGTAACGTTACATATCCAACACAAATGCTGAAATGAACAACATTTCACTAATATGGAAACAACATTTTCCGTATTAGTGAGTTCACTATGAAGAAGAAGAAATATCCAGGGTTGTATTTGCAATGCGCCTTGTATGAAAGATGAATGTAGAAAAGAGAAAAGCTTTACCTAAAATAAGTCTGGCTGTGCAGGGAGATGGGGCCTATAGAATAGGGCAGCTTGTTCTCTCACAAGCTTGAAAATTACCCTGCTAATTAGTCTTGTTACTTAGCTTTATATACTGCAAGGTCAATTTCAAAAATGTTGAAGTTAAAATAAATTATTAGGGAGATATTAAGGCATTATTTCATTACGTCTTTCTCCAAACACAAGTGCAAGCTGATTGCATCAAAGTACAGAGTGCTACATTTTGCTGACAATTTGCTGTTTTTGCTGAATTTTTGCCCACCAGAAGAAAGTCTGAGCGGATTTTTTTCCTGAGATGGAATAAAATAGAAACATCCAGACTAACAAAGAGACCCCTCTGTTATCTTTATTAAACAATCATATAAATGTAAAAACAAAAAAAGATCTCCACTCAAATCCTAACAAATATATTAAAGTATAAAAGCTAGTTCCCAAGAAAAGTAATGAAATGTACCTAGTTTTCCTGTATGTATACACTGGTAGAGGTTTGGAGGGTTTATTTCCTTTGTTTCTTTCCCCAGAATGGATTTTAAAAGTCATATTTTACTGATTCCAAACCAGATAATACCGTGGAAGATCAAAATATATGAACATGCAAATGACGATTTAGTCCCCAAAAGATGACTTCTGAAACTTGTTAAGAATGTGTACATTTGTTAAGAATGTGCACATACGTAAGAGCAATGTGGGTTTACAGAAACAGAAACATACCTGCCAACGTGCCCTGATGCAATCAAGATTGTTTTGTTCACTGGCTCACTGTTGACTCCCAATGCCACTTTGAGGTCTCAGTGCAAATTCTTGCCTGGATCTTTGATGTCTTCCCCTCTTAAACAAGAATTGCATCTTTATTCGTGCAAGAGGGGACTCTTTAGAACCTCAAGTGCCCACATTTTCTCCTTCTAGACTAACAGGATGTATCCTAAGCTTATCCTGGGGAGCACCTCTTGGACTGCTTGCACAGTCATTTTATTTTCATCTTATGCAGTCAAGAGGACAGTACATTCTAAAGTTTGCTGATTTCAGAACATCCTCTGGCAACAGACAGCTTGAACAATAAAACACATAAATTTCTTTGCTTACATGAACATAAATAATTGAAAACAAAAGTTTAAGAATAACCCAAATGTAGTGGGTTTTTTTGTGCTCTTTCTCAGTTGTTCTGATATATTTCAACGCAAATGCAATTCTTGGAGCTAGCAGTGGGAGGTCTGGCAGTTCAGGTCTATCACACATATACTGTGCTCCAAGTATTTTTCTCTCTTTTCCTGCCTAGATATACTACACTTGGCTTCTGCTTTGTTTCACTGCAAATGGAATATTGAAGTCTGGGAAAGAGGTGAGGTGAAAGGGTAGCGGTCAGAAAGAGATAAGTTGTCTTTGCAATTTTCAGTTTTTCACTCTCTTCTCTCTTTATACACCTGCCTTGCTGGACATCTTTGTGTTTTAACTTACAATGATATTTTCCATGCCTAGGTGGTTCTGCATACCTTCTTCCACTTTTGTTGTTGCTGTTGTTGGTTTTAAGTTTACAGTATTAAAACACGACATGCTGATAATATCTATTCTCCATAACATCTGTGTTGTTGATGGTCTCTCATGCCATAGTAGTTTTCTACAGTGATCACCCAAGGGCATTTTAATGCACTTCTTTAGAGCAGATGAAGGACTCTGGGTTGGTATACCCCTGTGAGTGAAAACCGCATATCTTTGTCCAGTACTTATTCTTTAGATTCATGGTCTAAAATAGTGTTTTGCCCTCAATTCCCCTGCTTTCACTTTCCAGAAGGGCAATATAATCAAAACACCAGATTAGATTATATTTGCAAAAATTGGGAAGAGAATGTGTGTGTGATAACAACTTTAAAAATATAAAGACTGAAGAAGGAATGGAATTCCTTTTGTGTGGAACGAGGTATGGTCAGATAGCTCCCAGATGGCTATATTTAATTAAGTTTTGGCAAAGCTAAGCTTTACTTTTCATATCCCATCTCTAAATTTCTGAGAAAATATTAAATAAATTCATACAAGGTACTCCAGACATGAGAAAAGGTTACCTGTTATTTCTCTGGTCAATTTCAGCATCCAGAAGTCTCCTCTACTTCAAGGAATCAACCAAAATTTACTAACAAGGCAATCTGTGGGTAGAAGTTTCCTATAACAGCTATGTAAGTGAAGAAGTCACCATTATGTGAACCATAAATCATGGAATTTATAATGAGATGCTAGTTTTAAGATCTAGAAAGTATACTCTTTTTTTTTGTTGTTGTTGTTTTTCTTTTTTCTTTTTAGTAGTAGTTTTCACAACTTAGGAAGTCAGGTTTTTTTCCACAAAAAAAGCCTTCTATGAACGAGTAGACTGTAGTAAAAATATGGAGGTTGAATGACTAAATTTAAGACTTCTAACTCACACAAATATACTTCTAACTCATACAAATATGAGAGCTAATTAGCTCCCATCTATTTTTATCGGAGTTTTAATGTTTAGCCTATATGACTACAATATAAATGAGATATGTGTAGCATAAAGAGAATAAAATAAAGTGATTTGTCCCAAAACCAAATACTAAGCTACTTAAGCTATATGAACACATTTATTGTTTTCAACAATAGGATTAGATTGTGCTCCTTACAAAGCAGTTACATGTTCACAGACGTTTGAAAATCTGATGATTCTGCAGCAATCTGAACATATTTTTACGTATTTCACATAGGTGTATATTGGAAATATGTCTTTATGTATAGCTAGCTGAAAAAAAATCTGTGCTTGTATATGTTGTATATATACACAGATACAGAGACCCATACGAGTGAACATTCAAATGTTTTGGCCATTCTGTAATTCAGATTGATAAATACATTGGGTTAATAGTTATGGTTTATGTTTGAGTTTACTTAAATGTATTCCTTTCATCTGGAAAGATTTATTACTCTGTAAGAAGGCTGCACCTCCAGCTCTTAGATGTCTTAAAAAGCTTCAGTTTGTGAGGGGGTGTCATTCACAATCATATTTCTTTTCTGGTATGAAAATCAGTATTACTGTTTGGTAATGTGAAAACAAAGCTTCAAGTTTTATCTTCCATTAATGAAGTTAATAAATATATCCATTAATAAATATAAAGCAAAGGGAGAGAGCCAGAACATGCCAATATTAATTTTGTCTTTATTGCTTCTGGGATTGGAACAAATGAAAATGTCCATTATCATCGATTTGTTTTGATTCTGTTACATTCCCCAATGACAATTATTTTTTAATCATATAATCTTTTGACATTTAAGATTTCTGTAATTAGTACAAAAATAAATAAAGAGGTGGTCAGATGTAGGAGTTTATAAGCCTACTGGCTCTTTTTCGTTTCCAGAGAAAATGTAAAGTCATCTAATAACACAAGAAAGTAGGTCAAGAACACTGCATTAGTATGTTAGTGGCTAACATTCCTGATTTTAAAACAAATAGTAATTTCTACAGGTTTAATAGTAAATATTTGTTATCATTTAATATTCATAGCACATAAAAGAATGCTTGAAATAAATTGAGCCTGTTAATGATCAGACATAAGTGAGTCTTTGGCTGCTTTTGTAAGATTTTGCCAAAGACTATTCCATTGTTGTTTTTTTTTTTGTCTTTAGTACAAACCTCAAACCATGTCCAGATCTTTTTCCTCTGCAAATCCAACTGTGGCCTCAAGCCCTCTCTCTCGAGAGGCCTTCACTATCACATTATGTCAGGCTAGTCTATCCAAAAACCTGCCTGCTGTTGCAGTCTGTGATGCTGCTTTTGTGAAATGACTGCAGTAGAATCTGGTTCCTTTAGTAATAGATCACATACTCCATCAAGCAAAGTGTTAATTAACATCTGACGTAAAGATTGTTGTGTCAGACAGTGCACATTTCAGTTTCATTGCAATCCTGATGTTTTCTAATAACTGAGCTTTGAAAACTTTTACTACATTCATTTTAACTGAAATTGCTGCAGTTCATGTAAGAAGCTAGGTTTGTACTTTGTAAAGCCATATCTTCTTAGGTTTGGTTTTGCAAAAACAGAACAAGAAATGCATAGAGTCTTGTTCTTATTGTATTCAAATCACAGAGCTTCAGATAGGAATAAGAGGAGAAAAGAAAATCGTGTTCAGCTTTTGACTGAGTTATAGCTTTTATAAAATTGAATTTTAATAATTTGCCAAGGGAAGATTAAAAGTAATATTATTCTATGAGAATTATTTGAGAGAAAAAGATGTATTTTAGAGAATTTTTTTAATCTCTTTGCATCTCTTTCTCCCTTAGTAATAACCTTTAAGCCTTTTAGCTGGCATCAACACTTTACAAATTGATATTTTTGCTCATTCTTATTCTTACCATGGTCAGATCCAGTGTCAATCTTTGAAGTTCTCAGCATGAAATCTGATGTGGTCCCCATCTATCTTGTTAAATCTGTTCTTGCTCATATCACAGGAGTGCCATTATGATTTTCGACTTTGTCAATAAATTATTGTTGCATGCTGTACCCCTCCATGCAGTAGCTTTTTTGGGCACCTCTGCAGAGAAAAGGAGTAATAAAGGGAGAAATCAAAAATATTTGAGGTGAATGCCTTGTTTGATGGGAGAATTATACATTTAGAGTAACTAGTTTTATGTGAATGCAGGAGAATAAATATCTGTTTATGCTAGTGGTATCTTTCTGACAAGAACATATGTCCTACCTAGTTTATGCAATCACATCTTCAGCACGTTTCACTCAAAGCTTGTTTGTGTGAGATAGCAGTAGTCAGAGAGCCAGACTTTAGAAAAAGATGTGAAGAGCTGCCTGATAGACCGAGAAGTTTTAGAGATACAGAAAGTGACAGATACGGCGCAAACATACTCAGTTGAAAATAAACCAGTTCTGCCTCATATGCGGACTGTGTAACTGCTTGGTATTGCTGCTATATCTCACTTTTGTGAAAGACTGTAGAAGGTGATAGACTTCAGTAAAGCATTACAATTTTTGTTCTTGGAATGATGGGAACTATGTTCAGCAACCTTCAGTTGAAGAAAGAGGAGATGCTGCACCTTTGAATGTAGGCACCGTTGAATAGGCTCGTTGAAGTGAAATTCTAGAGAAGGAGAGTTTTGAAATCTCTGTTCCTTTCTCCTGTCCAGAATGTTTGGCTGTTGCTGCTGCAGAGCTGGGATACTAGAGAAAGGTGGGATGGGAGTGGTGATTCACAGTCAGATATGTGAGGTTGAGAAGATAGTAAGAGCAAGGGAAAATGCAAATACTAAACAGGAGAAAATTTTGTGGTTGTTTCCTTCTCTTCACTTTGATGATTAACACAGCAACTACTCAGAGCTGAGTCTGCAAGGGAGATTTTGCAGCAATTTTTTTGGCTTTGTCCACACATTATAAACAATACCATGTGGATCATGGTCACAATTTTGTGGGGGTTTTTGTTTGTTT
Organism: Penelope pileata; assembly: GCA_013396635.1. Lineage (NCBI taxonomy): Eukaryota > Metazoa > Chordata > Aves > Galliformes > Cracidae > Penelope > Penelope pileata. The sequence continues at coordinate 205,342 of WBMW01005084.1, read as the reverse complement.
CTTTGTTTTTTAGCCAAGGAGCTGTGATACAAGGGATATTTTTCAAACTTCTATATGCTACTGTGCCAACAATTTGGCTTCATTAATTTAAAAAATAACATTGTGTTGTAATTATAAAATTATCTTTTTTTCCTTTTTCTGCTTGTTTGAATGATGCTGTAACAAAAAACAGTTATTGCTCTTACTAGCTATAATTTCAGTGTCAGAGTTTTGTTCTAAAAAATGTTAAAATAACATCAAGGAGGTTCTTTCAAGACAAGTGTGAAACTAAAACTCAGCTTTACTTCAGTGAAATATTGTGGATCTTTGTTTTAAGCTGTGAGGGACTACTGGTCCATTTCTATATATTATATTTTAAATATATATAAATAAATATAAATATTTTATATATATTTAAACATATATATATTTATAAATATATATTAAAAATGTAAGTGCCACTCATCTTTAATTTACAATCTTTGAGAAAAGTAATAAACTTGACTAGAACTGTTCAGTTTTCCACAAAACTGTTGAGGAAGGTTTTCATACCTGAAGCAATACTTTAAAAAAAAAAAAAAAAAGTCTGGATCAANATGTAGGCACCGTTGAATAGGCTCATTGAAGTGAAATTCTAGAGAAGGAGAGTTTTGAAATCTCTGTTCCTTTCTCCTGTCCAGGCTGTTGCTGCTGCAGAGCTGGGATACTAGAGAAAGGTGGGATGGGAGTGGTGATTCACAGTCAGATATGTGAGGTTGAGAAGATAGTAAGAGCAAGGGAAAATGCAAATACTAAACAGGAGAAAATTTTGTGGTTGTTTCCTTCTCTTCACTTTGATGATTAACACAGCAACTACTCAGAGCTGAGTCTGCAAGGGAGATTTTGCAGCAATTTTTTTGGCTTTGTCCACACATTATAAACAATACCATGTGGATCATGGTCACAATTTTGTGGGGGTTTTTGTTTGTTTCTTTGTTTTTTAGCCAAGGAGCTGTGATACAAGGGATATTTTTCAAACTTCTATATGCTACTGTGCCAACAATTTGGCTTCATTAATTTAAAAAATAACATTGTGTTGTAATTATAAAATTATCTTTTTTTCCTTTTTCTGCTTGTTTGAATGATGCTGTAACAAAAAACAGTTATTGCTCTTACTAGCTATAATTTCAGTGTCAGAGTTTTGTTCTAAAAAATGTTAAAATAACATCAAGGAGGTTCTTTCAAGACAAGTGTGAAACTAAAACTCAGCTTTACTTCAGTGAAATATTGTGGATCTTTGTTTTAAGCTGTGAGGGACTACTGGTCCATTTCTATATATTATATTTTAAATATATATAAATAAATATTTATAAATATTTTATATATATTTATACATATATATATATTTATATATATATATTAAAAATGTAAGTGCCACTCATCTTTAATTTACAATCTTTGAGAAAAGTAATAAACTTGACTAGAACTGTTCAGTTTTCCACAAAACTGTTGAGGAAGGTTTTCATACCTGAAGCAATACTTTAAAAAAAAAAAAAAAAAGTCTGGATCAAACAGTTCAACAGTTCTACAGAAATAAAAAACTTCAGAATAAAGAATAACCTGCTCATTGTCCCCTTTTCTTAAGTGGTCTTTAAGTTGCTGTAGACAAAGGCAAGTCAATTAATGTATAAAAATGACAGTGTCTGCTACAGAATTTTTTCAGGTAGCTTGTAAGCACAACGGAATTGCAGGACTATTTCAAAACCTAATTTACATGAATGTCTTCCTTTTTATTTGTTGACAAGAAAATGAAATCCAGACAAAGAAGAATGAAACATGAAATGCACTGACAAATACTCTACTTTCCTTTTTGCTTCAGTTTTTAAAACAGCTACTCTAGACTATTGTATTTGGCTTCCAAAATTAGGACAGCTAAATAATCCACAAAGATTTCCCTTGTTAGATAGCTGGTGAAGAAAGAAAAAGAATTAATTAATATTGCAATAAAAATTGCCCCCCTTTGTATCACAAGGAAATTTGTTTTAGACGATATATATTTGTATTAATTATATGTTTGTCTCTTCAAAAGTAATGCCTCTTATTAATTTCCATGGAAGCTACAACAGATACAAAGTGCACAGCAAAGCGCACTACTTTGATAGAGCAAATTCTCAGCTACAAAAAACTCTTTTTCAACATCGTCACCACCATTAGCTAGGCATTTTCTCCAGCGATGAACAAGAGCCTTCATGCCACACTTGTAAAACTCTGCATAGCCTTCAGGAATGTGGCTTGTCTTTCATGTCACTGTCACCGCTGCTGAAATGAGCCACCCACCATCTCACTGTGCTGACATTCACTGTTTGGTTTCCATAAATGTTCAGCAAGCATCAAGGAATGTCAGTGGGTGCCATTTTTTCCATACGGAGGAATTCAATGACACACCTTTGCTTTATCCACACTTGCATGTCAGATGCCATTTGGTCAGACTGCCCCTCTGCTGCCATCTGTCACATGGTAACAAAATGTAACTGAATATTAGCAGGAAGGTTCAGCCTCTGCTGTCATACCACCGAGGTCCGCCACTGGTGTAATGGCCCAACAGAATAAAATAGGAGGTGCTGCTTTCAGAGTAGCCCTCATACTGTATTGAAATACATTCTAGGCTGTTATAAATTACTACCAAAATCTTGCAGCAGCTACAAATCTACACCATTACCTCTGGGAAAGAAATCATCAAAAGTGTTCAGTAAAGTGAATCAAGAATGAAAGAAATGAAGAGGAAATTTGTAGATGTACAGCATAGTAAATTATAGCCTCCCAAGTGCAAATGAACTGAAACCAAAATGAAAATTGACCTTGTGCCAGATCTGTACATGCAGCTATTCACCACATGCAGAGACTTACATGAGTTTTATGAAAGAAAAGGTTTTTTCATCTCAATTACATCCCAGAGATGCTGATTCTGTCCCTTTCCATTCACGAAGTACATAGATAGGTCACCATTTTTGTTTCAATAGAGAACAACTCCCCACTGTTCCCAGATTAGAAACAAGTGATCCATTTTGTGCCCTCCCTGGGCACCTTCTGCACAAACTGCCATGCCACGCACTTCTGATGCACCACTTCCTGTTTGCCCACCTTCATTGCCACGCTCCTGGTCACTCATGATTCCCGAGGCTGGCTTTGTATGTGTGGGGGTGTTACACTGATGTTTCTGGCCCCACCCACACCTCCTCAGCCACTCTTGCAAGGACTGGAGCCTTCTGGAAGGTCTGGGCAGCTCTCATCTTGCTCTGGAGGCTCCTCACTTCCAGGATCCTCCTTGCGCACTGCAATCCCTTGCTTCACTGTAGAACACACCTACAGCAGAGCTGATTGCCTCAGAGAATAATAGCTAATAACTGAGTGACATCCTGGTAATAACTCCTTGCCTGTTGTCCCCCAGGAAAGAAGAATCTGTCAAAAACTCTGTAGAAGAGGCTGATAGTATTAGGTACTGATTTTAAAATATAGTGTACTCTCTAATTTTCAGAAGATCTTAGGTATTTAACTTGACTCTTGTCTAAGTAGTATATTTCTGGAAAGAATGTATGTAAAATGGAGAGACTTGTAGGGGGATCTGTTGTTTACTGAAGAAGCCTGGAGAACAATATTACCTTTTAAGAGAATTGTTCAGGACCCTGACAGACATCTACTTCATTTGATATTTGTTTCCTGTGTTTAATAGTCCTCTTTCTAACATAGCGTTTGTCAGAAAATTCTGCTGGTTTATGCCAGAGTCACTGAAAGGTGCGATACTTTACTCCTTTTTTTCCCAAGCAAATATATCAATAACAGTGGAAATGAACGTAATTACATTTCAATTATTCATAGCCAATCTATTAGTTACACTAAGTAGTCTTTATCTCCTGCACTGTAGCTTTCACTGTAGACTAAGTTAAGTTTAATCATCTTACATTGTTAAGAGTATACACAAGAACATTAACCATGATAGCATGTCTGAGTTTTAAATTCTCATCCATCTTGAGAGCAGTTTATATTCCCATTGTCTTGAACTAAATAAAAATGCTACAATAAACCACAATAAAATAATACAGTAATAAAATCTCTTTCAAGCTGCTTGTTTACTCTCTTAAGCCCTGTAAAAAGGACTTGGGAGTACTGCTGGACGGCAAGCTGGACGTGAGCCAGCAATGCACCCTTGCAGCCCAGAAAGCCAACTGTATCTCAGTCTGCATCAAAAGAAGCATGGCCAGCAGACCAAGGGAAGTGATCCTGCCCCTCTACTCTGTGCTGGTGAGACCTCACCTGCAGTACTGTGTCCATATGTGGAGTCCTCAATACAAGAGAGACATCGACCTGTTGGAGTGTGTCCAGATGAGGGCCGCGAAAAAATGATTCAAGGGATGGAGCACCTCTCCTATGAGGACAGGCTGAGAGAGCCTGTTCAGCCTGGAGGAGACAAGAGAAGGCGCCGGGGAGACCTGATAGCGGCCTCTCAGTGTCTAAAGGGGGGCTATAAGAAAGAAGGAGACAGACTCCTTAGCAGAGTCTGCAGTGATAGGACAAGGGGATCTGGTTTCAAACTGAAAGAGGAGAGATTTAGATTGGGTGTAAGGAAGAAGGGTTTTTTTATGATAATGGTGGTGAAGCACTGGAACAAGTTGCCCAGAGAGGTGTCCCTGGACATGTTCAAGGTCAGGCTGGACTGGGCACTGAGCACACTGATCTAGCTGTAGGCATCCCTGTTCATTGCAGGTGAATTGACTAGACAACCTTTAATGATCTCTTCCAGTCCAAACACTTCTATGATTCTGTGACTATGATTTTTCTTTTCCCATGATACCTTCACAAAACTAGCTAATACACTGATTTCTACACTAGGAGAATCTACTAGGGTATTTTAGCATGTTCGCTTAGTGGCTTCTGGAAAGCTCTCTGCTTTTAGTCAGATGTGATGGGAATTCATTGCCATATATATTTTTACTGTGATAGAGTGAGAAAAATAGTGTCTGACCTAATGCAGTTTTTTTTTTCTTTCTCTGTCAGCATTGCACCAACACAAAGGCACTTCCAGGCAATCATATAATACTGCTAATTCATTTTTTTTCCTCAGTGCAATGCTCTTTTAACTGTAAGACATTCATGAAACATTTCAAGAACTTCAGCTGTAGGAAATTGACTACTTGAACCATAAGCTTGTATATTATGGGTCTACAGTGAACAGAGAGTACATTTTATATGAACATAATCAGTTTGATACATAAGTGACCGCACAGGCTTACCCATGTCTGTTTCTTTAATGCATGAAGTAGGAAGCATAGTCTGGCATTGTTGTAATTAAGTCCTTGCTGGTTTAATTGTCAAACAATTATCTGTAGTGTATACTGGAGTTATTTAGAGCCACTAAATCTATGTTAGAATAACAGCAATGAGAAAGGTATAAGGTTGTAGAAAACACCTGCTAGGAATACACTGCCAAATATCATTAGAACAAGAGTCCTGAGGTACTCTGAGATCATGTAGCAAAGCTCCCCTTCAGTGCGCAGATTTAAGTTAAACCTGACTGATGCACATTCAGATTTATATATTCTTTAAGAATCCAGTAATCTGGGACTCATTTGCAATTGAAATAAAGTGTAACTTGAAAGTCATTTTCTTAAAAAGAGGAGAAAAAATGAAGAGCAGATTTTCTGCTGAATAGATTTAGGTAATTAATTAATCTTATTCTGGAATAGCTTACAAATAAATAGCAGTTATTATCAAGAGCAAGTGCAACAGAGACAAAACAGCCACATTTCTTTCCAGTGCCAAATTAATTGATTATTTTAAGTTGTTCAGAGCATAATATTACATCACCACTAGATAGTTTAATAAGGAAGAAACCCAAATTGTTTCATTAACAGACTGTAGTTTTTAACATACATTTCCTTTTATTCTTTTCAGCTTCTTAAGTGGAAAGGCCACCTGCTGCTCTAAGGGAAAGTAAAACATTTCAATGTTTCACTTGAAATGACTTTACAAGGAATTATACTAGAAAAAAGATTTGAAACCTCTTTAGCTACTGGTCAGATATTACAAATTATTTTTCCTTTGTTCTTACCTATATTGTTTAAGATGTACTAGAAATGAGGATATCCCTACTGTTTTATGATTAAAAATATGAGAGAGGAGAAGTGATAAATTGTAGAGCTGCTATGTTTGCTGTTAGTGGTTAAAGTATTGGAGGACGAAAGCAAATTGCGGGGTTTTGCACTGACTTTCAGTCCACTTTTGTCGAAAGCATTTAATCAGTCTACTATCATTGAAGGCAGTGCTTTCTTAGGTGACGTGCTGTCCAAACTAGTAACATTATATAATTAAATCAAAGCACCTTCTACAGTGACTGTTGCTTGTTTTTATATAGTTTGATATATGGAGCTTACCATTGCCCTTTCACTGCTTTGAATCAAGGTTTTAAAAAGCTCTCTATCACTGCAACAATTGCATGGTAGGATCCACCACAGTTGTGCACCTAATACATTAGATGTCTAATCTACTTAATTGTTTAGGCTACCTTAATGGTAAACAAAATGTCTCTAGTATTTCCACACTACCAATATCACACACTTATGCAGAGTAGGATAAATTGCTGAATGAAGGCAGCCCTCTCTTTCATCTGTAAATAGGGCCTAGACAAACATTTTAAAGTAAACATGCAAACTTTAAACATCGTAGGAGATGAATACTGTGCTCAGTTTAGGGGAAATAGCTCTGTTGTCTTGGGTGTTTTTTTGTCAATCTTTGATGAATTTATATATTTATTTTGCAGTTGTAGGACATGCTGATCACTGCAAACGAGGCTTTCTGTATCCCCAGACGCAAAGGTATGTGCCTGTTCTGCCTAGAGAAAGTTGCTTTCCCTGGAATACTCACAAGGTGAACATCATTTGTTGGGTAGGAGAGTGCTCTGCCTCTCTTTTAAACCTGATTGAATACGGATTCAATATTGAATAGGTCTTTTAGTTTTGTGAAGGGATACAACACACAACTCAAGGTCAAAATGGATTCAAGTGACTTTGTTACCAAAATGTAGTTCAAGATAACTCTTCTGTAAAATGGTCTACATGAGTTCATTATTTACTGAAGAAAACCCTTTGCATATCAGATAACCATAGAGCTTAGAAATTTAGTTTATTATTGCTATAAGCCGGAGGGCCTGCAGAGGTGTCTTTTTGTCTCTTGGAGCTTCCTTGGGTGTGGAGAAGAGCATGCTAGAGTCTCATCATTGACACTGCTATGTAAGACCCAGAAGAGCATTGGTTTTCTTGTCTTTGTCACAGATCTGATCAAGAAAGGAAAATGCTGGGGTGCATCAGGCCCAGCACTGACTTCCCTCGACCGTCAGTTGAGGCTTTCCAGAGGTTTAAGGCATTGTTAACTCTGAGATCATAATTCACTGATAAAAAATCTGTGAGATAAAATGTGCCGCTTTTTTTCTAGACCATCTGTCTGCTTTGCCAGAATTTACATAGCTGCTTTATATCTTTTATTTTCCTAATAATGTAACTCTTAAAACCATTGCTTCTAAGAAGTCTGATCTGTCTTTTAGATTTAGTCTTTATTAATGTGTTGGCCACTGTTTTCATTATCTTATATTAACTTTTAGTATACTTCTTTCATTTTATTATATTTAAACCTTAAATCAATAAAAATCATAAAAGCTATGCCATGTGAGAATGGAGGAGCTGTCCAATTTTACTAGCCTTTTTGATGAGGTGATCTAAAACATACGCTATTATCACCATTACAGCTATAAGAAAATTTTATTTTTGTTTTTATGGTGTGATATGTTTCTTTATTTGGAGAGTGACTATTAAAAAATTCAATATGGTAATGTAGATTGACAAGCTTCATTTTGTAGTATAAAATTTAATTATATAAAAACTATGTTGTCCCATTGGAACCATAGGGATAACATAAAGTACTTTTAACTCTGATGTCTGTTGTAACTCTTAAGGAAACATAAAAGTTAACAGTTTAAGAATATCTTTTATTTCTTAAAAGAAATACTACAGCTCAGAAGAATTTTGTGGGCTATTTGTTTAAGCAGGAACAAGTCTTAACATTCCAGAAACCAGATGATTTTGAAGAAGTCAGTGAACTGCATGCTTTAACAAAAATACTGAGAAATGGTTTTTTTGTTTGTTTGTTTGTTAGGCTTTTTTTTTTTTTTGGTTAAAAGTCAATCAACAGTTATTGAAACAAACGAAAAAGAAAACAAACAAAACAAAACCAAACCCTCTTGACGTCACCTAACATTCTTTCCTTGTTTTGCTATTCTGGTGTGCTTGAGCACTGGGAAATATTACTGAGAAATCCATCCAGTCAGGAAATAGGAAAAGCCTTTGGGCAAATAGTTCACAGCCCCATAGCATGGAAAGGTGCTCCTTAGAATATCCAGTGCTTTTGGTGACATTTGCAGGTGATCCATCAGTCAAAAACAGGAAGCCTTATGTGGAAGAATGAGGAAGTAACAAGCAGCTTAGTGTTTGTAGGTGTGGTGTAGATTTGTCATTTCAAATAACCTCTTTTTTTCTAGAATGTAGAGTTAGATTTCAGATAAAAAAAACTCGTATCTGTATTCAATGTAGAACATTACAAAACTTCTATAATATTTCAAACAAGAATTTGGGTCAGTTTTGGACAAGGAGGCAGTGTATAGGTCTGAATCCAATTTAAATCATCTTTAAATTTTTGGACTTTTGGTGCTTGTATTTTGCCTAAGTTCTGTCTGAACTGGATAAGTACTAACAGAAGAGCTTTCTCAACAACACTGTTACAGGGACATGACACAGTGTACCTCTAAAGCTGAAAACCCTATGAGTATCTTCTAATTTTGCCATGGAGACTACTCTAAGGATATACCTATCCAGATGACAGTCCAGGTAGTTCAATACTGTCTCTGCATTTCTGCTGACAATAGTGCTCATGTTACTTAGTATTTTAAGAATGATTTCAAAAAATTACAAAATATTTATTATTTTTGGCATACCTCTGTGTGATCTGTGGGACCCATTATCTAAATAGTTAAAGATTGAAAGGCCTTTGGTGTCCGGTAGTTAACAAAAGCTATCAACAGGAGTATGGTCTGGTGTACAGGAAGAGTTTCTCCAGGTCAGCTTGTTCTATTCATTCTTTTCAGCTTTGCCACTCATCGACATCTTGACCAAGGCATTGATTTAAATATATAGGAAAAAATATTTCTAGGGTGGAATATTCATATTCCTTTCAATTGTCTATAAGTAATAATCCTTGGAAACCTTTGTATGCACAGAAAACTTCCCCATGATAAGCAGCTATGCTACTTCAAACTTTGCTTGGGTTAACAGTTATGTTTTATCTTGTTTACTAAGTAGCAGAACATTTTTTTCTCCTCATTTAACAGGTGACTGGGGTGCTTTAAATATCTTTATGCTGAAGGTTTAACTTCTAGAAATTCAATTTCTGTTTAATCCTTTTTTATAAGCAAAAAGTAATTTACCACATCTAGTTATGTGCCCTCCACAATGTAGGATAAAATATTAGTTTGAAAATTTCTTAACAAGAAACAAATAGATTGGAGGGAGAAATCTTTATAGGTCTAACTACATCTGTATTATTCCTTCTGGTGTCAGACAATAAAGATGTTGCCCAAGGAAAGAAGTTTGCAGCCTTCCAGTGAAATTGTGTCTGCTATATGTATGTACGGTAACAAAAGTTGCAGAGCTGATCACACACATACTGAGGCAGCTGATGGTGAAAAAAAGGGATGTAATTGTGCACAATCCAAATTCTAAGTTCTCTGTCTCAGGCACGTGTATGCAGGCTGTCTTTGTGTGGGTTCTCAATTAAAACCTCCATAGAAAAGGCCCCGTTGCCACAGGGAGAATCTGGATTGAGCTACTGCTTGGCTGCTTTATCTCCTGGAGCCACACATCCACGGCCTGTAACTCCTCCCTTGTGGCTATCCACTATGTTTATTTTCATTGTTACTCATTTTTTATGTTCTTAAGTTTAAATAGTGCTAAGGAGCCTGGAGGACCTGTCTTGAAGGGGAGGGAGAGATTGCTTTTTTCATAGCAGAGCGAGACACCATAAAAGTTAAGAGGAGCAGAGAGACCTGTAGGTCAAGCACAGAGCCTGGGAGTGCAAGGTGGGACCTTGATACTGATGATAGGAACAGCCTGAGGACCATGAGGCGATGGAGCAGAGCTCACTGCAGCTGAGATATTTGAAGTTTCTAAAACCACACTGGGAGTAAAGCCTTCAAAGATCGTGAGAAAAGGAGCTGTGTAACCACCTTTTACATCTGTTCAGTCTTTCCTCATCACTGAAATTTCTCTGCTCAAGATGTTAAGTGTTCCAGTTCATATTCTGATTAAACATTGTATTTTTAAAGTTTAAAAGTGTTCTGATCTTCTTTGGAGATCTTACTGATGTAAGCTCCTGTCCTTCTATGCTTTGACAGGAACATAAGATTTCAGGTGTGATACTTGCAGTTGAGAATAGCATATATTATCATTATCAGTAGTTGTATAGCACCAGAAATTGGTTACCATAAGATGTAGAAATTTAGAGGTAGAAATATGTCCCCTGCATTGTTAAACTTCACCACATATTAGAAATACACAGATGAGTAGGCCATAGTTGTAAATCTGTTTTGTAAACCCCCAGTATAAGGAGAAAAGGCAAACTAATAAGAACATATGGGTAAAGTGTTAATCGGATTAAAGGATTTGAAAATATTGATGAACTTTATTTATTTACTTCGGAAGTCTGTATTATGAGATGACAAATAAGATACATTTGATTGGCAGTTTGGAAAAAAATCATATAATAAGCTGAAGGAATAGCAAAGAGAGCATGTACTGGCTTGCAGAATGTTTGAAGGTAGTAGAGCCATATAATCATTACTACTTATATTTCCAGGCTGAAATAAATGGAGTTGGAAATGGAATTTGAAGATCAAAACAATACAGTGTTCATGGTTTCATCTGGAAGTGGAAATTTGAAAGACCTTTCTCCAAAGTAATTTAATGTATTAAACATTTGAAAAATCACTCAGCGAGAGCTTGTTTAAAAATCTATTACAAACTCATGGTGCTGTGTCTTCCGTTTTTTTCCATGCATTTAAATGAATATGAGAAAAGACAAAATATTTATAAAGCTTTTACTGGAAGGATGTATAGCAGGTTTTATAAAGAATTTTCTAACATACTCTCTAATATATGACCTGCCATTTAGAGTGATTATTTTTCTGAACGTGAATAGAAGAACTTTAAAAAGGATAAAGGAAATAAAAATTATGTCTAACCTATATGATTGAGATACAAGAAAAAATTGCACAATGTTCATATACATGGATAAGAACAGAGGCTCTCTTCTACTGTTGTCCCTCACATGCTTTTAAATGACCATAGCCAGAGTGTTTTCCTCTGAGCTATTGCCCAGTGAACTGAGGTTAAGTAAAAGATGAAGTATCACATCTTTTAATGTGCACGAATGAGAAGTTAGTCATATATGTGTCATTCAAGGTCTAGGGAATCTTCTGAATTTTGCTTTGTGACAACTGCTGGAAGAGTAGCTGCTGAAAATAATGTTATAAAAGAACAAATATATATTCTGGTGTTTATCTGCAGCTATTGTGTGACTGTAAATGGAAAAAGGTAAGAAAAAGGAATAAAAGTATGCAGAAAATACAGAAATAAAATCCCTTCCTTTCCTGCTTTGGTGTAGTAACTATAGAAGGAATGAGCAGTCAATGTTCCAGTCTATGAGCTGCTGACCACAAGTGAAAGAACCAACATAACTAATCAGATGAAGAGAAGCAGAGCAGGAGAGGCAGATTTCAAGCCCTGGTTATTGCTACTGCAGAGGACTTCATTCCTTCTTTCTTTAACTGTGCGTGACTCAAAATCTGCACCGTCTTAAAGGTGACTTTCCTAGCATGAAGGAACAGAGAAACCCAAAAGGACTCCCTCTTTACACAGGAACTTGCCAGAAACATGCAGTGTGCAAATAAAGACAGTTAAACCGAAACATGGAAGATCTGAAGAGAAGTGGGTTTATTTCTGAGAAAATATGTTGATCCTTGGAGAGATAATGCCAGAGATATAAATTATGTTGGCCCAGTGGAATTGAATCTATGTTTGGGACAATGGCCCTGAAAGAGAGGCCATGGTTTTCCTCTGCACTTTGACATGTAAAGTGTTTGGGGCTGTGATCTCATGTATTTTACAACATTCTGCTATTTATTCATCTTTGCCCTAAATCTGTCGAGGATTTTACTTCTTGAGATACACAGGCAAGGCTCTGGTCCTACTACCTTTGGGGACATTTAACTCACTGAGATGAAAATGTCACAAAGATGGAAAATTAAGTACTTAATACCATTAACTCTCTTTTTATTTCTCTTCCAGAAAGTATTTAGCTCATTACAAATTGCTGCAGAAAGACTTTATTGTAGATACTTTGAGAAATATGGTTATTGCTTGCAATTTACTGTTTGTTAATTATTTTACCCAGAGTTCTCTAATTAAAAGCTTCTGTCCTTTTCCATTTCTAGTGACTCAGATTAAACAGATAACAATAAAATAAGTTTTAATGAAAAGTTTAGAATCCTATAATTCAAGTGTAATTTACTACTAAAACAATGTGATAAAGACTAGCTGAGATAAACATTCAGTATGTTATCGTTATTATTTGCCCAGAAGCATCAGAAAGATGAAACAACTTGTACTTGTAGCTGGATTTTCTATTATTAGATAAACAAATGTCATGACCCCAAGGTCACAATGAAGAGAAGCAACAGAAAAATGTTACAATTTGCTCCTTTTATTCCTTTAGACTTAGCTCTTTAAGAGCTTAGAAAAATATGCCCATTATTTGCATCCTCTTAAGGTGTAAACCACAGGATCAAAGTGATGATCTGCAGTATATTAGAATGGAAAATCCTCATTCTATCCCTTAAAATACACTAGTTTATTTTTTTCTGTTTCTTTGTGGTTTTGTTTCTTTGTTTGTTTTAAAGCTCATGTCTTACCATATTCTAGATGTGGACTTACCTTCATATTTTTCAGGATCTGACCTGCCAAGTAATCAACTCCAACAGGAATGTACAGTGCCATTTTTTTTTTTAAATATTGAAACAATATGGAAGTCTGATCAGCAATCCAAAATTATTGTTCTAAGTTTGAATGTGAAGGAGTTTACTTTCTGCACAGCAGTCTGTATTGTGCTGTGGTTTAGATTTGTGACTCAAGCAGTATTGTAAACAAGAGAATGTTACTACTGCTACTACTTGCAGTACTTGCACAGCATTGAAATTTTCCCGCCCTTCCCCCACTGTGATTATGCTGGGGTGGACAAGAGGTGGAACAGGGCAGCTGACCAGAAATGACCAAATGGATACGCCATACTGGATATCTGATACCATACAGGATGTCATGTTCAGCAATTAAAGCTCAGGAAAAGAGGTATGGATAGGTGTATGGAAAATTACAGATCATGGCCTGAACAGGGGACTAGCCCATGAGAAAGAGCTCATGTTAGCTTGGGAACACAAGTACACTGCCTCAGCCTGTGCACCTGTAGGTAGCTAGATGAAAACTTGTTTGTGAGAAAAGTGCTGTGTAGCTGTTCTTGTAGCTGTAAGCAAGTACCCTTGTGTGTGAATGACCTTGTTTACCTAGATCTGTACTCCTCCCCCACTACTGTATAAATGGCCATACCATGGGAGGGTCTCTCTCTCCCCTCTCCTGCTCCAGCCAAACTCTGCTGCTGAACCCTTGTCGGCTTGCTGCCACCGGCATCCCTATAGGTGAACCCCCCTTGTCGGACCGTTGCCCCTGGCACTCGGAAAACCCCTTGCTGGCCTGCCACCACCGGCACCCCTATCAGCACAGCTATCAGCACACCCCTGCAGCCACCCTGGTATCGTGAGTACCCCGCTATTAAACTGACAAATCTGAGCTCACCTCCAAGTGCTTTCCTTGGAAGTGGTGAACAGCATTAAAGCAGAAGCGCTGTCGCTTTTGCACAACAATAGGGTGTACAGACGAACAGAAATTTGTGCTTATAGCATTTGTCCCAGGAAGTGTCTGGACATCTGCCTGCACATGGGAAGTCGTAAGTAAATATATTGCTTTGCTTAGACATACTGCTTCTCTTCTCTTATTAAACTGTCTCTACGTTGACCCATGAGTTTCTTGATTTTGTGCTTTTTTTCTCTGCCCCATCCCACTTGTGGGGAGTGAGAAAGTGGCTGGTTGGCTACCTGGTCATTGACTGGGGTCAACTCACCACAGTAATAATATATATAGCATAGGTAACAATGCTTGGTAATATGTTGAAATTTTTCTAATAAGGTCGGTTAAAAGAGAGAATTGCAAAACTTTGTTTCTCAAAAATGCCTTAAAACATGAAAGACAATAGAAGAAGTTGATGGTAAAGTACTGTCTAGGTAGAGTTGAGAAGCCTAGATGCAAAATTACAATCTGTCACTTATGTTGTGCTCATATCCTGCTAAACTTGTAAACATCTATCTGTTGCTCCCAAAAGTCTCTTGGACGCTAAGGGTGGGATCTGCTCCCAGTTTGAGCCTCACAGTTCAGTCTGCTTTCTAAATTAGGACTCAGATGTTAAGTATTCTTGGAGAGTTCTATCATGTGCCTGATTTGGTAGGAAGACAAGAGATCAAGCAGTTATAGAATCAGCCATGTAGCGAATATAAAATTCTCCTTTGAAAACCAACAAGATGATTGCAAAGCAAAGAAAGTGGTGGGTTTAATATGTATGTTCATGCAATTCCTAGACCAGTTGTGAAGGAAATGAGATACCTCAGTTCAAATCTCTTTGCCCTGAAACAAGGTAAGTCTATATTTCTTACATTCCCAGAGAGCACTAATTGAGCAATAAATTAGTCTAGATTGAAATGAGATAAGTTGGAGATCATTACTTTTTCCTGTATCCAGCCAGTAATTTGCCTTTACCTTTTCTTGTTTCTCACTGATTGCCCACATGAATTACAACTGCTTATGAGATCTGTTATCTTCAGTTATACTTGGTCTATAGTTATTTCTATTCTCAATGCATTCTTCAGAGAATTTCAATTTTCCAGAGCCTAGATAGTAAAAAATCAGTTCCTTTTAATGTGCAATGCTTTCTTCACACTTATCTCACTGGGATACTTTGAGTATGCTTAGAAGGCAGCTGAGGAATTCAGCACTGGTGTCTAACCAACCTGACAGATGGTTTGATTTGAGAACTCGAGTACATCTGTTTCATAGTTTGTTCTCAGACTTTTCCTAATCTTGGTCTTGAAAATTGGTATATGAATGACTTGCTCGATACTCTCACTTTTTATTTTTGCTAGGTTCAATATTCAGTTGTTTTATTTTCTTGCGGGGGAGCTGTTCTTTATTTTGCAGCTTGCTCTCTTTCTTGTGGCAGACATCTAAATTGCAGTTCTGAAGCTTAAGTTGCATGTGCAGCCTACCTTTTGAAACACTTATTGATTTTAAGTCCTCACTAGCAATTCATAGTTCATATTCTTCTGTCCTTGAGCATCCTAGTCAAACTTTCCTCAGGTTAATGTTATATCTCATTTTTTTTTCAAAATAAGCTCACTTCATTCAAGTTATGATGATGCAAAATATTCCACCTCTCTCTCTCATATGAAAAAAGTATCAAGCACTGTTTCTGTCATTAAAATGTGTACTTGCCTCGTAATTCATGCCAAGTATTTTTGACACTTTTGGTTATCAGCAACTTAGTACTTACAGTAGTGTTAAGTCATGATCAGGTCATTATGTCCATGTCATTATTGTGTGAAGTCCAGTGGTCAAGGAAAATATTAACACATATCATAGAAATTTGATTTAAATTGCATAAGATAATTTGAAGCCCTTTAATAATATATAAACTAATTGAAGTAACATTACCTGCTACACTGACTTTATGATCTTTAGCATTTAGTCTGGTGTTTTGCAAACAAAACAGTGAAATTCCTTCAGATAGAATGTTGGTAATCTCATGCAAAGTATCTGAGGGTTTAATAGTAAGCATAAACAGAAGTTTCACAGAAGTTCTGATTCACACAACCAATAATCAGCAATTCCCCACCCCACTAAGATAAAGCTCCTCCAAAGAGTAGCTGATCTCTGAGACAGATGTGCTGTGGCTGGCCCTTAAATGAGCCCAGGGCAGCCCCATCCTGGGCTCATCCCTTCCANAGAGACATGCAAACGTCCGTGGTTCTGTTAAACACTGCTGGGTGTTATCAGCCTTGTTTTTCTTCTAGAACCAAAACACAGCTTTGTAGCAGACACTAAGAGAGAAAGTTTAAGTTAGAAACTAAGACGCAGTCACATGGGTAGCACAGGTGCAAACAATTTGCCTGTGCTCCCTAGGCCAGCCACAGCCCTTACTCCAGGTGCTCAATCACAGATTCTGGCTGTGACTTAACGTTTCCCCTACATCAGGGTATTCTGGAAATTAACAGATATGCCCTATTTGGCAGATAGTCATAATTTCAGATAGCTTTAATATCATCGCTATCTAACTTTAGATTCACTTTTCTGTTTCATTTTAATGGTATGTTTTGGTCATGAAAATGATGAAGAGGTGAAAACAATTTTAAGAATGCTCATGCTAAGGAGAAAAATTCTGTCATAGCTCATAATCAACTATGAAACTCAGATTTGTAGAACAGTGAGTTTCTTATTGCTCTGCTGCTCACAGCACTACTTATTTCACCACAGGGAAAGCCAGTTAGGTTGTGGTTTTTGATTGTTTACTTGTAATGTTTGGTTTGTGTTTCTAAATGTTCCAAATTCATTAAATTATATATAAACAGTAAATTATATACATTAATGTTTAGAAAGTTTATCTGTACTACTTGAATTTTCTATACATGCATGATGTTTGAATTATTTTCCTATGATTTACTTTGTCCTAGAGGTTTTGTGACATTCTGTGGTTATAAAGTGGATTTGATTTATTGTGTTTTCAGTATTTTCTCTTCTACAACACTGAAGAACCCAGATATTCCACACACAATATATCCTTGCTTCCACCTTGTCCAGTCGTAACTACAATCTTTACTATGTCCATTAACTGAGGGAGTGGACCTCTGTTAGATGCTATAACTATTATTCCTCCTTTGTATCTATCTTCCTCTCCATTTTTTTTCTTTTTCTTTCTTTTTAATACCAAGTATTTGCACAATCATACTAGGTAATCAAGGACAAAAAA
>WBMW01005084.1:172463-188076 GCA_013396635.1 Penelope pileata | reverse complement strand
AAAAAAAAAAAAAAAAGAAGCTTGATTTCTCCTTCTCATGAATGTGAACGCCCTACAAGAAAACTGCAGTATAACACTATACCGTAAACACTCTATTAGGAAGTTAAATATTGTTCACATTTTCTATGCAAAATTTGTGCATTCTAGAGACATGTTACTAAATCATAGCTAAAATCCTCTGGTTTTTGAAAGCAAAGAGTGGTTTTGGTGAGCTCATCCAGTCCTGAGCTTTGCAACTGAGGACACTAATCCAGGAAGTTGTTTTTAATTTTTCTGATAATTGTGAAATGAAGACATCTGAAGCACTGCAGTGTTTTTTCAGGGTTAAAGTAGAAGTATAGAAAACAGACTGTGAATTAAGTGAAAGTCAAAAAAGGAGCCTAGAGTCTTCAGTCAAAAAAAGAGCCTGCAGCTAACTGGAGAACAACAATTAAGAAAGAAAAAACTTGTCTGCAAAAAATTCCTTGATTTTTAGAAAATCAATACTTCTTAATTTTAATGACTTTTTTTCTGTTAGTCCCACATTAGAAATTTATATGGTCTTTCTGCTAGCAATAGGTTCAAAAACAGTTTACTGTGGAATCATTTCAAACTAAAAAATGCATATTAAAAAATATATAAAATAGTAAAATCTCTTTTATTCTCCAAACTGAATTTACCAAGAATGGAGTTCTTGAACATAAAAGATTAATATCAGTCTTGGGATTATTATCCAGAGTAGCACTTTCTGTGAAAGTATTTTTTTTAATTAAATTTAGCACCAGCTAACATTCCCTCAGAGAATAACTATAAATCTATGTATAGACAGGGATTTATTATAATCAACTTAGAAATCCGTTAGTTTGTTTCTCCCAAATGTTGGTTTCAAATCCAGATGAAATAAGATAACCATGGAGATGGTTTTTAGCCTTTATTTTTTTCTATTTTGACCCAAGATTACTTTGAATCAAGGAAATGGTTGGCATGCATAGGGCCCAGAAAGGATCTATTACAATTGGAGAAACTACAATTATGTCCATAATAGTAATTCTTCATAAGTGTCACTTTAGTGGAAGTAGCTTAAAGGAATATTTTCAAATGATGCATGGCCTGACATTTAGACTACACAAGAGAAAATAATTATTAAGCCTAAACCAGTAAAAAAGCCTCTTTTATGGTTTTGGTTTTGTGTTTGATTATGCTTAACTAGTGAAATGCATGTCACTATGCCTGCTGAACTGTGATTTGAATGACTTTAATTCTAAGTTGAGATCCTCTGTTTCTGTCTATCAGATGGAAAGTATATTGCTAACCTTTTAATAAAAGGTCTTGGGATTATCTGAACGTGATTAAAAGAACAAACCATTATTAAAACTAAACATTTCTTGCTGTGATGGGTAGCTAACAGATATATCAGTAGCAAAGGTACTGAAAAGCAATGTGGAATGAAAGCCATAGTAAAGAAAAAAGCTTCAAACACAAGACATACAGGAAAGACTTTTAAAAATGTCCCTGATTACTTAATATTCTTTATAGTTAATTTTTAATGTTTTCATTAGTAATGCTGAGCAGAACAGAATGTGCAGTAGTTACTGTTGTGCTTGCAGGCATCCCAGCTGAGAACCTGAAGGATCTGTCTCCAGCTGGATGGAAAATGCTGTGCTTCTGAGAGAGTCATGGAGAGAGGGAAGGGCTAGGGGGAACATCCTCCTTGCCAGCAATTCAGCAAGCTGCTGCCCACATCCAGCTAGAACAGCCATCATGTTTCTTGTGAATTGCTTAGGACTTTGTGAATGGGTTGTGTTCTTAACTGTGTCAAGTAGATGACACATGGACCTGAGGATTATGCAGTAATTTAAATTTGGAAAACAGTTTGGGGGTTGGTCTGGGAAAGAAGTTGTAGCATTTGTGTAGTTGGGAAAAGACAAGTGAAGAGATATAGAAGACCTTCTTCCCTCATTTTAATTTGGTCTAGACCAAAGTAAAATGGGAGAAGAAAGGTTTCTGGCTTCTTTTCACTCAGAGTGAGATGAGTATTTTTCTTTCCAGCTCAGAAAGCTTACGTAGAAAACAGCGCAAACATGCATACACAAAAGCAACAATTGCCCAGAGTGTTATTTTCCTTTTAACTTTCTGAGCCACAAAGCGGTGCTGTTGTTTGGGAGATTTTTCTGTTGCACCTTGGATATCACATGCAAATTCTGTGAGGAAAAGTAAAAATATGCAAGCTAACACCACATCTATGAGTAAATTGTAAGTAGCCTTAAATCTTCTAGCTCAGACAAATGCTTATAAAGGTCTCAATAAAAGTTAATGCTCATGATGTTTGATTCTGATGGAAAAAACTTGTTAATTGTCAGCCTTGTAGTAAATGCTCTAGAGGGTGAATGCCACATTTAAGTAGATAAAGCCTTATGTTTGAAAAGCAAGAACACTGAAATCCATGAGTACATAATAAGAATATATTAACTTGATGGGCCTCATCTGCTCTTGCTCAGAGAAGTGTGAAACAGGTGTAAATTTGAAGAACTGGAGAAAATTATGCCTTTCTTAAGTAAGAAGGAGTAAGTGAAATGAGATGTAGGATCCACAAGCTGCTTGGACATCAGGACTTGATATTTTTTCCCAGCTGGAAATCAATTTGTATACATTTTTTCTTCATTATTTTGTGGTGTGTTAAAAGAAATGTGGGATAACAGCTTTTTAATATTGCTGTTAAAAATTTAACACTTAAACATAATATTGCTGGAAAACATTTAGATTTTCCAGCAAGCTGTATCTTTAGTTCAAGTATTTGCAGTCGGCTGATGAAGTAAAGAATACTGTATTACCAGTTAAAAGTTTGTTTAGCTGGATCACAACCCAGTTTCAGAAATCACTTCATGATTAGTTGTTATAAGGTTCATGTATTTAGTCTGATGCGTTATCTAACAGATTGATGATAACAAGTATCACAAGTGTATTTTGAAACTGTATCTGAGAAGCAACTAAGTTTTCTGTTGTCCTGTTGAAGTGTAATTGTTGTAACACCTCATCAACACATAGCAATCTGACAACAGATTTTAATTTAATTTATCTGGCTATTGATTTAAATTCAGTTAGTCTTCATACCATCAGCAGCTTGTATGAAGCAAGCAAATATGTTCCCATAATAAGATACGTGAACTTAGAGTAGCCTTAAAGTTTTAGATGTGCTTGTATTTTACCAAATATCCAGGAATAAACGAGTTGTTTACTCCTTTAGAGAGTCAGAGAAAGAACGTGACTCATGGATTTTTAGGCTTTACCTGAATGGCAAGCAGTTCCTTACTTGGCGTGTATGCTATTTTAAGCAGTTCTGCTTTTCTGAATAAAATAAATATGGACACTTGACAGATTGCTCTGTCTCTTTTCCGCACCACTTCCAAACTTTTAACCTGGGCTTTATAGCATTTCTCGACTTTCAACTTGTTGATATGACTCTGAAGCTCATAAGGTGGAGAATATTTATTGTATTACAATGTGGTTTGTCAATGTGTGATTTTTCTTTCTATCGGTTACTTTGTAGACATCATAAAATGAAAGTCAGTTGTTCATTTCAGCCTCCTACATTCCCCCTTGATGTATTGTAAGAATTTGGCAAAGAGTAAAAGAGATTCAGTTCCACTGTTTTTAAAGTAGAAGAGTGATTCTATGGATGAAAGAAGTATTTTACAATAGAGATGAAAGAAAAGTTGAGAAAGTGGGAAATGGAATGCCCTCACAATATTTTACTGAATATTTGAAACTTTGATGAAGCACAAAGACATTGCTACATACTTTAAGTTTGAAGGTAATAAATTTTGAGGAATAAAACAAAAGACTAAGTGGGGTAGTAACTTTTTCTCCTTCTGGCCTTTTTATGAGAGAAATGTACAGCAGATGTGATTAAAAACTGGACATTTGCAGTAATTAAACAAACCATGGTGTAGCAAAACAGTTGATCACAGCATGAACTGATGATTGAGCACGTGGTGGAGGGGCATGGCTGGCCCAGGGAATACTGGTAGATCATTTGCACCTGCGACCAGAAGGGGGGTGGACCTGGGGTGGAGTTGCCCCTGGCTTAGATAAGGGCCAGGCAGAGTACAAGGTGGCCTGAGAGAGAGAGAGCAGAAAGCAGTTAGAGAAGCAGCAGCACAAGGAAGGAGCTGAGGAAGCAGAAAATGACATGCAGCAGAGACTTTAGCTCCAAAGGAAACAAATAGTGTAGTCATGAGAGTTTTGAGGCTTTTCCTGTTACACGTGGTGTTCATCTGTTATTTTAGTCTTGGAAATAACAGGAGGAGTGCAGCAAAAATATATGCTTAATAGTGCTATTTTATGTCTAAATGAGTAAATCAAACTGCAACTAGAAATGCCAGGTAGTTATCTGCCCATTAAATAAACAATTAAGTATGCAAATATACTATCTATTACTCACCTTCTTTGTAATATAAAGGGTTTCTATATTGTAATGTAAAAGGTTTTCATGCTGATGTTTCTACATTGATTTTAATTGATAGATGGCAAGTCAGCAATCTCAAAAGGAGAATGTATAGATTTTAAAAAAGCAATGGGGCCAAGGGCTGTAATTTTATCTTGTTTACATGTTGCCTAATGTAATGAGGCATTTATTTTGACTGGAGTTTATGTTATAGCTACCCTAAGAGAGACCTGTCCTCTTTAGTGTGTGCGCAATCTAAATTACAGGAAATACATTGAAGATCTAAGCAATTCTTTTGATTTTAAAAGTTAAAGATTTTTTCTGGTTACACAGAGAGAAATAAAAAAAACCTCAAATGGCAAATACAGTTGCTGTTAGAAAAAAATCTCTAGCTGATTTTTCAAGGGAAACGTTTCTGAAAACGTAGCCAGATAGAAAGAGCCGCATGATGCTTTGTTTTTAGGACCTGAAGGAGATGGATAACTTATCAAGTTGAACACTAACAAATACACTTGTACCAAAAGAAAGAGAATGAGCATCCAGTGGACATAAGATCGTAAGAAGTCTCCAACTTATTTGAAATGTAAGCCATTTTGTAAGCCAGATCATATGATCAGTGGACAATGCTCTTCCATTGAAACTGAAAGCTTTCATGAGATGACCCAGGGTTTACTGAACATCTAAGATGAATGGGAGGCTCAGCTGCTGCTCATAAAACTGCATTTGTAGATGATGACGACAAGTTAAAACAGAATTTTAATGAGATTGTACTTCAGAGACAGATGAAAACCTTTTAATTGTAGATGGCCTGACCCCAGAGAAGGAAAATATTATAGAATGAATGAAGAGGACTCCATAGGAACAAATGAAAATACTGAAAAAATGCCTGTGAGAAATACAGGCATCTGGATAGTCGCACTCCTGAAGATAAGTCACATTAATGCCACATATCTCGTACTCTGGTAAGGATGGAGAAGTAGGAGCATAGAAAAGATGAAGAAGTAGCTGTAGTAAGGATCAGTTCTGTGACCTACATTCAAAATGAATGATATAAAAATATGTGCCTAGGCACGCAGGGTATGTGCAGCTTTTTATTTATTTCTGCAGAGCTGATAACTACAATATCTTAGGAGAAAGGGAATATGTGTCAATGATAAAAAGTGAATTACTAATTGAATGTAGGGCATTGAAACCAGACTTGGCTTTGGTATAAGCTGTAGAAACTGAGGTGTGTGGTACAGTCAGAATGGAGGAAGTTAAGATAGATAACCAAAACATCAAAAAGATTCTGAGTACTTTGCTTAAATTATTATGGATACTCAGATTACTGAAATGAAAAAACATTAGTGAATGGTGGTGGATACAAAGCCAGAAAAATAAGAACAACTTTGATATTTTACACAAGCCACAAGTTTATCAAGGAACTTTGAAGGCCACACTATGTGAACCACAATCACTAGACTAAATTCTAGGCTGTCATGCATCTGACTCAAAGTCCTCTACACATGTTCTTGAAAAAACAGAAATTGATTTATAGTTCATGAGGAAATTATCATAGTAGGTCATCGCTTCTGCTGCAGCTGAGATTATGACATATTCTTCAAACTTTAGTCTGAAGAACAAATGTCACCAAATTTGAGAGAACAGAGGCAACAAAAAGGATGAAAAAATGAGTCTGTAAAACAACATGATGATTTTCCTTAAAGTAAATGCATGAAATAACCTAAATGGAAGGAATGGTGTTGACATTTGGTATAATTGTATAAGTACCACTTACCTCTTAGTGCTCTATGCTCTGTTTCTTTAAAGGTCCTGAAGACCATACGATATTCATTTCAGACTCAGAGTGCAACTCCATCACATGAAATGTTACTTAAAACTCATGTGCCAATTTAATGATGATTTAGAGTGGTATCCATGTCAATTCATTCTAGTTTGCAGAGTTCTAAATGCTCTTTACATTTGATTTGTTACCTGCAGTGAGCTCATCTTGAGATGTGTCACCAAAATTGCAGTTGTGGACACTCACAGGCCAAGTACTCAGAAGGAAACCTAATTCAGATTCAAGTAAAATACACATATCTCTTGTGGGCCTTAAAATCTTTATCAGCACAAGGACTCTAAGGATGCAAAAAATTCTTATGAATTGGCTGCTCTTGGTGTAACTTAAATCATTATTATTTATATTATAACTGATGCAAGTGTTACTCATGGGGTATCAGTCCCAATGAACGCACAACAGACATGCATGAATAGTGAAAAAAGTAGATAACTACTTCTTCAGACAAAAGGTGTTTGTGCATCTACCGCCTGTTTACAAATTGTTGAAACAGCTGTGTGAGTCTAGTCTGTCTTGTCATATGAATGCAACAAATGAAAAGGAGAGTGAGATGTATTTGGCCAGCTCATGGTACTTCTCTTAATTGCTCACAAAAAACTTTAGACAAAACTGAACAATTGCACAAAAGAAGAACAGAAATACAGCAATAATGAAAAAGAAATCATAGGACTAGATCTGCTGCAGGATGTCTACCTTGTTCATAATATGACAGACTACCAGTTTACAGAGAAAAGAGAGTTATGGTGACATAAGCTGTTGGCTTTTCTTTCTGAATAAAATCAGATTAATTAATTTTTAAAGTAAAAAAAAGGGAAAATTAAGATAATTCAGCCAGATCCCTATCTCATTTAACAGAAATCCACACCCAAAAACATCTTCTCCTAAAAATATGTTAGCTCAACTCTACCCTCTGTCAAATTTGTACACAGCTTTCTTTCTTTATCATTTTAACCTAAGAGATCTGTTAAAAGCGCATTGTAATTTTGTGAATTCAGTGGTAATTATAGCTTTAAAATGTTTATTAAGTAATCTACCAGCTAGGCCACTGTGTTACTTAGGTAGCAATTTTTGACTTCATCCTTCAGTGCTCAGAAAAACTGAGACTCCCATTCCCATTTACACTCACTCCAATTCATCATGCATTTTGTTACATAAAGGAGAGCTGCAGTGTGCATTTTCTGTGTATCTGACTGTTCTGTTCACCCTTGATCTTCATACAAATATATGATGCATTAAAGTTAGCAGAGTTTCTTTGTTGTTGATGTTGTGATTTTTTGTTTTTTGTTTTTTTTGGATGCATCTATTTTTGTCTGTTTTCACTGTAAATAAAATCTGTAGCTACTACTTTGTACTTATTACAGTTAATGTAATATTTGAATATCTGCCTTGATTTAAAGAGTAGTGTGACTAGATTTGCTAGCCATATATTTCATTGTTATATATACCTACTATCTCATTTAATGTTGATCTCTCTCTATATATATATATACACACTTGTATACTGTAATAGTTCATTGTAATTTACTTTACTATCTCTGTGCCTGTTCACAATTAACCCAGATTGCTATAACAAATATTTGATGGAGACTAAGCAATGAAAAAGAGCAGCCTAGTACAATAGAACAGCTAGGTAATGGTTGAATTGCAATATAAACATAAGATCATGTAACTGATGAGTTTATTAAATGATGCTATAATCATTCCAAGTTTAGTCTCCAAGTTTGTTTATTACCAACTGCAATGGAAAGTCTTCTATCCTTGCTTCAGAAGAGCTGAAATATTTTGATGACATCCTTCAAGAAGCAAAGAGATACTCCTGCGCTTTTTCTGTGACTTTTTGATCTCATTTCCTGGGAGAAAGGATCAATATGCTGTTAGTGACAGCAATTCCATTATTCCAAAGTTTGCAAACATTAATCCCAGTCACAGAGACTGTCTAGGAGCCTACCCATGCATCTATCTAAACTAAAAACACTGACACATTTGATACTAAAAATGGTTTGAATTATAAGTTTGTTGTGTTAATGTTTTTCCCCATATATACCTACTACATGGAATTAGAGTGGTGCTCTCTTTTACCCTTTAGTATACATAGATTTCCCGCAAGTATTGGCATAATGTTTTCCTTTCAAAAATGTCTATACAGATACGATGACTTCTTTATCTGTCAGGGTCTGTTGTTTTGCTTAGTTTATTTTGGAGCATCCAGCACACTGTTAAAGACAATTTTTTTTCTCATGTTCAAGCACCAGTAATCTAATTATTTATCAGAAGTCCAATTAGTTTTGAAAAATGCAGGAATGGCTTGCCGGCTTGAAGTCAATCATAACTTCTTCATGTTTTCTCCCTTTCTTTTTCGACTGATTAAACAGACATCATTTGTTTCATTTTGACCTTGAGTGTAGCACTACAATTCTGTGATTTCGTCTCCCTATAAGCTTGCTTCCTCCAAGCATTTTAACATATAGCACATAAAGCATTTAACAGTTTGCATGTGACTGTCTTCCCCTTTTGTTCATCTGTTCCCTGCATAGCCACAGTGAGTTTTGCTTGATAAATGTTTTTTTCTTTCCCAGACATTTAGCTTCATATTTCAGCAGTGCATAGTTATTTTGATGAGTTTTCTTTAGAAACTAGATGGTGGCCGTTAAACACCTGGAACTAAGGAGTCTGGAAAAAATTTGCTTCTTTCTTTGTCTGAGCACTGGCATTTCCAAGTGAGGCTCAATGTTTGGTTGGGATGGAATGGGACAGAACAGAACAGAACAGAATAGAATAGAATAGAATAGAAAGTCCACCTTCTGTCTCTGCACCCAAAAATAAAACCTTGTGTCTAAGAATATTGTCCAAATGCTTATTGAACTCCAGCAGGCTAGGTGCTGTGACCATTGCCTTGCAGAGACTGTTCCAGTGCCTGACCACTCCATGGTGAAAAAATTTTTCCTATTACCAAGCCTGTCTCCCACCCAATGCAGCTCCAAGCCATTCTCTCATGTCCTACCAGTGTCACCAGACAGAAGGGGTTAGGCCCCTGGCCCTCCACTCCCCTTAAGAAGATGTAGGCTGCTATGAGGCCTCCACTCAGTCTCCTCTTCTCTAGGCTGAACAGCCACTCCTCATAGATTTTGTCCTCTAGACCCTTCTCCATCTTCATAGCCCTTCTGTGGATGTTCTCTAATAGTTTTATGTCTTTTAGATGATGAAACATGAGCCTCAGAAAAACGCAGCAATAGTCAAATGACTATGCTTTTATAACAATGCTGTCACCTCAGTCTTTTTCTGTTAGCATCCCTATGGAGTTTTGATTGTCAGAGAGCCATCATGTAGAAAAGCACCTAGGTAAAAACAAAGCAAAACAACTATACTTAATTATTTGTATTGTGTGTACATATGTACGTACACCTGACACCATATATTAGTGCATGTTTTGTTGGAGTAAATTCATAATTGTAGGAAAAAATTTCTTGCTCATGGAACTCAGCATAGTGCTGGAGTCAATTCTTCAGAGAAAAATTCCTTACAGAAGTAGTAAATGGGAAAATACTGCTTCCCTTTTGCACTTAATGCTGATTGAGTGTGGTTTGTAAGAAGTCCGTATCTTAGTACATCAGGCAAAAGCAGTTTTCTCTGCACAATTAATACAACTTGCATAAAGTTAATGTTCAGAAAAAAAATACATAAAGTTTACGTTCAGATAAATTAATTTCAAGCCCACATGTGGAGTTGCTAGCAAACATATAAGAACTTCTAAGAAAAAGTGGAGGGTAAAAAAGGTCAGGCAGTTACCACCTTTCCATAAAAGCCTTGGGGTAAGATTTGACAAAGATGTTAGCACACATCAAAACATTGCATTTTTGCTGAATGAAGGTAGATAAATGCCTGAGGGAAGGCTGAAATACTGAGCAGAGAACTGCAGATGTTGATGTGACATTATTAATTACAAGATCACTATGGCCTTGTCTGCTGAAGTATCAGAATTAAGTGTAGCAAAAATGTGACATCTACTGTATGAAGAAAAGAGGTATATGAAGGAAAGGTATTACACTTCATCAAATACTGTATTTCTGTTAAACTAGTAATGCCTTTTTTTTTCCAAAGTAAGAGACATTTTGATCAATCCAGAAGGTAGAATTCAAATAATGTAAAGCTGTAACACTCGTTTCCGTGAAATGAATTTATACACTAATTATAAGTGTACCTGTAGGGAAACAATTGATCACAGCATGAACTAATGATTGAGCACATGGTGGAGGGGTGTGGCTGGCCTGGGGAACACAGGTGCATCACTTGCACCTGTGACCGGAAGGGGTGGACCTGGGGCGGAGTTGCCCCAGGCTTAGATAAAGGCCAGACAGCCAGAGAAGAAAGTAGCTTNTATACACTAATTATAAGTGTACCTAAGTGCTGCTGTAGCATTTGGGAATACATACACTCCCCTTGGTGCATATTTTCCTCTCTCTGCCTTCATACAGGCATTTAGATAGTTAAATTATTGTTTTAACTGATACATTCTTGTCTGAGAACAAAAGCTTCAGTAGTTACTTTAGAATCGAGTCAGAACAGCTGTGACTCAACAGAGTATGTTTACTAAACATGGGAAAAAATAATTTCAACACTGATGAAATCAATATAGAGAATACCCATGTCATGCATTGCCATGGCAATGCCATGTCATTTACCTCCCAGCATAATCAATGGAAAATTATTTTTTCAGAAAAAAGTGTTGTTCAAGAATACCTTCTTCTGTTTGAAGGCTTTTTCCTTAAGCTACTACGCTTTCTGAACAAAGCCTTTAATCTCCCATAGTGAATTTAATCTCTCTGTAGAGCTGCAAATTTGAGAGCAGGTACTTCTGCTATGATATATTACTCTGTTATGATATAAATGGCTGCTTTGTACTCTAAGGTAGTTAGTTGATTTAGACAACAGCCCACGACGTAGGTTTCCTTGTACAGTTCTCTGATCTTCATGTTCCTTTCTTTAACCATTGCTGTAGACTAAAAAGATTTTTGTCCCAATATAGGTTTATACCTATATAATGCAAGATGCTACTATTTTTCCTCTTGGATTCCACAGTTTATTCTGCAGAAATTTTGTTCATTCAATTTTGTTTGTCCTGCAGCTATAACTTTTTTTTGTTATTTGTTTTTGTTTTTAAATACCTTTGGACTGTCATCGTTATAGACTTTACTATTTTGTTCAAGCTTCTTCCTCTGTGGAAAGTCACAAGCACCCGAATGCACAACCTAAGTGGTACTTTGTAGAAATGTTGGCTATCATATGTATATACAAATGTAGATTTTTTTCACTTCTAGCTGTTAGAACCCCTGTCAGCTGTTACATGGATATTCTTAAACAGGAAAATTCTTATCGCTTCATCCAGCCTGCCCCAGTGCAGCAGCTTCCTCTCTGGCTGCCCACTTATGTGCGTGACTGAGAATGGGAATGTACTTCAGTCTCTTTTGACATGATCTTGTTTCACAGAAATGAACTTTTAAACAAATGAAGTGTCAGATAACATTGAGTTCATCTTCCAATAACTTCATGTTGGTGAAGATCACTTTTCTATTGCTTCATTTATTAACTGGAAATAGTCATTGCTATTGTATTGACAAGTTGCTGCTTTTTCATAGTTCTTAGCTTACAGTAAATATACCATACATCTGTCATTTAGCAGGAATTTGTTGATAAACTTTTTATGTTGGATATATATTTTAGTGTGTTGTCCTCATGCTGGGAGTCTAAGTTAAAGTAAAAACAGCTGAAACAAGCGAATACTTACCTTCAGAAAATAAACAAATTATGAGTGTCAGGATACAATAGCTGAGGATTTCAGAGTAACACTAAACAGGAGAATTCTGCAGTTGTCTCTGCACTGTGGAAAATTTTCATAGAGACAAAGCTGTTGGATAGTTGCATCTTAATATATTTATCTCCCTTACCTCTTACAGTTCTCACGCTCTTAGGCATATCACTCTTGAAAATTAATTGCAATGTAAATAATTTAAAATACAGTAATAGGAATATTCTCACGTTCCTATTTCCTGAAGGCAGCTCCTGGAAAATCAGACCAAGAGTATTTCTTTTTTATGAAAAGACCTTCCTGATGATATTGCACAGTTGCAAAAGAAGGTTATCACTTTACTTCAAACATTCATTATAGTAAAAGCGGAAAATAAGTCATCCTGACTGCAAAAACACACTTTTATAGTTATAAATTATTGGATAGTAAATTACCTTCCCAGAAAACATTCTTTTAATATGGAGTTCTCTTACAAGAATTCTTTATGATCTCATTAGGTTTCCTTTTTGCAGCAGAAATTTAAATAATTTAGTTTTTGATTACTAATTCATGGTAATTTCTGAATGTTTACATTATATAAAGCTGATCCATTAAATTATTTATCATCTGATATAATTTCAATAGGCATTTGTTTAATTTTTAATGCTTTACATACAATACCACTAGCACAACCATATTCCATGGTGTAGATTACTGTAGAGAAGCTCTGTTTTTAACCAGAAAGTTACAAATTAATATTTTCTAACAAAGTAATGTAACTTCGTCCCTTCCTCTTCTGTATCCCTACATACCCTGTTGTTGATATATACAGTGATGCTGTACATTTCCATTTACACTTGGCTGCCCGTCAGGTGTCCACCAAGCTGCTCCCTAACTCCCCCTTCTCATCAGGCAAAGGGAGAAGATGAGATGAAAAAGCTTACGAATAAAGACAGGAAGATCACTCAGCAATTTAATCACAGCTGAAACAGATTCAGTTTTGGGAAAACTAACTTTATTTATTTGCCAGTTACAAATGGAGTAAGCTAGTGATGAATGAAAACCAAACCAAACCTTCCCCCCTATGCCATCCATCCCCAGTACTCTTCTTCCAAATCTCAACTTTAGTCCTGAGTTGCCTTCTCCTCCTGGGCAGCACAGGGAGATAATGACCAGGGGTTTCAGTCAGTCCATAATAGTCCATTCTCTGCTACTCCTTTCTCTTCACAATGCTCCAGTGTGGAATCCTTCCCATTGGATGCAGTCCCTCAGGAAGATGCTGCTCCAGTGCATATCTCCTACACCTTTAACTTTGAGCTGTTGTAGAAATTTGTGATCAAAATTGGTCCACAGAGGTCAACTGAATCACTGAATTACATAGATTTTGGATGATTTTCACTGGTCATGATTTAAATGAACTTTAATGAGCAACTTCTTGTTCTATCTGAACTTGTATTACTTGTATGGGTAGGAAGAAGAATGTTCTGCAAACTGAAGAAAATGATTGAGGGGAACTTTTTTTTGTTTTAATTAGCAAGATAATCTTTCACAGAAGAATTACTAAAGAGCATCATGAAGTTTTATTTTTGAGAGCAATTATTTTTAAAGTGTTAGTGGAATTATGTGGAAAGATACAGAAGGAAAAATCCTGAAAAATGAAGCTTTATCACTTTTACTTGAAAAGAAGAACTTGGGAATAATTAAAAGGCTGAAAAGCTTATTCTAAACTAGATAAAGAATGTTGAAGATGTGAAAAAACACTAAAAATTATTTGTATACATCTGTACAAGCACCATATTGTAGTGTGGTCAAAGATTTCCATTATTTGAATCAATCTTTTATGTATGTACACAAACATATTGTCAGAGTGTATATTCATATAAAAATTCTGATAATTCTGTCTGTCTTGCTCAGAACAATTTAAAAGAAGCTGCATTGTTTCTACTCCCTGTGAATGTTTCCCTCGCATTGCAGGGAATTGCTTTCAGTATCTATACTATAAGGAAGATGTTCTCTGAAAACTAAATTCTCACAGTACTATAGAATTTGAAATAGCTAAGCTAATGTGTTTTCCAATTGGACTCCCCAGTGACTACTTAATATAATGCATACATGCTTTTTGGCTTCTTATTTTTTCCTCCACCCAAACTAGAAACATATGGAGGTCAATTTCTTCCAATATAGTAATACTATCTATTGATCTGACTCGTCATTGAACCTGATTTATTTGGCAAAGTTAGAATGATACACTGTAATGATTTTTCAGTTGCATTTATTTTGTCTGGACAGATCAATCAGCTGTACCTCTGAAATTATTGATTGCAGTTAGGCATCTGATTATCTCATATCTTTTAAAGACTTATGACTAACAGCACTGTGTTGGTAACTCCTTTTACAGCCTATGTGATTTCTACTCTATTATATTCTAATTTATAACATTTAATTATTTAGCATTGTATTTTTAAAGATATCACTATGAATCAAATATTCAATATCAAATAAGTGTATTACAAAAGCCTGACTTTTTTTTTTTTAAATCTTACAATACAAAGTAATGGCTTGAATTAGCTAATAACTAAATGTATTTTTTAATGCTTCACAAACGAAGAAAAATTACTTCAGACACACTCTTTGTGATCCCAGGCAAAGTGCTACAGGGTTTAACAACGGGCATACAAAAAAGTTCTAATTCATACAATTGATGCCTGTATTCCCCCCACTCAAACAACATCCCCTCACAAATAACAGATCTCAGAGAGAGATGTGCTCTCTTCTACTGCTGACCCTTAAATGAGCCCAGTGCAGCTCCGCCCTGGATCCACCCCTTCCAATCACATGGGGAGCACAGGTGCAAACTATCTGCCTGTCCTTTGCAGGCCATCCACACCCCTTACTCCAGGTGCTCAATCACAAGTTCAGGCTGTGATCAACATTCTCCCTCCAGTTAATGTATTTCATCGATTCTGTTAATAGGTCAATACTTTTTAGTTTCTCTATAATCCTTCTTGAGAATCTTTTACATAAGATTCTGTCCTCTTATGCTTATCAGATGTTTTCAGGACATTGTTGTGGTTAATTCTAACCAAAGCCATCTTTTCTCCAGTTGCAAACTGATGTTTTCAAAAGCTCACCAACAAAACCAATAATTATTAAAAAGCATAAAAAAACCTACCCATATTATTTCTAAAAGTGACTTGAGCATTGTAGGTCAAGATCCAACGAAAGGCTAATGGATTTGATGCTGAGTCTCCACAGCTGAATCCAAAACTGATTTCAGTACCTTTGCACTGTACGCACTGTATGAGGAAGAATAGATGCTGAAGAAATCTTTTTTTAAAAAAAAAAAAAACAAAAAACAACTGTGCCGTTAATGAGAAACAATGCAGAGCTAGATATGAGAAATACTTTATATGAAAGTATACGTAAACACTCACCATCAAGTGCATTGTGAGGGAGCTTTGCCAATGGTCTACTTGAAGGAAAGGTTTGAAGAACTCCCATGAGAACACAGAATCACAGAATTGCAGGGGTTGGAAGGGACCTCGAGAGATCATCGAGTCCAACCCCC
>WBMW01005084.1:157575-171283 GCA_013396635.1 Penelope pileata | reverse complement strand
GTTGGAGAGTCCCGAGGGGGAGTCTTAGAAGTGAAGACTGAAGCAAAGAAGGCATTCAATATCTCCACCTTCTCAGCATCCTCCGTTGTCAGGACACCCCCCTCATCCAGCAGGGGACCCACATTTTCCCTAGGCTTCCTCTTACTATTGACATACTTAAAAAACCCCTTCTTACTATCCTTTATCTCCTTTGCCAATTTAAACTCCAATTGGGCTTTGGCCTTTCTTGTCATATCCCTGCAGTCCCTCACAACATTCCTATACTCCTCCCAAGAGGACAGGCCCTTTTTCCACATTTCATGGACCTTCTTCTTCTCTTTGATCTTATGTTTCCCTACCCTTTTCATTCCTAGCTACTGCCAGCTTAATAATTCATTATCCACTGGCAGAAGTGGAGCTAGGGAAACAGTCATTGAGTGTAGGGCTTTGGGACAGCATATGGGAAGCAAGCTTTGGACATTTTGCCTGGTGCTGTTACAGCAGGCAGTGCCAGTAACTAGGGGCTGACAACTCGCCAGTCTTGCCTACTTGGATAAACTGTCCCTCTATGAAAAAAAGCAGTGTTCACTCTTCTGAAATGCTTTTAGTAACATTTTTGTAGACTGCTAGCTAATTGTTCCAACCTGAAAATAAATGCCTTGCACTTGACAATTTCCTAAAACTACTGAAAATACAACCTGTTCTGTGCAGAAATTATCTAGGAGCAGACTTGCTATACTGTGTAGTGAACTCAATGTTTCTCATAGTAAATTGTGAGGATACCTCCTGGTTCAATCCTCTTAAGGAAATGAATCACATCCCAGCTAGGTTTCAAAGCCTATTTATTGCAACTCTAGAACGCAATATTAAACTTTTCTTGCCTTTTAGGCTCCTATTATAGTCAATCTTGTACTTAGCAGTTAATTATGCTACATTTTTCAATTGCACAATAAAAATCCTCCAAGATGTCAGAGCCCGCATGCCATCACAGCACAAGTATTTCTTACGTGCTAAGCATACCTCAGGTGATGGGTTAAAATGTAACAATTTTCTTATGGAATGAATGGTCAAGACGTAGAGGTCAGGATTTCTTTCTTCTTGGCATTTCATATTAAGTTATACGTGACACCGCAGCTGTGGATATGATGAAAAGCAGTCACTTCAAGGATCCCAGATGAGAAGACAGAGAATATATTCAATCTAAGCTACTGTGAGAATGTTTAGATTTAAAAGGGAGAGTGTGTGATTATCTGTTTTACTTCAAATCAGGGGTGAATTTTTGAAGTTAACCTCCTGATAGTCACCATTAACTGAAATTTCACTCAAATTGAGAAGTGCTTTCAGAATGTATGAACTGAATTCCATTGAGAACATGGAAATGGAAGATTTCCTCCTAGCATAACTTGATACTGTTCTGCTTCTAGCGAACATTCAATGCATGTGACCTAGTTCGAGCCAGTAGGAAGTAAAATGTTCCTGAAACACTTGTGTATTTCTAGGTCTTCAACATCAACTGTCTCACTTGGCAGAACTGATGATATTGCATTACATTTTTGCTAATATAATCATAGATTGTGACTTCAGGACAGGATCAATTCTGCTAGAACAGAGGGCAGAGGCCATTACTATTGTTCAGTGTGTTTTACCTAGATTGTCTGAGAATTTTCCCTTAAAGACAACAATCTCTTGTAGAGATACAGAGGGAAACCAAGCTGCTATTGTTGTGTTTGAATAGCAAATCAATTTTGCAGAGTGCAAGCCACCTATATGTTCAAGGTTCAGGCAGGCTCAAGGCTTAGACTGGATGTTAGGAAAAACTCCTTTAATACAAAGATAATGTAGCACTGAAACAAGTTTCTTCCATCTATGAAGATTTTTGTGTTTTGGTTAGAGAGTTCCACGACTGACCTGATCTGATGCTGGCACTCACTCTGCTTTGAGTAGGAGTCTGTTTTCCAGGTGTCCTTTCCTCAGCTCTGACACTGTGCTGCTATATAACGCTGGGAGTTGAGCGGGGAGGATGAAAACATTAGGCAGCTCCCCCTAGACTGACTGGGTTAGGAGTGTATTCTACTGCAGATCTGTTTCTGTTCTCTGTTGTTGGTTTTCATATAGAGTTCTACACAAATGCAACAACAACCAGACTTTCACTCTGAGCATAGATTAACTTCTTAAAAAAAAATTAATCAGTTATACCTTTTATAAAATCAATCTTCCATCATTTTTGCTATAAGTCTATGCTGTAGTTATATTTCTGGTTGTGGAAAAAATATGAACCTGTACTTGCTTTAAGTAGCTTCAGGGGAACATTTTTTTACCCTAGGAAAGTCTATCTAAAATTGAAATGAATTATATGTTTTCTATATTTTCCATTTTACTTTTTTCCTGCATAATCTGTGCTTGGGTCTCTTCTCTTTTTAATGCAGAGATACAATACATCAATAATTTTTATACTATGGGTAATAGTCTTCCTTTATATGAAGGCATATGTACCATTTTCTAAATATTTTTCCTAAAATATCCTAGATTAGCTACTGCATATATTTAAAACTCAAGCACTAAAACTAACTAAAATATGTTTCAAAAAGGTTGTTTTTGTGGGTTGGGTCACAATTTTTCAAAATTAAGTTTTGGAAATGCAGTGTGACATCAAGAAGCAATTTATGAACTCAGTATGTTTTAAAGTTACAGTCAGTTGGCTAACAGTTTGAGAGATTCTTTTAGAGGAGTAGCCATAAGATTTATTATTTATTCATTATTTACTTTGCAAATAAGTAGTTTGATCTCTCTCTCATTATCATTAAGAATGAAATACAGTGAGATGAGTGTTTTTTCTAATTTTGAAACTGTATCTATTCTGAGAAATCCTTGAAAAGCTGGAGGATCTGGATGTTCCCTTTCATTCATGGGCACAACCATAGAAGTTGTCACACGGAGGGGTTTGTTGGAACAGTGTCCTATTTAAGTAGATTTGAATAGAAGTGTAGTAGATAGAAGAGTCTTTTTCTAGAATGGAAATTGGCAGAACTTGGTTTTCCACAGGATGAAAACTACCATGACTTGTGTCCAATACTGTGTACTGATTATGTACCCTTTGTCAGAGGATTGGAGAATCCTTGAGAAAGACAAGGTAAAATTGTGAAAAATGTCAGACTGTAATTATAACCTCCTACTGCAAGGTTGTTGGAGTATATTTATCTATGAGAATGTGTGCCATTGATATTGAAATTTGAATGATCATCTCTTAATAAAATGGCCTTACAAGCAGACCTAAAATAATAACACTCAGTGTTCTTAGTTTGCTTTGTGTTTATTCCCTTTGGTAACTTTTCTTCTTTAGGAATATAAACAGGAAGAAGCCATTTGGAAATGTTCTGTTGATGTGAGCTTTTTTGTTTTAATACTCTAAAGAACCTTCTTTAAATGTAAAGGTAATTCAGTTGTGCATGTTTATATATGGTGTACAAAAATAAACTATTGAAAAAGTTTAATCAATTTGACCTATTGAGCTAACTGAATTAAGTCTATTGATACCTATTAAAAAATACAAATTGAGCATATTTCATTGATTTTGATGCAGTCAGAAGTGAAAATATTTTTCACATAAGACAGTCAGTCTTTAGAAAATTGATCTCTTTACTGCTCTTAAGTATGATGAAAATAATTAGGGAAATATGAAAACTCATAGATGCCAGGCCTTTCACCTTTCCTACTCTTATTTTTGTATGACAATTTGCTGGATGAGTTGTCTTGAGTAACCCCAAAATGCATAAGCATTTTAAGCTTCTCTGTATTTGATAGTGATGATGCTTGATTGCTTAATGAGTGCAAGGTTATAATAATCTCCCTTGGCTTTTTTGTCATTCATGAAATACTTGAGATGCTCTCTGCTAGCTTATGACATTTCCTGATCTCTCACGTGAATTGTAACCTCGTGTATGCTCAGTGAATTCCAAAGGCCAGTTCTTTTAAATGGGATGAGGTTTTTAACTCTGTCATTTGATAAAAGGTTCCATGCCATGTAGTTTGTTTCTTGATGTCTTAAAATTTTCACAAGCAAGGTTTGTGAATAGGAACTGAAAAGTAATTTAAACTGTCCAAGTCCTCTGTTTGCATTTTAGAGACTTATATAATTTTATATGTTTAATGATAACCCAGCAAATATGGCTGGGAATAGTTTTGGAGACTTTGCCAAAAAATATCTTTACTATTCTCTTGTTTATGCTACTCCTTATTTTCAAATGATATCTTTTTTTTTATTAAAACATTTTCCAACAAAAAATCAACTGTATTCTTCTATAAGGAAAATTATCTGAGAAGACTGATGTTTCTAAATTCTTCTAGATTTTTTTGTTTTCACCTAGGAATCAATAGAGTATCATTCCTAGTAGGAATTAGAAAGTTATTAAATATTTTCTTTAATACCATTATTATGTGTTACTGATTTTTGTTGTTAGTGATATTGTAAGAAACCAATGGGAAACCTGACTCAACAACTCAGGCTAGAGAGGGAAGGTGAGGGAGCAGGCTGGGTCCTGTGGAGGCAGGGCAGCAAGCTGTTCTGCCCACTTCCTTTAATGGCAGCTTATTGAGGAGGGCGGGGCTGCATGACTTTGCAGAAAACTCAAACCTGGAAAACCCGAGCTAGGCAGATGCAGGGGAGTTGCCACCCCAAGGGCCCTCTCTGACCATCTGGACTATATAAAGGCGAACACATACGTTCTGCCTGTGTCAAACTGCCAACTGCAGTGGTCAACCTGCCACCCGTGAATGAAACCTCTGTCAACCCACCACCCATGGATGAAGACTCCAGCTCAAGGCTACGCTGGATCCGAGGATGTGGTGAAAATCTGTCTCTTCTGCTTTTATTTTCTTTTCTCTCTTTCTTTCCTTTTAATTTCTTTTCATTTATCTTTCTTTACTAATCATAGCCTAAATTTGCCTATAAGTGAGATGCCTGTGCCAAAGTGCCTGTTTATCCATAATGCTGCTTGTTGTTGTTGTTAGAATGTTGCCCAATTTTGCCTCGAAACTGTGGACCAATTGTGGTTGTTGAAGTAAATAAATTGTTTTGTATCGCTCCTCTGAATCCTTGACCGACTACGTCACTCCTGCAACCCCTGCTGACCAGGGTGTGCCTTATTCAGTGGGATAGCAAAGGGTTACCTTCCTCGCAACACACTGAGTGGGACAAGACAGATATGTAAGCCAGCTTATTCAAAATTATAGCAATAAGACATTTAGAGCAAACAGAACAATGTCATGTTTCTTAACAACTTGCTTATAACTTGATGAGTGATGTACAATGGGATGTAAGACTCAGTGTAAGAAGGTGCTCAGTTTACATATGTTACAACAAAAGACAATGTTAGTGGTATAGTCTCATTTACACTATAGATGCTAAAGAAAAAAGGTGTTGCACTGTGGAAATGGGAGTAAATTTAAAAATTACAGATGAAGGAAGAATAAAAGACTGCTGAAAATAACAGGTTACTGAATAGTCCAGCAAAATCAAAAAGCATCAGGTTGAAAGACTGTCAGTTTCTTACTGGTTTGGAAAGAAATTGCAGAGGGATATTAAAGAGAGTACTTTGGATATGAAATTCAACACAAGTTCATAGTCTATAGAGCTTTTTTTTTTTTTTTTTTTTTTATCTGTCACACAAAGGAAGATTTGAAGCCTCAGATGTATAGGCAAAAAAGTTTCACATGTCAAACAACAGTGCAAGTTAGAAAACTTCTGGTGATATTGACCTGTAAGACTCAAAGAGAGTAGTTTCTATGGTACATACTTTGAGGGTCAAGAAAAGACAGTAAGGCAGAAATAAGATCTTTCTGGGTAAATTTTCCTGTATGATAAATGACCTAGAAAAATTGGCCTTTGGTAGCTGAACGTGTATTGTAATGTCCAGACAGATCATCTGGGAAGTAAAAGAGCATACTCTTACACAAATTGTGGGAATTATGGGTTTTAAGTGTGCATTTTGTCATATTTAAAAGGAGAATAGAATAAAAGCTGTGCAGTAGGAATATTTCATGTAGCACAAAAGGCAGTACAGAAAGGACTTTATGTAAGATACTTCAAAATGAAGTCACAAAACAAAAACAACAAAAGAAACAACAGGCAGGACATAGCACTAAGATCAGAAGTATTCTAATCAAAGTCGGGACAATTAAACAGAAAATAGTTCTTAAGGAGTTAAAAGCTGTAATACTTGTGTTCAAAATAAATAAATCCAACAGTGTCTTTAAGATTACTAGAATATGGTTACACACAAGTAGTAGCTAGACTGGTTTGCAGCTATTACAGGAATGGAAGCTATACCCTTGGTTCTGGAGAGGAAAGAGATGGCACATCCCTAGTATATTCAAGGTATCAAATTTCAAATAAAAGAGCTGTAGCAATATTCCAACAATGCAATTAAAGGAAAGTGTCTAAACAACTACAGTAGCTGCTTAAAGGTAACTAAAATAAATTCAGTATTTATAGCATTCTTCTTTGCACTTGTTTCATTTTCTTTATGTATGTTAAACACAAACCTTTTTAAATTTGGTAATAATGAAAACTTACTTTATTCTTTCTGTGTCAGTAGTTTCTTATACATCAGTTTGGTTACAATGCTATTTCTTGTCAGCATCTACTGTCTCTCATGATATTGCTCAGATGAGAGATAGCTGGATTAAGCAAGATGCAAGAACAATTACAAGCAGAGTGGCTGCAGCAGTTTGAGTTACCTTGCACAGAAGATGCTACTGAACAAGAGGAAGCGAGGAACAAGAGTCACTAAAGACAAAAACTTGTACCAGAATGTACTTTGTGAATACAAGACTAAGGTTTAAAACTAATATATGAAACAGAAGAATAAATCAGGACATATAAATTGCTTACAGAAGTGTTAAGGGTGCTCTTTTAATCTGTTGCTTTTCAAAATTGAATAGAGCACGTATTTTCCCATACAAGGGTGCCAAAGGAGGAGCATACATTGCTGTTTTCCACATGGTTAATTTATGGGTATTTTTTAGCGATGAAATAGAAGAAATTGAAGAAGGTAAACATTATGGAAGACTGAATGGGAGCCTTCAGGCATTCAAATAAATATGCATAAGTGCTTCATTGTGGGATCTCAGTCTTGTTATATATTATGAAGGTATTCATCTGATGTCATTCTTGGTGATAAATCTTATGAAAACTTTGATTTTGGCTTTCAATTAGTCTTGAACAGAAAATATCAATGCCAGTGGAAGCTCAGTGTTCAACTCATATTTACTCATTAGCATAAATGCTATCTCAAATAAAACATGGTTTCTTTTTGTGACCAGGTTATTCCTAAAAATTCAGTTTCCAGGGCAGCAAACAGAATACAAAAATGATATACTGTATCCATTGATTTGCTTCCATGCTGACTTGAACATCCACCATTTCTTTCATTTACTACATGAGATATCTTAATTTTTGATGGTACATATTTTTTATGACTCAAATCCTTAAAATAAATTTCCCTTGTTTGAAAGAATTCCCAAAAATACTTCTAATTGAAAATGTACGTAACCACTGATAGCAAGTCTGTTATTTGCTGCCCATCATCTGAGTTCCAATGCAAATATTTTGTTAGAGTTTCTTCAAAAGCTTTTGCAGTTGCTTTTGAAAATGTGTTATCTTCAACATAAGAATTAGCATTCCATCCTGCCACCCTGCTTCTGCTTATAACCAGACAGCAGGTCATAGTCTGGAGAAGGAAACACCTGCTGAACTTTTGTTTCTCTACAAGCTAGCTTCATTTTGGAAGCAAAATGTAAAACTCATCTGAAAACAAAAGGACAAAGTATCTATATTATAGTGGCAAAAGGCTGACTGATGTCAACAGGGCTTGTTCACCTTGAGGCTAGTAACTTGGTCTCTTTTGACTTAATTTCCATTTCGTTAAACCAATAAATCTTTCTCTCCCTTGTTTTGCATCCAGTTAATTTTCTCACCAGAAGTGTAAATGAGGCTGTGTCCACTGTTATCCAGATTTTTTTTCCACAATAAATGCTTTTCAAAACATAGACAAACTCTTCTTTCTCAGGGCTTTTCTTTTTTTCATTTCCATTTGTATATCGTTAAACTTATCAGCTTTATAGAAACCACAATATTCTGTGTCCCAACTTTTCATTATGTGTGCATCCACTCATTTTTCTTGTTTAAATATTTAATGAATCTCCGAATTATCTGTAAATTTTATACACTTGTTATGTAAATAGAAAATAATTTTGTTATATAATTAATAGCCTATCTTCATGACTGATTAAAATTTTGATTAAAAGCAGGCTCTTTGATTTGATTTTTTTAACTCTTCTTTTTCTATTGTTGTTGATCTGTCTATGAGGTCTTTATCAGTTAGTATGCATTGATGTTGTATGGTGCTTTATTTAAAAATCAGATTATTTTGTGGCACTGAGACAAATACTAAGTTTATGTATGTGTTCCAGTCAAGAAGTTTAATAATTCAAACTCACTTCCTTCAAATAATTGAATTTATTTTATAAGAAGTATAAATAATGAGTCAACTTGAAAATCGACTAAGCAGAATTTTATTGTTACATGTCTTCATTAAGTTAGTCTATATTGTTATGCCATAGTCTTGCCTAAGCTCATGTTAGCTAACCAGAGCTCTCTCTACAATTCTACAAGAGTTAATTGATTGGTTAGTTGACAAGTGAATTGGCAAACCATTCAGCTCAGAATTTATACTTTTTTTTTTCTGTAAAGAGAAAATATAAATGAAGTCAACCAATAAGCAGTCAACAGAACCAAGTGAATGAGGTATAGATGTTGCAATTAACAATTTTTTGAATATCCTAAGAGGACAAATTAAAATAATTGATCTGTATATTGGAAAAAGTGCAGAAGCTTTGTTTTTCTTACAAGAATTGTAGCTTCAGAACCATTTTGTACCAGCCTCAAAACGCTGAGATGATTTGCTATAGGGACTCTTATTTTGACAGCTGGTAGTAAAATAAATAAAAATATTTTATATCCTAAACAAGTTGGGAATGATAACTTCTACCCTTGTATGCTTCACAGACAAAGCTGTTTGTAAAATGTGCTGTCATAATATCTTTTTTGAGTAATAATTTAAAAAATCAATAGTCTTCCCTCTTTTCTTTTTTATGAAACCTGGTAACTTTTCCATTGATTGCCTTTCTTCTTCCAGCACTGCACCTGCTGCTTTTGAAGTTTCTGATTATTTTTCTAGCATCTCAGCTCATTCGTATGTTTCAGTATAACACAGAGACATAGTTTTTTGAGTATATGCCAGCTGTTTCTTTCCTGTTTGGATGTTGCAACCTAAGCTGGATGTATCTGCCATGTTTTATATATGTAATTTTGTGAAGTCTATATGACAAGAACAACAACAAAAGGATAGACAAAGGTGTAACTCTTTTCTGTATAGAGCTGTAGGATATTATGATGAAATAAAGTAGAAAACTAAAAAGTCCTGTTTAGTATCATCGCTAACTAAATGTATTTTATATGGTATTTAAGAAACGGAATTTAATTACGGTTTCTCCTACTTATCTATTGAATTGTACATCTAGTAATTAGCACTGAATATTGATGAGTCTAGTAAACACTGTCACAGGTAATATTAAAGTGAATGCTTACTATGGCCATAACTGGAAGTAACCTAACTACATTTCTCTTTTGGGTATTTGTTCAAAGGATAGGTTTCACATAATGACAATTTTAAAACTTGTTTATTGGATGTTTCCAGTTGGAGTGCAATTTTGTGTTGTTAAATGCATGTTCATTTATTTTTAGAAATGATTAATAAGTGAGAATGTTATAAACCTTCATGGACGTGAAATTTTGCAGATGGTTATAAAAAATAGAGTATAATGGCTACATTGACAGATTATCTATAGCTAAGTGGATTCTACAATTAGACATCAATTGCTAATAATAATTGATAAGGTTTGGTGAGCAATGTCTTAATTGTTTTTCAAAAACCCAGCACTATCCAGCCTTCTGTAGCATTATCTCTTCTTACTGTCAGTTTTTGGAACAAACTATCTTAGACCAAAACTCTTTCAGACTTGAGATCATAGAATCACAGAATCAGAGAATGAAGGAATGGCTTGGGTTGGAAGGGACCTGAAAGACCATCTAGTTCCGACTCCCCTGTCATGGGCGGGGTTGCCATGCACCAGATCAGGCTGCCCAGGGCCCATCCAACCTGACCTTGAATGCCTCCAAGGATGGGGAGTCCACAGCTCTCTGGGCAGCTGTGCCAGTACCTCACCACTCTCTGAGTAAAAAATTTCCTCCTAACGTCTAACCTAAATCTTCCCTCTTTTAGTTTTAAAGATTTCTCCCTCGATAGTCATGCAAGCTCCTCTTTTCTTCAGTTCCAAATTGCAAATTTTAATGTTATAGATTTTATGTGTACTAATATCTACGTCTTTTCTTTTTTCGTTATTATTCTTGCTCTTTGATGAGCAATTAAGACAGCCAATTAGATTTTCCACCTGTCTACATATGGGGGATATGGCGTGGACCAAGCTCTATTCAAACCTATTGAATAGCTA
Source organism: Penelope pileata (assembly GCA_013396635.1). Taxonomy (NCBI): domain Eukaryota; kingdom Metazoa; phylum Chordata; class Aves; order Galliformes; family Cracidae; genus Penelope; species Penelope pileata. The sequence goes on along the minus strand of WBMW01005084.1, from coordinate 160,735 downwards.
TGAATTTTCATCTCTGAGCTAAGTATTTATTTTGTTTATCCTTCAGCGCTTCGAAAGATAGAGATCCAGGATTTCAAGTGGGATGACAGATACAGTTGTCTCTCTTAGATAAAGGACAGCATAAAACAACCTTATTGTGACTTAATGAACTGTAAAAAAGAGATTTTTATAATCTATGAATTAGTGTTGATAAAAGAGAATTATAATAAAGGATCAAACTAAATTAAGCACTGATGTCTGTGTATCAATTTCATCCTCTAAAGTGAGCCTGAAACTATAGAGGATAAGAACACGTTTTGTCTACTTACAGGTACGTTCTGATAGAACCCACTGAAAAGCTGGATATCTACCTAACTCCCAGATGTTGCAGTCTCATTAAATGTGCAAACAATGTAACAGATGCTATGAGCATATCTATATTCTATTTTCATAATAGATGCCCTAGTTCAGGCTAAGGTAAGCAGGAAGATTTCCCTAAATCTGAGGGTATTTACAGTTTTTTCTAATCAAAGGAAAAAAATCAGACATGCTTGCATAGGTTTCCTTTGGTCCAATTGGAGAAGAGTTTACAGTTCTAAAAGCTGGCAGTTGAATATTGGCTGGAACAGATTTTAAAACTGCAGAAAATAGGGCATTTGGCTAGACTAAATCATTAACAACCCTTGATTATCTCTTCAGGGAGACATAACTTACTAAGCCATAATGTTGCTTACCTGAGTGATGCAGTTGTATATGTTTTAATTACTTCAGGTGTTTCAGCAGTGCATCTGGTCTGCATCTGGTTCAGATTAACTTCAAAACAACCAACTTCACTTTAGGATTAAAAATAACAGTAATAATAATTAAGGAGTTCAGGTGTAGTAAAGTTTCAAAAGAATTAAGATACATGTAGATAACTTTTCAAAAACACTTATTTTATTACTTTCTAGATTTTTTTCCAGGGGATTTTGTATTTCTGAAAATTCTTACTACAAAACTATCTGCATTCCTGTTCTAGTAAAACACTTCTACAAAATAGATCTATGGCAAACAGCATGAGTATCTTCAGCAAATTCTACTGTGTAATTTAATGTTAACTCTACCTTGTTCAGTAATCACAACTATAATTATCTGAGTTCAGTCTAAGCTTTTGAATATAGACATTTGGATTAATTTGAATCTGGAAACAAAGTTATAGACTCAAACATATTTTAGATATGGATGGATTTTCAAATTGTGCTAAAATTGCCATACGCAAAGTCTTGTATTTTGAAAGTAGAGCCATGATTCAGAATTGTAGGAATAAGTAGTTTTGCAAATCAGAATGCTTATGCTTCTTTGTTTTCAAAGGCAGATAGATAGGTAGATGCATAAATACATAGGTTAATGTGTCTTTGAATTGGGGTTACAGAACTGAATCCAGCTTGATTACTGCTGAAAATTGCTTTCATGAGAAAAAAAGTGCTTAAAAACATGCTGTAATGTGAATCCACAGTCAATTTATACTTATTTCATTTTCTTTAATTGTACATTTCTATGTAGACCTAACAATTTGATATAACCGTCTCTATCACATTCTAATAATTTTCATTTTGATTCACCAGTAAAAATTGATCCCTCACCTTTTATTTACAGAACAACTGCTTCATCCATATTTCTAGAACAGAGCAGAAGTTAGGCTAAATTTTTTTTACTTTCGTTTAAAACTTTTCTTGTATGATCTCTCTCCTTTTTTATTTTTATTTATTTTTCATTTTTTTAAAATCTTGTTTGTATAGCAGGCATTATTGAAATCTCAATATTTAATACTTTGGAGTACTCTATCCTTTCTCTTGTTCTCAATACAGAAAGGTTCTCAAAAATACCAGAGACTATTCAGGAAATGAATGGAGAATGGACAGTAAATATATTCCTGGACTGTGTTTATGAATGATTAATGGAAGGCTTCTTCTTTCTTTAAAATAATAATAAACAGATGCAGAGAGAAGCTTTTCTTCAGCAGTCTGTAAAGACTATTGCTTAACCTGGGTGTACAATAGCGAGACATAACCGTGTCATGAAAAATAGTATGTGAATTTGCAGGCAGGAAAGGATTTGTATATGAATGATTGTTAGAACAAGTAAACTGCCCAGTTACCAACATAAACCTATCTTCACATGTAAAGCTTATAGACAGATATCCGGAAATTACTGGACAAACAAAAAGCCACTGATATCATCTATCTGGACTTCAGTAAGGCCTTTGACATGGTTTCCAATGAGATTCTTCTCTCTAAATTGGAAAGCCGTGGATTTAAAGGATGGACTGTTCAATGAATGAGGAACCATTTACAAAATCATACCCAGAGAGTACTGGTTAATGTCTCAGTGTCCGGATGGAGATCAGTGATGAGTGGTGTTCCTGAAGGGACTGTACCAGGATCAATGCTCTTTAATATCTTCATCAATTACATAACAGTAGAATCAAGGGCACCCGCAGCAAGTTTGCAGATGATTCCAAACTGTATGGTGCAGCTGGCACACCTGTGGGATGGGATGCCATCCAGAGAGATCTAGATATGCTCAAGCACTGGGCCCTCAAGAACGTCATGAGATTCAACAAAGCCAAGTGCAAGGTCTTGTGCCTGAGTTGTGGCAACTCCCACTGTCAATACAAGCTGGGGGACAAAAGAATAGAGCACAGCACTGTTGAAAAGGACTTGGGGGTACTAGTGGTTGGCAAGCTGGACATGAGCTAGCAATGTGACTTTTGCAGCCCACAAAGCCAACTGAATCTTGGGCTCTGTCAAAAGAAGTGTGGCCAGCAGGTTGAGGGAGGTGATTGTGCCCCTCTACTCTGCGCTGGTGAGACCTCACCTGGAGTACTGCATCCAGATGTGGAGTTGTCAGCACAGGAGAGACATGAACCTGTTGGAACGTGTCCAGATGAAGGCCACAAAAACAATTCAAAGGATGGCACATCTCTTCTGTGCGGAAAGGCTGAGAGAGCTGGGGCTGTTCAGCCTAGAGAAGGCTCCAGGGAGACCTGATAACCGCCTTTCAGTATCTAAAGGAGCACTGTAAGAAAGAAGATGACAGACTTTATCAGGGTCTGTGGTGATAGGACGAGGGGAAATTATTTCAAACTGAAAGAGGTGGGATTTAGACTGAGTATAAAGAAAAAGTGGATTTTTTTTTTTTT
>WBMW01005084.1:143368-155788 GCA_013396635.1 Penelope pileata | reverse complement strand
TTTTTTTATGATAAGGCTGGTGAAGCACTGGAGCAGGTTGCCCAAAGAGGTGGTGGATGCTCTGTCCCTGGAGACATTCAAGGTCAGGCTGAATGAGACTCTAAGCAACCTGATCTAGCTGTAGGTGCCCCTGTTCATTGCAGGGCAGTTGGACTAGATGGCCTTTAATGATCCCTTCCAACTCAAATGATTCTTTGATTCTATGATTCTAAATTCATAGTTATTCTGCAAGTAGAACACAGTTGCATTTATAGACGTATTGGTTAAATATTCATTTATATTATAGCCTAGTAAGAGATTGGAAGGCTCAATCCTACCTTTGGCAAAGATCAAAAGCTGTGTTTTCTGTTGGTAAAAGCAAACACAAGCTGGATTTGCTCTAGCAGTTTGTATTGTGCAAAATGATGAGCTTGTGTTTTTTATATTTTGCATTAAGTTGTGCTTAGAAAGAATGAGGAAAGTGTTTAACTGATTAAAAGTGACATTTACCTACTGACTTTCAAAACCTCTGATCTTCTCTCTATTTTTCCTTACTTCAGTTGAATTAGACCTAAGCTTTTATATTCCCTTTCAGTTTAGAGATGGGGCAGGGATCACTAGTATTGGGACTGTAGGATTTTGTTTTCCTTTGAGGCTCGTATAAATAAGTGCAAGATAGAAACAAACATGAAGCTAATCAAGCCCAAAGGCTTATTTATTTATTTATTAAACTAGCAAGGTTATAGCCTCACCCTGTTTGACCTAAACTTTTTATTTATTTAAATATTTGGTTTTTTTAGATGACTGATGACCCAACTTTTGAAGGAGGAAATCATTTTAATTTATTATGTAACAATAAAACAATAATTCTGGGCATGCCCTGACGTCGCAGTCTTCTTCCCCAAGTGTCAGATACTGATCGTCTTTAGAAACAAAGCAGTGCCCTAGAAAGAACAATTGGCCAACTTGATATGAACATCTTAGAAAATGATATTTTAATTCATTTGGACTAAAAGATGAACATTGGTCTATGGCACTCAGAAAGCCTGTATTCATGTGAAATTCCAGTACTTGTTGGAGTGCTCTGAGGTGAGGTGGCAATGTGGCCTTGAGCCCTATTATTTTCTAATGCCAGATAGCATGCAGCACTAACTGAAATGAACAACTGCCCTGCCAAGGCAAGGATAAATTTTTTAATCAAGTGGTGCAATAGAAGGATATAGTTTTGAACATTGATGTTGTGTGTAAAAGTAGCTCTGTTGATGAATTCTAGATAATTTGGCTAGTCAAAATGATCTAGAAAAAGCATAGGATGTTACCAAGACAAATGAAGTAGTACTTCCCTTCTGCTTTTGAATTATTTTATACAATAAAAGAAAAGAAAGCCTAGGTGGGTTTTCTGGGATGATTTCTAGGTGTCCTTCAAGCCCCAGAATTTTGTGATTTCAACCTATATACAACAACTGACAACCTGAGTGACACTGTGTGTGTGCAGATATATATGCAGATATATATATATGTAAATGAAAGTATCTTTCTGTCAGTGTAGGAATACATTGGCATTTTTTATTCATTCAGAGGTATTTAGCAGTTTAGAGCCATTTCTTACTGACATTAATTACACCACAACAATCTCAGTAGCTGAGGAGAGATGGAAGTTTCACCCTGTATTCAAGACAAATTGTTTTTGAAGACAATAAGCAAGCCATAATGAGCATAATTTTCCTTTCCTTGTAGATAAGGACAACAATTTAAAGTCAAGGGTTATACTGATCAAATCTAATATTATTATTAGCAGTATTAGCTTACACCACATTTATGATATATTATTCTTTTTGTTCAGGTTTCTGTACTGCCCTTATCACTTTGGATTCCTTTGAGTACCTCTTCATGTTGTGTTTAGCAACATAGCTAATCTCTCTCATTATGTAGCTCTCTCATTCCTTCTCCATAGGAGAAATGTGTACTATGATGTGACTTAATTTGGTCTTTTATTCTCCTTCCATTATTTCATTTGCAGTCTTCATTTTACCCTTTTGTAGAAACTTCTAGAAATAGTTTGAGTTATGCTGCTGTTCAACAGAGACTTTGAACTGAATTTGGAGGTAAGTGATGCAGTCTAGGAGACCAGAGGGATTCTAAATTGTTGTACCGTTTAGCTTCCTTCATCTTCCTAGTGCATCAGCTATACTCAATAAAATCCCAGCAGACTGTTTTTAATACAGTATTTATATTTACGCTTGTTTGTTTGTCACCGTATGTGGTATTGCCTCCACCTCTTCCCTCCTCAGCAATCCTTTCTTGCTTTTTACCGCTGTAAGCTGCAGGCTGAGTAGTTTGGTGGAATCTGATGTTGAAGGGCTTAAAGGGAGTAAACACAGGACAAAAACAGCAAATGAATTTTTAGTTCCTCCTCATGCGAAGCTATTCCTGCTTTAATCTTCTCTTGTAGCACTTTCACAATGAAAGTAGATATCAAGGTGATTTATTTTTCCCTGCAACACATTACTTGCCACTTCAAATTTGACCCTAAATAAAAGTGAATGTGAAAATAGTTTCTCTTAAACTTTTTTGAGTTTATGACATTTAGGACATGTTTTAAGTCTCAAATTGCTTAATAAAAAAGGATTTGATGAAGAAAAAGCTTTTTAGAACTTGTTTCAAGGCTGTAGGTGAAGCAAAACTAAGTTGAGCAGAGTATGTGAAGGGGGAGAGAATGGTAGATAAGCCTTCTGACTTATAGAATAGGATATTAAAAGAAAGGTGGAGCCATTTCTACATACATCTGGATGGATGTCAGAGTAGGCACTGGAGTTAGATGAGGTTGCCCACATGGCTTCAAATGGTGTTAATTTTATAAAAACTTTTTTTTTTTTTTTTTTTTTTTTTAACTTTTACCAAACACCATCTGTTCTCACAGTTAAGAAATGTGCTCCCACTTTGAGGAAAATGACCTGTCATGCATGGAGACATATACAGTTTCTAGTATCACCTAGATCCAGGGACTGCAGTTGTCGGCTGGGTACTGACATTTGCAGTTTCCACTTGAAATTTCTTCCAAAACAAATAAGTAAAACATGTTACAGAGAACTGTATTCTTTTCAGATTGACTGTTAATCTTTTTCTTTCTGGCTTGGCTGCATGTGGGCAACATTCATACCTACTTTTCTGGGAAACATATATTCTACATATATTCTACCTTTTCTTGGGAAATTGACTCAATTCCTAATGTATAGGCTGACTACAGCATTAGGAGTATTTTCATTGCCACAGTTCTTCGACTTAAATAAGATAACTGCATTGTCAGTGTGAAAGTCTTGGATTCAAGTGCTACTGTCAATGTGTTACTTTCACACTCACCTCTTAAATACAAGCAGAGGGAACACTGAAAATAGGAGAAGACAGCCTCGTTGTGGATTTTGCTAAGTTAGAAGTTCATTTACAACATCAATATTCTTCAGACATGCTGTTTATTTTTATTAGGAATATCTTCTGCTAAGAAATTAGAAGTTACTAGATGATTCAGTACCTCAAGCTGTTGCCAGTAAACTACAGAGCCTTTTACTCGTGTGCCACTGATTGAATCTAGACCAATTTAAGACTTCAATTTGTTTTGCTCTGAGGGACGTTTAGCAGCCTCTGTGACATGAGTTTACTGGGGACTCAATTTTAGTTTTTAAATCACTTATGCTACCCTCAGGCTTTGTGCTAATTAATGAACTGTAGAAGCAGAGAGTTCTACGGACTACAGGGACAGCAGTCCACTTTTACCTAAAAGAAATTTTTGATTTTTTGTTTATATCCTTTTTTTTGTTGTTTCTTTTTCAACTTCAGGGACAACATTAGTCTTATATATAAGGCTGGCTTTCAATATTAAGCTCTTTAAGATCTAAAATGACAATTAGATATTAATACACATTTGTTTGTAGCTTCTAAGCTGTTGATGGGAGTTTTATTGTTTTTACTTAGTCTCAATATATAGCAATAAAACTCCTGTACATTCCCTCCCCTACACCTCACAAATATTTCTATTGTCTTCCTTCTTCAGGTAAATGTGGATATAACTTAAATCCTACATTCAATTCCTAAATAGAGGCTTACCTGTAGGTTACAGTGAAGAAGAGAACATTAAGTTTTCTTTATCTACCCAAACTTATAAGACCTGAGCCTTCTAGAAGTTTTGTAATGTTGAGAAACTTGTGGCAAGCCATTTTTTCAAGGTTAGAATTTTTTTTTTCCATATAGCAATGTCTTAGTATGTATTTCATTATGGAAATATTGCAATTAAAAGAGACTCTAAGGAGCAGGTTGCTTTTCAGTACTGTTGGACGTTAGTCCAGTAAGGTGAATTGACCTTCCAACTCTTGACGATTCTATGATTCTATTGTTCTAAGAATTTGGTAGTAAGGCTCAAGGAAATCTGAGCGCTGTTCAAACACAGAATTGCTACTGTCAAAAAAGAAAGTAATATAGAACAACCTGTTAAGGAAATGAGGTTTATAGATATGAAGCAAGAGAATATGAATTGGATGCTAAAGGTTTCTTCTCCTATCTTGTGTTCACACTTAAAAAAATTTACAGATTTAACTACTCATTCATTAGCTAGAGTTGAGAAATAGATCTTAAATAATTTCACACAAAAATTAAATGTCTTGCTAACAGCTGTATGCCTGCAATATACAAACATGTATTTATGAGGCAACCTTTCAACCTCAATTTAGCATTCATTTGTCTTAAGTTTGGAGTATGTTCAAAATGATTTTTCTGATCACAAACAAGGAAGTATGGAGCTTCAAAATTTTCTCTTTTGCTGTTTAAAAAATATAAAATGGATCTCTATATAGCTGTAAAATTGCTTGCTGAAACTAGAATTTTTCTTGTGTATATTACAATGAGAATAAATGAGCGTCATATAAGATATTAAACTTAAGGGCATTCATTTCAAAGAGTTGCTTGATTTGTTTGGTTTGTTTTCCAGGACTTGAAAATGTTCATGTGGAGGTGAGGGAAAAGAATGAAATAGAACAGGTGTGATAATAATTATTTTTGTAACATCTAAAATTTGACTCTTGCAATTTTCTTATGATTTGTTTGAAGACCTTTTTTTTTCCTGATTTTTTTTTTTAAAAATCATTTCATTCACAACCACACCTAGGATATATTTTTTTTTTTTTCAGAGAATGAACAGACTTTTTACTATTTTACCACTATATTCAGTGCCTGGGCAAAGTGTTTTACATTGCTGAGAACAAAGCTTATTCTGCATCTTAAGTGGAAAATGGGATATAAAACACCATCTAGCTGAAAGACTTTATCATTATTTTTTATCAATTTAGGGTCATTGGCAGTATTTATTTTTATTTTTATTTTTTTCCCTTTAAAGGGCTTTCAGACAAAGGAAGAAAACATTCAAGGAAGAAAAATTTCTGAGAGGCCCTTTAAACTGCATCAGTTCTGTTCTACTTAGAGACAAATTTTGCTCCCATTTTGGTACCAGGTTATATGCGTAGGGTTTTTTTGTTTTTCTTGTTTGGAGGAGGTAGGATGCTATATTTAGTTATCTATTTATGACAGTACAATTTACATAATCTGGGTATTTATTATCAGTAATAAAAGTGTCTTGGTGCTTGAGGATCTCCTTTTTTTTTGGGGAATATGGCAACAACAATGCATCTGTAAAACATGCCATTAGAAAGAAAGCAATACATGTTTAGACATCTCAAACCTGAGACATGATACCATTCAATTTATAGAAAGATTAGTGGAGAAGTGCATGCTCATTTAGTTTACAAAATCTTAATTCATTAGAGCACTGTTTTTTTAAAGTTGTTTTCTGTCCCTAGAAAATAATGCATAAGTATCTTCATTTTAGCTAATCAACATCATCATTCATTCCCTGAAAGTTAGGAGGTATCATCCACAGCAGAGCCATGGATAATTTCTTATTTGTGTAATCTCAACTCGAAAATTTCTCACATAAGGCATTCTCTTTGGAGCAATGAGCATGCACTGTCCCTTATCAATAGCACTAACAAAAGCAGGCATAAACCAGACTTCCATGCTTGCTAATTAAAGGCAGATGGCCTTGCACAAGTTAGTCCTAATCTCAGGCTACTAATCTACATTTTGTGCTACTGTTTTCAGTAATATAGAAACGCAAGTGAGGAGAAAGAGAGGGAGAATCAATCAAACAAAAAAATGTTAGAAGTACATGATGTTTTTCAGATATCTTATGAAATTTCAGGAAGCTGGAAAACTTATTGGTGCTTACTTAACCTAATAAGAGTTCTTCCACAGTCTTCATTTGGCAGTGAATCAAGTTAACTATCATTATGGTCATATGATGACTTTGAAATGAGATTAGAAAAACCATCAACCATCTGCTTTTCAGGAATACATAAAAAACTATGCTGGTCCTGAAGGACATGCTGGGAATATACATCATGATCCACTGCGTTGAGGAGCAAAATAAAATAAACTTGGAAGGATGGTGTCCACAGCCTTCATAGGCAGAAGAATAAGGAGTAGTGAGGGAGAAGGGAGAATGTGGCATAACATCAATATTGAGATACTAGCTGGGTTACAGAATGGTGGGGGGGAAATGTTGATCTGAGAATACCGATGATTTTTTACTATGATAATACTTCTTCTTTGGCCTTAACCTATTAAGAAATAAAGCAAAACTCCTGAGAAGCTACTGTAATTCAAATGTTTCTGACATGAAGTATAACAAGTAGTGATATTTAGAAAATCATTGATTTATGCCATATTAATGCTATAAAATCATCTCTTAATCATGAATAGAAGCAAAATAAACATGAATAAAATAGTAATTCACAACCAGAATCTTCATCTGCAGAATCTGTGCTAGTTGGCAAATTCTAACGATACTCTCTGTAGCCATGTAATTAGGCTTTGCAATGTATTAACTACAATAACTACAATTGATCAGCAGTTTAGTAGTGACAATTATATTATATATGATGGTCTCTCATCTGTGATGGATATATTTTTCTTTGATGATCAAGAACTGAATGTTTATTTGTCAACAAGATATTTTTAATACAAATAAAGAAAAATTATGAGTAATTTAAATGTGTCATAAAGACACCTTTTTATCTTGACAAAAATCCATTATATTTATTGTAAGGTACTTGTGAAACAGTAGATGAATGATTCTGGTCATCAAAATTCTCCTCTCAGTCTTCTTGGAAATGAAACTGTACTGCACCTTCGATCCAGCATCGTTTTTCCTGCCCAGAGTTTATAGCTTGTACATCTTCAAACTCCTGAGCACTGTAATATAAAGGATGCATTTGTCATCACAATCCTTGATGATGCTTTCCAAGTGAGTAAGTAAAGCAATAATAATATGGTAGCTGGGGGAAAAATACTTCCCATGCTAATCAATACCACATAGGATGGTTGAGAGAGTTGCTTTCCTGACTGACTGCAGGTCCGGTCAATATTAAGGGAAGCTTGATGAACAGGAGAGAAAACAGTACAGGAGAGAAGACATGAACTGAGAGAGCCTGTGGAGTGGACATGAAGAATTGAAAGGACAAAATATTCTAGCCTCAGTGTGTATACTGAGTCAGAGAAGCACTGGATTTTTGTTTGTTCATGTAGATCTCGTTTCTTGGTCTTTTTTAAGAATGGCAGTCATGCTAGGACATTAGAAAGTTTATGTCATGCATCTATATACTGGTGTCTTTCAGTAGGGAAGTCTAATTTATAGTAATTAGAAGTTGAAGTGTGTTTTAGCTAGAGATCTAAGTAGTTAAAACTGCGTACTTTGGGGTGGCTGGGCTAAGCAGTTTCATATGCGGAGAACCTGTCACCACCAAGGAAGCTGGGGTGATGAGACAAACCATGCTGAAGTCACCTTATACTGATAGATGATGAGAAGTATAATATGTGATGTGGCTAGTGGCAGCCTGGTGAGTTCTCAAGAATGGGGGACTGAAAAGGTTTTTAATATCTTCAGCCCAGCCCAAGGATAATTAGATTATGCGAGGTTTAGTTCTTGGACACATTGCAAACCTAAAGTGTTTTACAGTAGACGTCTGTTGATTTACAGACTGGAAAAAATTACCAGAATGATATTGCAAGTGAAAATTATGAGTTTAGATGTTTAGGCACCTTTTTTATTTTTTCCCCTTCAAAAATTATCTGCTAACATCCTCCACATCATTTCAACCAAACAATATACATGTCTTTCTTTTGCTCTCCTGTGTAGTCCTCTCCACACATTTCGTTTCTATTCTACGCTCCTTGGTTTTTCTTTAACTGCTGGCTTTTTGATATCCTTTATATCTGGAGTAGATAGCTATGTGTGAACTTCAGGTTGAGGAATATCCACAGAGTTTCTTAAACTGTTTAAGAAACACATGCTTAGTTCTGCTGGCACATTTCTTTGTGTGGCTGCGTTATGAATGGTACTGGGAAATTAAAACTTCTGTGAGAGAAAAAAATACTGTATGTGTGTGTTTCTGTGTATACAATCTTTTTTTTATTATTATTTGACACAGTCCGAGAGACTGAACAGTGGCAGAGGATGTGCAGAAGTGAGGAGGAATAAGGTTAAACTAGCGTTGCCACTGAACACTTTGTACTGTGAAAGCAGGAGTAGTTTTGAAAGTCATCCTCAGAAACTGGAGTTCAGAACAAGCGTACAGCTGTAATGAATATACTTCCTCACAGCATTTAGAGCTAAATCTTTCATTGTCATTCAAGGCAGGCAGCTGTGCATGTTTAACCTAGTTAGTAGGGTTGCATGTACATTAAGTACAGGCAAAAGAGGTCTGGTATACAGGAAACTTGCTGTAACACTTCCTCGCTCAGACACTGGCAAAATATTTTATCAGGCAGATTTGTTGCTGTTTCACCACAGGGACTTGAGCTCAAGTCTTAGGTACACTAATGTTCAGCATGTACAAACAGCAGTGCTGGACATTGGATGACTCTTGTAAATGCTAATGTTGGCACTGCTGCCCAGTCCCAGCTGGCAGCACACTGGCATCCTGACCCAGCACATTATGTTGTCTTCAAGATTTAGAGTGCTCAGATTTCTGTTTGGATAATGAGCAGTCATAGGAATGAGATGCCTGTTGGATGTAATGAACAGCTTCCCCAGCCCTTGGTGTGCAGGACCGAGAGCGCTAATGTCTGCGTACACTGACAAACCACCCTGGCTTTTTAAAGAAGGCTCTTCACCGCCAGCAGCGCTAAATCTTTATCTCACATAGGAACAGATGGAAATCGTTCACACGTCTGAGCAGCAAAATCTCAAAATGAACTGGGCACATGGTGGCATACATTTGGCTGGATATTTTTTGTTTTCTTTGCTAGCTGATTTCCAAGGCAAAGTACATATTGTCAGGCATCTGCACACAGTAGGCATAAATCTATTCTATGCAAGAAAAAAAAAGGGTAGGCAGGGGAGGGCAGAAATCAATTGGAGCACCTGGTACAATGGTAGCTTCTTCTGGTAGGAATAATTGCTTGCTATCAGTAGTCCTGAACAATGCATGGACAAGATACTGATCTCTGGAAAGATTGTGACTGTTCACGTTCAGAAGTTCAGTAGTCAGAAGATACATCCTGGAGATGCACTTCATAGTGCATTTGAAAAATGGAACTGATGGAACTGAGGAGTGGACTCCAGCATTGCTGTTATTGCCTTCAAAATACATTGCCTGTGAAAGAAATCTTGCCAAACATTACTTATTGTGCAACCCTGCTTTACTTGCATGTGAGGCAAGAAGTAACTGTTTTGTTGGTTCATTGACAATGCTTTTTAAAGAATCACCTTTAGTAGTAAACAGAGTATTTAACAGGTATAATAACAAAGTATGTAGGTTGCTCTGAAAGTAATGCCTCTTATTTATTTCCGTGGCAACTACAACAGATAACAAAAGAGCAATAACACTGTTTGATAGAGCAAACACTGTTTGATAGAGCTACATAACACTGTTTTTCAAACTGGTCACCACCATTAGCCATGTGTTTTTGCCAGCGATGAACAAGAGCTTGTGTGCCACACTCGTAAAAAAATCTGCACCACTGGAGGTGACCCGCTGTCACTGTCACCACTCCTGAAACACACCACCCACCACCACACTGTGCTCACATTCACTGTTTTGTCTCCATTAATGTTCAGCAAACATCGATGAATGTCAATGGGTGCCATTTTTTCTGCATGGAGGGATTTAATTCCAAACCTTTGCTCCATATGCACTTCCATGACAGACGTCATTTTGTCTGACTGCCCCACTGCTGCCATCTGTCACACGACAACAAAATGTAACGGGATATTGCTGGGAAGGTTCAATCTCTGCTGCCAAACCATCAACATCCTCCTCTGACATTGTGGGCCAGAATAATAATTTAGGAGGTATTACTTTCAAAGTAGCCCTCATATATCTATACAAGAACCACTTACCTCTTAGTGAGTGCATGCTCTAGTCTTTTAAATGTTCTGAAGCCTACAGGGTATTCATTTCAGACTCCATTACAGTAAATGTTACTTAAAACTCATGGTGATGATTTAGAGAGGTATCCTTGTCAATGCATTTCAGCTTGCAGAGTTCCAAATGTTCTTTGATTTTGATTTGTCACCTGCAGTAAGCTTAACCCAAAATTGCAGTTGTGGTCACTCACAGGCCAAGTACTCAAAAGGAAAGCTAATTCAGATTCAAGTAAAATGCACATACCTCTTGTAGCAGAATGAGACTGGGGTGACAGCTGGAAAGACCTGACTAAACGCAAATGTAAAAAGAATTAAAGCTTCCTATTTGTATTTTGTGAAAATAGCTTTTCTAAGAGAATGAAAGGATACTGTGATTCAGAGTACTTTGGGAAACTTCTCAGTTGCAGCTTTTGTATTACTTGTAGCTGAAACAGGAAAAAATTACTTGCACCAATGTTGTGATATGCAGCAATTTTTAGTACATTGTGCTTTACATACTTGCAGAACAGACTTCTTATACATGCCAATGTCCATTATAGCTGATTCACTGACTACTCATACGTATCAAGAGAAGCATTCTTAAAATAAAGATATATTAAAATGGTTAAAGTATTATTTGTTTCAGTTTGGGGCACTTTAGTGACTATTTTTTGTTTTCCTTTTTTTCTCTGTCCACACATTCTTAATTATGTTGAGCATGGAATGTATGCTCATGATCTCTTATCTTTTTCTGGCTGTGTTTTCTTAAGTAATTATTTCTAACTCATACAACAGTGAGTTCCTGAACAAAGACATTGAGTACTAAATTCATTTAGGAACAGGATGGAAATTTGCAAAGACTTTTCCTAGACTGATACACCTTAAAAATTGCAGCTAAGTTATTTAAAATAGTATAAGTAACCTGGGTGTAATGGCAGTTGTGAATGCCAGTAGAGTGAATTTGTAGATGTTATTTATCATCATATGTTGTGCAAAATCATACATACAAACTGTTTTCTGTAGCCAAAATACATTTGAAGCGCTGTCTCTTCCCACTCGGTGGGTTTCAAGGGAGGTGAATTTTTTTTTTTTTTTTAATCTCCTGAGTTGGGCCTTGCCTAGTCAGCAGGGGTCGCTACCACGATGGAGTCATCTAAGACTCAGGAGTAATACAAACCAGTTTATTGAGAGCTTTCTAACAACAATGTAATACTTTACTTTGAGATAAAAATTGGCTAACTTGCTCACAGCAATTAATAAGCATTGCAGATAATAGTACTTTGGCAAAGGTGTTGTTTCTAAACTAAAATTCAAAAGCTACTACAAAGAGTGAAAGAGTAAAAGATAAAGAGAAAAGATAGAAAATGGGGAAAGAGAGACAGACAGACAAGCAGATATATAGACAGCAAAGTGAAGAGGTTTCACCACTCCTTGAATCCAGCGATGTCTTGCTGTCAGGGGCTGCTGATCTTTGATAGCGATGGGTCGTCTAAGATGTGATGATCAGTTGACAGAAAGGAACATACATGTTCTGTTACTTACAGTCCAGAGTGGTCTAAGACTGTTTTTTCAGTGACAGCACCTGGCATAGGGGTTGTCAGCAGGAACTTTTTTGTTCTCATCTTCCAGGCCTTGCAAATTTAAATCAGCAGCTTAAGAGGAAGCAGGTAGATGCCAGCTCGTATCTTACCTTTACAGGACACAATTGTATAATCTCTGAACATCCTGTGTCAAGCTGAAAATATTTGCTCCCAGGCCAAGCCTTGAGCCAGAAAACATTCTTGGGCCTTCCCATTTGAAAGCAAACAGCTTCTCACTCTGTCCAAGAGAATGCTTACAAATGTAAAACTGTCAACAAAGTGTTCCTGATTGTCTCATGTTGATTTGAGACAATGCATTCCTTACCAATCTCAGACAAGCACAAATATCTGTCCTTGGATTAAAAAAAAAAAAAAAAAAAAAAAAAATATTTAAAAAGGAAAAAAAAAAAA
>WBMW01005084.1:108320-137903 GCA_013396635.1 Penelope pileata | reverse complement strand
GGGGGCATTATAAACTGAATATTTTTTGTTGCCATAGCTATGA
The DNA here is from genome assembly GCA_013396635.1 of Penelope pileata. Lineage (NCBI taxonomy): Eukaryota > Metazoa > Chordata > Aves > Galliformes > Cracidae > Penelope > Penelope pileata. The sequence goes on along the minus strand of WBMW01005084.1, from coordinate 137,860 downwards.
ATCTCATCTACATACAGTAACTTTGGGAGATAACAGCTCCATAAATAACACCTTTGGTAGTTCCTTGCATTTGGGAACAAGCCAATCTTACAATTCACAAAGCCACAATTTGAGGGCAAGGTAGAGAAATATTTTTGCTTTTTACTTTCTACAGGCAGGTGTGACAAGTAAGCCTCCGGTTATTCTGGGTAGTTCTCCACTGAGGCTGTTTAGAAAGAGCTGGCTGCATAGGTATCTCCATAAATATTGCAATTTTGTGTCATTTGAAGAACCATAAAGTTTCTCAGGGACTTGCACTCTTACAGTATGACCAGACCATAAGCCCAAAGTCCTCTGTGATGATATTTTACCCTGTTGTGCCCTATGCAAAGGAATTATGTGGTATAAGTTCTTCTCTGGAATTTTAATTGGAAATAAATGCATGATATCATCTGTAGGAAAAAGAAAAGAATATGAACGCTGCTCATGTGACTGCTTTTTCTCCACAAATCAGTTTCTGATCGACATATGGAACACTACAAACAAAGTTTTTGTGGTTTTTCATTCCAGTAGGGATGGACTTTAAGGGCAAAAGTTTAGAAAAAGTGCATTTAAATTTACATTTCAGTTTCATTTATAGATTCATTCAACTGTGAACAGCGGGGAGAAAATTGCAAACGTAAAGGAGTGTCTATTAATGGTAATGCACAGGTGTTAGGATTACTTGAATGGTAATAAATTTACATTGCAAATGTGATAAATCTATTGCAGTTCTAACCCTGCTGTAATGACTATCAGCTGCAAGCATGAGGACAGAAGAAAGCTGTTAAAATCTGCATACTCTTGGTGCATGGAAAATGTACTCTTTCAGCAGTTTACATACTGCTTGATATTCATTTACGAAGGCTTCTTTCACACAGGAACTTTCAGTTCTACAGAAATTTACTTTGCAATGCTTTATTTGTAAATGATACAATTTGATTATCAAGGCAGAATATTCACTTGTTAAGCTTCTTGGTAATACAAATATCTGTGGGAGTTGTGCAGGGTACTTTTCATTATCAAGTTATTTTTTGTTAGCTCTTTCTTTTCTAGCAGTTTCCTGCAATGCAGCAAAGTCATTGCTGACAAAGCACAAGTCAACAATGTCAGTGAAAACAGGAATCTGAGAGGTGGCTGATGTTTGTAGTACTAAATTCTAATGGTGTCTTTTCTGATTTTTTTTTTTTTGTTCTACCTTTCAAATGCTCTGTTTAGCAAACAAGAAAGAAACATGCTTAAAAATCAGACCTGTGCAGTCAGCAAAGGTAAGTTAATGCAGCTGCCAAATATCTTGTATAGTATGAGGTTTCATTTCTTAATGATGGAAATGAGGAGTCCTTCAGTAAAGACAGCTCGGACATTAATTTTTTTGATATTTTCCATGAAACTGCCTACTCCAAATGAGGACAGAACAGCTATCTATGACACATGGGAGCATATATGTTTAGGATGTCTGTGGATGCTGGGGCATTTCAAGTGAGAGTCTATTTAAGTTTCCTACTCTACTTGCACATGCGGCAGCATCATCCTCAGCAGGAAATCTGGACAAAGGTGTAGTGGAGCTGGAGGGGATAGGTAGTGGAATGGAACCCACTGCATCCTCACTGTGCTGGGGTCAAGTCCCTTCTGCCTTTGCCTTCTGAGATACTGTTGGCCTCTAAAGGACAGCAGTTCCCTGCAAGGCACTTGTTTGCACACACAAGGTGCTTGTCTGTCTGGTTTTGTCTTTGTCTATCAGGAAGTGGGAGACTGTGGAGGAAGGTCTGCATTGGGAAGTGCCTGGTTAAAAGTTTTGATCCTAGCTGGTATGTTGTCTTATGTGGCTTGGTCTACTTCTTCCATGTGTGCATTATCAAAATCTGTAAACTTCCTTTTATTTTTTTCTTTTTGTCCAAAAATATTTTATTTCTGTGTCTGGAGAGTATTGATCCTTCTAAGTTTTGGACTTTCAGAAAGGAGTGTTTTCTCAGCTTCTTTGGCTAGTCAAACAAATTCATTTAGTGTGGTCTTTTCTCAGATCAAAATAAGTGGGCCATGCACAAAAGGAAGAAGCCTAGACACCCTGGCTTGAAGTCTAGTAGTTTATAACCAAATAAACCACATGGTTTAAGTTTGAGGTTGACCTGTTGCTAATGAAGCTTACAAAGCACGTCACTGCAGTAACTGATAACTACGCAGTCTGTGTGTGACAGTGATGAACAGATCATATCCCAGAATAAAAGCATGCAAGCAGCCCACTGAATTATAATTATTATTATTGTTATTGCTTTACAGGTGTCTAATTCACCTGCTTTTTTTTTTGCTATGGGTTTTGTGTTTGTCCTATAAGCTGCAGTACAGAGCAATTAGGATTCTTGTAGTCTGGAAGGGACTTGGAAGGTTAACAAGTCCAATAACCTTCTTGTATCAGGGTAACTTCTAGGTTAAATCCTTGTGTAGCATCTGTTTGTTTGAGTCTTGTAATACAACTATGTATTTCAAAGGTGCTATTCTTACTCTTCCATTCCTTTTCACTTCAAAATCCAGTTTGCATAATGTCTGTGACAGAAATGCTTCTTCAATTCTGCAGGATTAACTATCTCAGCATCTTTATGAAAATGCAAGGTTGTTATGGCCTTTTTCTTGGGAAATGTAAGAGATATAAAGACGTGGTATGCCAATGGCTAGAGCTTATAGTGAAATACTTACTGTTATGGTAAGTTATTTTTTCATGGATATAACATTTTATTTCTTCAAAGTAAACGAAATCAGTGATTTGAAATGTTTATAAATGTTTGTATTTCTTTGTGTAGGGAAAATGAAATGGAAAAAGGTGGCAATACAATTATTTATCAACTCTGTCAACTCTACTGGGGGAGGGGGGACACCTGTAGGAAATTACTAATGCTTTCAGAATAGAAATTATTCCTAGCTCTATATTTCTTTCTTACTTCAAATGTGTAATTCATTGTATTCACCCAGGCCCCATTTGTACATTGAGTAAAAAAGCACTTAATGGTTATTTTAATGTTGTTCAGTGTTTATTAAGTCTATTAAAAACTGATATTATTGTTTGATAGCCCTGTCTTAATAAAGCCCCCTTGATTTGGACAAATTAATTTGGGAAATATAGACCTTAGTTCACCCTTCTGCAATGATTTTATGGTTTAGATTAATTAAAAATATGAGTCTATAGCTACTGCATTTCCCCCACATCTTTACCATGGCTTAAAATAACAGAGATTATAGTGCTCTGGAATGATTGTGCTATTTTATCACTCTCAGAGGCATCTTGTAATATCTTTCATAATACAGACCTCAAATTTCCTTTATAAATAATATATAATAAGGTCTGAAGTTTGTGTGATACTGGTATTTGCCTGATAGTAAAAGTTATTTTGTACCTAGAAACACTTACTTATTTAGAAAAAGATGTGCTTTTTATATTTGAAAAATAAAATGGCACTATGCATTTCAAAATAAAATATTACAGAAAAATAAAATAGCACAGAATAATAAACTTGTAGGTTACAGTGCAGCTAACTAAAGCATTTTCAGCAATAGAAAAATGAATTTTAAAATGAGGTTTTGTAAAAACAAATTATGTTTTGAGAAGTACTAAAGGAAAAAAGATTTGGCATGTAAATGTAGTACTTCCATTATGTGCTGCTTACTTGTCAATACATGCATGAGTTCGCTGTTTAGTTCTACGTCCAAGCACCAGTATATTCATATGTTTTGTCATGTACTGCTTTATCTGCAAATCAACTCTGGTTTGTACACTGAACGCAATTCTAATCCAAAAAGCTCTGCATATACATTTTATTTATTGTGAGTGTAGTGATTTGAAAACCCTCCTTCAGCACTTCAGTCAAAAATAGATTCCTGAAGTGCTTCAGAAAAAGGAACTGCTAAAAAAGGGTGAGTTTCTCTTTCCCTTTGAGATATCACAGGTAAATAGAACAGCCCTTAGGCCAGAACTAGGTGAATAAAAAGGGTGCTGACAGGCAGTGAAATGGCAGATTGAAAAATTATGTCTACAACAACTATAAACCTACTGCAAATGCAATAAGAAGGCAGATCTCAATTTTGAGATTCCTGCACGGATCACAAACAAAAAAAAAAAAAAAGGGTGAAACATTATAGATAACTAACAGTATTATTACAATAGCTGCAAATATCCATATTCTTTAGTCCACTGAATATTTAATTTTTGCTTTAACTTTTGCAAATCTCCATCTTAGAGAAAACAATATACGGTTATATACAACTTGAAATTTTTTCTTTAGGAAAGTCAGATATTATATGTCTTGATGTTTCTGTTAAGTCATGAGCAGAAGCCATACGTATTTTAATTATCCCTGGAAGATTTTGCTCATTGTACAAAAACTGTCAGAGTTAACTTTTTTGTAGTTAGAATTTCTATGTTAATAACTCACAAAGTGAAGTAATGAAGTGTAGCAATACTTTGGAATGAATGTACATGGGGGATTTTTAATTCTGCAAATTTTATCTTAGCATTTTATCGTTTAGCATTTTATTATATTTTTGTATTTTATTTTTACTTTAGTTGTATGCCTCTTCAATGCAAGTTCATAAGCATTACCTTGAGCAAGGATCACAGTTTGGAGCTACTTAATCTTGCAAAACATTACCAAATGCTGAGATTCTCTCTTATTTCTTGCCTCCCAGACTTGAAATTTTCTTGAACTATGGGATTGCCTCAGCAGGAGGGAAGGGTTGGTTCTGCTGTCGAGAATAGCCTGCTCTGATAGAGCTGGAGCAGTTTGTGAGATGCAGTGATTTCTAAGACCACTTTCAGTTTCTTCTGTTTATGTCAATGGAACAAAAACTACCTGAAATTTTGTGTGATCTTGTCCCAAAAAATAAAAGCAGAAGTACAATGAAGATGTTCAGATTTTGTATGAGTGATCTTTTGTAATTTGAATGTGTTGCTTCCTTCTGCACATAAACAATAATGAACGTTAGCTTTTCACCAAATTCTTGTTTCATATATTTGTGGATCTATTTTTGCCCATGAGGAAGAGAAATAACTTTTTCTTTCCTTTTGATAAAAGCTCAGAATTTAAAAAAAAAAAAAAAAGAAAAAAGAAAGAAAAAAAAAAGCAGCATTCGTCATGAACTAGATCAAGTGTTATGCAAACTTGACAGAGAAGTATTCACAACTATTTTTATTTGCATACAAATACACATAATGTTCACAACTATTTTGAATAGGATGAAATTCATTCTCTGGGAAGCAATGAATAGTAGGAAAATGGGTGGTGAGGAAAGTAGGCGGTAATGGAAAGGCTTTGGGAACATGCTTTAGTTCACCTTGGCTACATTAATAATCTGCAGCTGTGGTAGGTTTGTCATTAGTTATTTACCTTCTAGAGAACAAAATTCTACAAAGAGCTATGGATTTGCTTTCAACTCAAAATCTCTTCGGCATGAGGACTGCTTTTTCTGTTTTGATTGCACAGCCAGTTCAGTCAATGTCTGGGATTCGTATGTGCTTATTGTAGTAGAAGTAAAAAATCACTGTAAGAATGACAAAATTATCACCACTTCTTGACAAAGCTTTTAAAGAAAGAATGGTAACCTACAGGTAACTCAAGTATGTTGGTGCTATGAAGAGGCCAAGAAATGTAAAAATAATAGATGATACAAGAATAGCAGAAAGAATTTTAGAATTAGCACCTGTATTGGAAGAACACATACAAACTGCTGACTTCATTTATCATAGAATCACAGAATGTCTTAGGTTGGAAGGGACCTTAAAGATCACTAGTTCTGAATTCATTGCCATGGGCAGGGTTGCCACCCACTAGATCAGGCTGCTCAGGACCCCATCCAACGTGGCCTTGAGTACCTCCAGGCATGGGGCTTCTACAACTTCTCTGGGCAGCCTGTGCCAGTACCTCACCAGTCTCTGAGTAAATAATTTCTTCCTAACATCTAACCTCTCTCAGTTTAAAGCCATTTCCCCTTGTTCTATCACTATTAGTGTAAAAAGTCAGTTGCCCTCCTGGTTGTAAGCCCCCCTCAAGTACTGGAAGATTGTAATGCAGTTTCCCTGCAGCCTTCTCTTCTCCAGCCTGAACAAGCTCAGCTCCCTCAGTCTGAACTCATAGGGGAGGTGCTCCAGCCCTCTGATCATCTTCATGGTCCTCCTCTGGACCTGCTCCAACAGCTCCATATGCTTGTTGTGCTGGGGTCCTCAGGCCTGGAAGCAGTACTCCAGGTGGGGCCTTACAAGGACAGAGTAGAGGTGGACAATCACTTCCCTCTCTCTGCTGGCCACTCCTTTTCTGATGCAGTCCAGGATATTGTTGGACTCCAACAGTATCTTATTATTATCTTATATCTATCTTATTTCAAATATGATTTCATTTAAGATAAAGTAAATAAACATGTTGTTATAACTTCCATCATGGACAGCTCAATGAAAATCTTTCCATAGTGTTTAGCAATGTGGGAAAAATGCCACCACTTATCAAAAAAGAGTATGCAGGCAACATGATAGAGAACAAAATATTCAATCATTTGGATCAAGGAAATTGTATGAATACTGATTTCAGTTCTGGTTACCCTATTTCTTTCTTGCTTCTCATCCTCTCAAAATAAATTAAAATAAATAAATAAAATGGAAATATTCAAAACCCCTATGGTCAATTATAATACTCTTAGAAGAATGACTCCTATAAAATAAAATCTGGATGAGATGAAATTATTTGGATTCTATTTAAGTCAGAGGAAAGAATTCTGGAGACAGGAGAAGTTGTAACAGAAGAAAAGAAGGTCAGGTAGATAATTCAGTTCACTCGCTTTTAATAGGACACAGAAAGAAGCTGAATGACAGTATGCATGCAAATGCTTAAAAAGAAACCCTTTCACACAGTGTATAATTAATCTAAGGAACTTTGTGCTATAATGCATTGGTGGAGAAAGAAGCTTAGTGGTTCTAGAATTAAGATTTTCATGGGAACAATAAGGAGAACCAGGATGCAGAAGAGTGTTGAAAATAGCTCAGAGGATGAAATTATTTGTGCTTCAGGATGTAAGAAGAACACTAGATGAAACATTTAGGAATTCTCCTTGTGAAGCGCTTGTTTCATGCTCTGTCATCTGAGGCTTACTATCAGCTAGGCAGCATACAAAATACGATACTGTTTCCTGGCAGAGCTGGGATGCTTGATCTCTTATGGAGTCTTTCTCTGACAGAATCATAGAATCACTTAGGCTGGAAAAGACCTTCAAAATCATCAGGTAAAGTCACAGGCTTGACCTACTGAGTCCCATCACTATACCATGTCTCCTACTGCCACATCCACACATCTGTTAAATGTCCCCCAGATATGGGGACTCCACCATCTCCCTGGGCAGCTTGCTCCGATGCTTGACCACTAATTCTTGAATTGAATAAATTCTTCCTAATGTCCAATCTAAACCTCTTGAATGCTTGCTTCTGTCATAACTGTTTCCCCGTTTTAGAGTCGAAATAATTAAGAGAGTAGGAAAAGAAAGGAGTTGGTATTAAAAAGGAAATAAATAGTAACTCATTCATCTATTGTTTATGTGGAAGAAGCAAGAAAACATGCTAGAACTGAACAAAATCAGGACTGTCTCTTGAATATCGCTGTCATCATAAATATAGTAAAGTACAACATTATCAACGTTACTATGTAGATAATGTACCACAAGGGCAAATATCAACACATAGTTCTGTACAGGTATATAAAAAACAAATAAAAAGGAAAAGACTTGAGGACATTAGGTCATCTTTTTCTTCTTGTTACACCAACACAGTATCAAAATTACCTAAATCATATCTGATAGATGTTAGTAAACACATTCCAGTGAGAGATTTTTCAGTCTTCACTGGTTATCTGGTGCTTCAGTCTCCTTGCTGTTTAAGATATATATTTCCTAATGTCTTACCTAAAAATATTACAACTGTATTACATTTTAACTAGCTTCTGATTACCCTTTATATGTAGAATTTGCCTTAGAATGAATACCACAGTTCAGGCTAGAGCACCAGGCTCTATTTAAAATCAAATAAACAAAAAACACACAAACAAAACAAAACAAAACCACACAAAAATCAAAACAAAAATCCCACGAAACATGCTGATAGAAAAGGCAATTTCATAAATACAATCAGAATTAAAATCTATTCAGCATTGTCTTGCTCTGAATACAATTCCTTGGCAGAGTAATTCTGAGGAATGCCCAGCTTGTCCATCTCACTCTAAAAAGGATTTGCTCTGTAAAGAACAGTAAACATCATCACTAATGGTGATGAACATTTTTACTGTTTACAGGAATGACAGAAATGAGTGAATAGTTTCCTGCCTATTACATGGCATCAACATAGAATTCAGTGAATTTGTCCCAGGTCCAAAGTTTAAACTCATTATTATGTTGTAGGTTTTGATCATAGCTGACATGAAATGTGAAAAATTACATGAAACGTGAAACAGTGAAGTGAATGTTTTTTTCACAGGGAACGAAATGCACAAATCAAGCTATATAAAATTAATTATAAAATAGTTTTTATCAAATAGGTGCAGACCTATTCATAGTTTAGTTTGGCAAAATCCCTTATTGCAACAACCTGTGTTGCATATTCAGCACAATTGATCCTGGTCTGTGGTCTGAGGCAGAGAGGTATGTGACCATGTCACTGTTACAGTGCCCTGTGTTACAGATGGCTGGTTTCTATTGAATGCACTGGTTGAGTTCTGAGTGAACTTCTGAAAATGGATAGTCATGCACAGAGCCACAAATTCTGGGAATCACTGTTTTATTCCATTTATATTTCTCTATTTAAATGTTTTTAATGTGGGGTTCAATTTCCAGTGTCCTACTTGGTGAGTGGCTCAAGCAAAGCACAAATTCTTGATAAGACATTTGTTAAAGCGATGAAAGAGGATAAATTCAGCTACTGTTTCACATAGACTTCCTTGCTGATAATTTAATCTCTTACCACTTCAAGTCCAAGCCTTTTTCAATAAAAATGCAAACTCTGATTGTTATCTTCTAATTAGATTGTCTGCCTGATTGATAAATTATCAGGACAGGAACTGCCTTCTCATAGATGTATGCCTTGAATTCTTTCAGAATATTTCCTAGTCTCTTTTAGATCCTAAGTGTCATGATAATAAGAATGAGGGAATGTATTTTAATAAAACACATTTTAAGTGTTTTATTGCTGTTTTGTTTTCCAGTAATGATTATTTTAAAGTTCAAACTATTTGCTCTTTCTGGACATGAGAGAAAGGAGTTCAAATTCTAACAATATGGGAAACTATCAACACTAGATTCCTGAAATGCAGAAAATGTAACCCCTGCTGCAGTTTTACTAAAGGTTAAAAATAAACAAACAAACAAATAAAGTCAAAGGGAAAATAACAACAAAAAGATCAAAAAAAAAGAACCAGAAAACCAATGCTTTTTATTTCCAAGTACTTCGCCAGCAAGAACTTCTCAGCTTGAAATGATGACAAATTGATTGTGCTTGTATAACTAGTACATTATTTCATTGTGCCATCTGTTGCTCTGCTCTGAGATCAGATATTTAGAGTAAACATCTTTGATATTGTTTGCCCACAATGCTAACACAGTCCTTACTGAGAAACAGAAAATTCACTAGGTAGCTGTGTGTTTTCCAGTTAGGATATGAATCATTCTTCAGGATATCTGTTTCTAAAGAGAGTTCAAAAACAATCTACGACAAAGGAAGTGGGAAATCATTGTATGAGCCTTTATCTGATAGATCTTGAGAATTTAAGGTTCAGAGAAAATTATTGCATCAATACGAAGATTAATGGCATTTATCTGTAGTTGGTTCATTTATCACTAGCTTCAGTCTCTGCTTTCATATTAATGAATCAGAATGTGTTGTTCTCAGCTGAACTTCTATGCTTCTGTACTTCACAGCAATTAACATCCCTGACTTCCTATCTCAAGATAAGATTTTCATCTCAGAAGATTTTTAAGAAGTGAAATTCAGTCTTGTATTTAAGTCACCTTTTTGATAATGACCCATTCTAACAAGGACTGAAGTAAGTCCGTATCTTTCCACTTCCTAGCCTTAATAGTCTTTGTAATATACACCGTAATCATGTGTTATCAACAATACCACCTGAGTATCTCAAGATGTTGTATGTTTTTGGAGAGTTAATTAGCTAGAGATAAGGGATGGAGCCACAATATGAACATATAATGAGTAGTATGTTTTTTCTTTATTGTTATTACTATAACTATATATATATGTAGTTATATATATGTAGTATATGTATAGTATATATATATAACTATAACTATAATAATATTGTTATTATTATAGTATTTTTAATTAGATTTATATGTGAAGCTGTCAAAAATTTACAGGGAAGGAGAGTGGCCTGAAAATTCCTCATGAGCATAGTTCAACACAACGTTCATGCTTTGTGCCAAAACCTATGTTACCTGTCTCATAATCTTCAGGGTGGTTGCATCCATCCTTTGCTCATTTAAAATAAGCAGGTAAGACACAAGTGTTACTTTCCATGGGTGATAACACAAATGTCAAACTTCATCCCTTCTATGTTTTACCCATCAGACGTGTCCTAGCAGCATCTGCAAGAGACCCTTTCATGGTAGATCTGATTAATAGATATTATTCTGAGGTTTTTAATATTTTTTGCACCCTTAGTGCAAAAAAATCATCTACTTTGCAGGCTTCAAAGAGGTAACTGTCTCCTATAATGCGATGTTGAGGACTAATTGCTTACTGCATTAGGGCTTTGTTAAAAGGACACTCTCATTCTGGAGCAGACATTGCTGGAGAAGTTATCCCAACTGTAGCCTTAGTGCTTCCCAGTGGAACAAAAAATGTTGTTGTCAATGAAAAGTTTCTACATCAGGTTTAAAAAAAAGTACAGATAGCCGTACTGTTTTTTTTTTTTTTTTCTGTTCTTCCAATTTAATTGTTCAAAGAGATTGTTTTCTTAGAAAATTACCAGATGTTGGGAAATATTCAGAGAATGCTCTTTTTAAAATTCGTATTATTTTTATTTCTATTATTAAAATATTAAATATTAAATACTTTATTATTTTTATATATAATTTACATAATTTTATTTAATTATATATTTATAATTTATTTAATTTTAAGAAGCCATTGGCTCCAGAATGTCTTGGGCCTTTTAAATTCCACCTCTAACTAACTGATGTGAAGAGAGTTGAGGGAATGGAGTTGCAAATTGATTTACAGATTACCAATAGCAATTTGTGATAGTGTTGTGAAAATATAAACAGATTTACAGCAATGTTTGCTTTAATTAAACAGCTTTTTTTTTAAGATGTTCATTTATTACTTTACATTGAACAAAAATTCACTGTTAATCAGCATCATAAGAGCTGACTTGAAATACACAGTGCAACGATTTTGTGTAGTATAAGCAAAAACAGTTTAATGATTGGATTTGAAATTTCGGCTATTTCTTCCTTGTGATCTTGTCATCAGAAGAAGCAAAGAGAGATTGTGAGGAACTTTTGCATTTAAGCAATCTAAGGTATTACCTAGCCTTACTTTTACTGAAAATGGATGGGAGCATGGTTGTAGGAAACTATTTTTCCCTCTTAAATAAGTGTGAATATAAGAAATGTTCTTGATAAATGGCATTCAGTCAAAGCAGTGGTCAGAGCTGCTAAAAATCATCATAAGTTACTGAGTACAGCTGGCTTTATTTGTAAAAATGTTTTGTCAAAACTGTAATTGTCTTCTGAAAGTAGAGGCTACTATTGGATATGCTACTGTTGTTTTCTGTACATGTAGCTTGCATATATACATATTTCCAATTAAGATTAAAATCCAACTTACTAAACAACATGCAATAAGCTCTGAATTCTGGTAGTATCAGTGTAAGCAGGTGGCTGTAATATGCATGAGTGGAAGAAAAAGGAGATTTGTTTAAGGAGATGCTCTAAAATCTTAGTCACTATAGTTTACTACGGAGAATAGAATCAAATTCTATAAAATGTATACGTTAATGAATAACATTGCACATACTTTTTTTTTAAAATTAAATTTGGGCATATTCCTTTGTTAAGTATTTAATTTCACTGAAATTGAACTAGTTCTTAAAATGTTTAAACATTCAAACAAACAACAACAAACAACAGAAGAAAAAAAAGAAAAGATGACAGTAACATTTTTTATTTATTATATTAACTTATATTAACCTAAATATATACTTATATTAACCTAAACATTCTCTATCAGGTTGCTAGAAAATACATATTTTTTTTCATTTTATTTTTCATTGCCTCAATCTCCAGAAACAGCAATAAAACTTTCTGTTAATTCTGCAGCACATTTCCGTAGGTGTTCTTTACCTGCTTGGGAATGAACGTAGGTTTTTTTTTTATAATTTTTTCTGTGTATGATAATAAGGAAATCAAAACATTCTTTTTATTTAATTTCTCATGTATATAGTAGGGCCAATGGAGCTATTTTATTTTTAATGCAACATTCACCTTATATATTTCTAATTGGTCTGGTGGTCTGAAGGTGATCATATTTTGAATTATTTTTTATATTAAAAATGTAAAGTGAAAATTTACAAATAATATTCAAGGAAAAATTGTACTGTATCTGGTAAAAAGTGTTTCTGTATTGGAGCAACTATAGTTGTAGAATCTGCTTCCTCTGATAAGTCACTTTCTTTTCCTCATATCACTATTTTGTAAAAATTGACTTTTTCTTTTCTCTTATAGTTGAGAGTATTTTGTTTCTACATGTCTATTTAAACTCGGCAGGAATGTCAGCTAATTACTAATACAGAGCAAATAATCACATTATTTTGTTTCTTGAGTTATTGAGGGTACTGTTTCCTGCTTTGCTGGTGTTTCAATTTGCTCTTCTTCTTTCTCTTCTTTCTCCATTCTTTGCTAATTTTTTGAAGTGCTCCATTGGAAACTTTAGCTGAACATAAAAGCTTGCTTTGGACTAGCTGATTAATGCAGGTACAGAAGATTTAGAGGATCTAATTCCAATTAAAAAAAGTGAAGTGCTTTTCATACAATGTTTTCAACTGGAGAGTTATAAGACAGCAACATATATAGCTTTGGGGGTATGAAAACTTCCTCATTCATATTTATTAGATGCATCTGGCACTTCCTTATAATCTATATGCAGTGAATTTCTATAATAAGTACTAAATACACATACCACACATTTACTATCTTGCTATTATGCCTTTTTGATAATTTAGTGACAGATATGTTTTGCATTTCAAATATTTTCTTATCCTGACTATACAACCATGAGTGGAACTGTGCCTTAGTATGATTACTAATTACTTAGGAAAACATTCCTCTCGGTATTCATGAAATCAGAAAGAGCCTTTTGGTTTTGCTATGCATATTAGAGGCAGCATAATGATGTGGTACAAAAGATAAGAAAAACAAAATAAGCAGTAAAGTATAAACTTTTTATTTTATTTTATGTTATTGGAAATGAGGGAAGAATTAAGCTTTAGCAGTAAAGAAACCTGTTAGAGTGTTTGCCAGCCTGTCTTTGTTAGTGTGGCTTATTACACCACTGACTACCTGCATGACCTTGTTTAAGATGATCATTGCTGGAGCTTGCTGACTTCATCCATTGTATAGGCTGTTTACTTCCTGAAGAGATTAATTCTGCCTCCTCTCGCTTCCCACCCAGACCATCACTGAGTGATGGTTTCCTACATTCAGGCACATGAGGAGGAGTCCCCATAGATATTGATCCTGGATCACTTGTGAAGAGAAATCATTAAGTGACAATGTTTTTTTGAAGTTACAGTCTACCCCACCTTCAAGGAATGTCTCTGTGTTGAAATTTTCAGTACAATTGAAAGGGTTGCCATGTTTGCCATATTTCCAGCCTCCATCTCATGAAGAACATGTTGTCTTTCACACAGCAACAATATATCAGCAGTGCTCTTCAGGAGAGATTGTGGTCAAGCAGAAATGTCGTTTGTTTTTTTCCACATGAAAAATTCAGTAGCGAAGACAGAAATTCAGTGTGCACGCTGGTCCTTCCTAACTTGGTGGAGACGACAGGAACTGGTTAGGAAGAGGATCAAATGGTTCCCGTGTACAGAATGTCTGCAGCTACTCCTGGGTGCTGCACTGGTGTGGCTGTGGTGCAGGAGGGGAAAGGCTTCTGCATCTTCCCAAAAGTGCTTTGAATAGTGTGGGAACTAGTTCCTGACAGTGCATGCAAAGTAGATGGCACTGTATAAACTGAATTAAACTGCCTTTGGAAAATGAGAGAGCAATGAAAGAAAGATTGTTGCTTTGAAAGAGTCGAAGACTAGCTAATCAGTGCTAATCTCAGCAGCAAACACACTTTCTGAGTGCTTTTTTACTTCGTGATGTCTGTGAAATATCCAGTTAAGACTAGCAGGTGGAGCCTACTTGTATGAGCCCGTAAGTGATATTAATTCATCATCCTTTTATTTTTGTTCTGCATGCATCAATAATTCTGCAAGTAATAAGAAATTATTACAGAATATCATGGCATTGGTAGTACTGTTATCATCCTGATCTCCACTCAGTCAGAATCCCAGAGTCACGTTGGTCTCCATTCTCTGCTGAAATAGCTATTCACAAAGTTGATACTGTTCAGGTTAAGCACAGTCACACATCAGGAGCTCAGCCTTTGATAGAATGAGAAAGAAATTAATTTGAAAACAAATGGAACAGAAGACATAGAGTAGCTATTAAAAGATGACAGAATAACTGAAATGTGTTTGTAACACATCTAGGGAAGTGGAACGGAGAAAAAGTAGAAATCAGAAGTAGAATCATACTCTCAGAATCAAAGGGGTTGGAAGGGACATCTAAAGGTCATCGAGTCCAACCCCCCTGCCAAAGCAGGTTCCCTACAGCAGACCACACAGGTAGGTGCCCAGATGGATCTTGAATATCTCCAGAGAAGGAGATTGCACAGTCTCCCTGGGCAGCCTGTTGCACTGCTCTGTCACCCTCATTGTGAAGAAGTTCTTGTGCATATTTGTGAGGAACTTGCTATGTTCCAGTTCTGCTGCCAAGAAGGGAGTGCCTTATTCAGTGGGATTTCAAAGATTCACCTTCCTTGCAACCCACTGAGTGGGATGAGACACAAGATGTAGCGAGTTAGTGGGTGGGGGTGGTTTCAAGTTATTCTTGCCATTGGTTTTAATAGTGAAATGTATGTATGAGTCATTAAAATGAGACTTTATGAATGTATTGCCATGAACCTTTCATCTCAGTACTAAGATCATTGTTCTATGGACCCCATAGGTGTCTTGCTGAAGACAAATGGGAATCACAAATGCTGTCCTTCAGTAACAAGGGGACAAAAATTGTTTCAGCTTGGAAGGTTGTTGTTTTGGGCCTTATGAGTTAATGCTTCTGACACTGATTCAGTTCACACTGTACAGGAAGTTTGGATTTAATTCTCCAGTCTATTAAATGAATGGAGCTTCACAAAAGGAATTTATTACTGCTCAAAGACTGCTCTGTAAGTCAGTATGCTCACAACATAAGAAATAACATTTTAATGCAACAACTGACTGAAATGTACCAGTTTTAAGTTGTCAGAGATTTTTAAATTATTACATCTAGAGTTGGGGTGGAGGAGATCAGTTAGTACTTTTGGAAACAAACATTTCCCCATCTTCCCTTTGCCCCCAAATAAGGCAGCCAAACTTCAGCACTCTAGTGCTTGTCCATTCGGAAATCACAGATTTACCCAGCTGTTTGCTCTTAGTAGACAGTTATCAGTTTAATGAGAATGGAAGTAAAGCAAACAGAAAACAAAAATACGTAGAATTTGATTAACACAGATTTTTTCATTACAACAACATTTCATAACTTCTATTGTGAAAATTGATCTTTTCTGAATTTTAAATCTTAAATTTTGCTATAAAATGCACACAGATTTGCATGAAGATTGTTTTTTTTTTCCTTTCAGCTGGTATTCTATACAATTTTGTGCCTACTGAATGAATATATTAATAATATAAAATAAACATGAGTTTATACTAAATAAATTTTCAGAATTTATATTGAATGTTGAAGATTGTTCCATATCAGGCATGTCCAGCCTGCAGGCTGGATGCGGACTGGCAGAGCTCACAATGTGGACCACCCCCTGCTGCTGAGCCAACACGGGGCAGAGGCCCGGCCTGACCTGACCCCAGTCCTGCACCCACCACTCAGCAACTCTCACTGTCTGAGCTGAAGCCAGGAGAAGGGGAAGGCACAGTGCAGTGCTAACTCAAGTTATGGCAAATAATTTTATTCATTTAGATAACATTTTCTCAACACAGTCCTGTGAATGGTGAAAAATATGCAGCCCTGCTTTCTGTTTTGATAAAGGAATTTGAGAATAGGTTTCAAGATTGCTGAAAATAATCATCAATTTTTTGGCATATTTGTGACTCCGTTTTCAGTCAACATAAATACATTACCTGCAAATTTTCAAATGGAATGTACGGAGTTGCAATCAAATATTCAACTCAAAGGAAAATGTGATTGTGTCTCTCTACTAGACTTTTATAAGACCTAGCCTACCTGAGAGAAATATCTCAAGTATTCACACTCACGCCTTATTCATGTCATCACTTTTTGGCACTACATACATTTGTGAACAACTGTTTTCAAGGATGAAGCACAGGAAGAGTAAAATTTCCTCAAAAATCTCTGACAAACACCTTGAGAACTCATTAAGAATTGCAACCACTTCCTTTGAATAAGGCATTGATATATTAGTCTCACAAAAACAAGGTCAAATATCCCACTAGTTTTGTGTTTTTGTTGCTCTTTTTATGATTTAATAAAAAAAATAAAAAAATAGTTTTGCTATCTATATACATTATCTATATTATATATATTATACACGGCCCAAGACAATTTCTCTTCACTCAGTGTGGACCAGGCAAGCCAAAAGATTGGACATCCACAGTCTGTATATATAACTGTTTGGAATATACCATATAACCCAATAACGTGTGAAATATACCAAAATAACACTGATTTTGCGAGTGTAAGAATATTAAGTTTCTGAAACTGCACAGAAGCACACCCCTGGTGAACAAGTTGATGAATTGTGACACTAGAGATTACAGCTTGCACTTTTGAGACATGCCTTTCATCACAAATGCACATAACATGTAACATAATGTAATATGTTATTTGCTCTTGCACATAGAATCATTAACAATTGAGATTCATGCTGAAATCCTTGTGCTGTGTCAGGAGAAAAACTTCTGTTGGAAGCTAATGTACAATTACGGCAAAGTATGTTTATTTTTTATATTATGGATCCTGGTGTGCAGCATGTTCAAATCTCTTATTCTATGCTATTTTCGGTACCCTGCAAGATCCTTGTTTCATCCCCGATCTGTGTGCAATTAATGCTGTTAAAACTAATCAACCATCAAGACATCTTTCAGTCCATGTTAATCTGCTTTTTTACTACGTGCATTTCAGGCAGTGCTTGTCTTGGGTAAGAGCTTGCTTCCCATTACAAAGGACTTCTGAACATATTGATGCCGTCAGGACAGATCTCCATGTTTGACAGTTGAGGACTCATTTGTGTATAAGGCTGTGCACATCTCTTGGTCACAGCACAGACATACCTTTAGGCTTCCTGAGTGACAGGAGTAATTACATCCTTACATTAAGACTTATGTTCAGTTTGCAGCTCTCCGCTGATTGCACTCACCATGTATAGTCTACATTTTCTGTATCTCAGAAGGACACATGGCTGGCTCTTTATTAATGTTTGAATTTTATTTGGATAAGTGGGAGAATTAAATACAGAGAATGGGGATGTAGACTGAGAAATAGTTAGATGTTATAACTTTCTTCATATGGTTGTTAAGCTCTTTATTGTAGTTACAAATTCGTAATAATAATTATTCATGTTTTCTTTAAAACCCTAATTTACGTTGAGTGATGTGTTCCTTGGAGCTGAGAGAAAAACATCACATGTTCAGAATATATAGCAATAAGAGCTTTCTTTTTTCAAATTCGTATGTCTTTTGTGTTTATTGTATATGTTGTCATGAATTTTTTGAAGAACAACTTATGTTACACTAAACATCTCATCTTTCAAATCTTTTTCTTTTTTTTTTTCTTTCCCCTCTAAGGTCCAAAGAGACACTGACATAGTTTCATAATAATTCTATGTTGTTATCCAGACAACAGAGATACATTTTTTGAGATGACTCATGCAGTTTTCAAGTCATCAGGAAAAAATTTTAAAATATGTTTAAAAGTCTGACCTCAAGATGTGCCTAAAAATGCATCAGAAGAATATATTCATTTGTCTAATTTTTTACATTCAATTTGGAGTGCAATTGCTCTTTTGTTGATATGTGCTCTTTTATCTTTAATCATTTTTTACAATCGTCATTGTCATCTTAATTTTTTCCCATGAAGGCTCTATTATAAATGTTCAAAATGCATTATTTCCACTTCATCTGTCTTCATGGAATATTTATGTCTAGAATGAGTTTTATTAGAGCTTACAGTTTTCCTGCAGGCAACCTAAAATCTCTACTTTTATTTTTTCTAATTTCAAATAGTTTCGGTTTTGCCTGTTCTCATAGCATTTTCTCCTGCCAATCAGATATTGAATATTTCTTTAAAAGAGCAATTTAGGAAGATGTGGAACTCAGTTTGGAGGATTTCATGAAGTCCTCAGTTTGCAGCTCCAAATAGTGAATTTGTCTTTATATTTTATTAAATATGCAGAACTCAGTTCCTGGAGGTTTTCTTTTTGTCCTGTCAGATTTAGCATTACAGAGGTTTATCTGTTCATTGCAACCCTGAACTTAATTTAATTCTATTCATTTTATCCCTTTTGTTTTCAAGATACTTGAAGTACTGAATTTCTTTATTTTCTCTTTGCTAGGAATCCTTGTTCTGTTTCACTGTTCATTGCTTAAGGAACAGATTTTGGATGAGAATGGGGAGGGTTGATAGATTCATTGTGTTTTAATGCATGCATACTTGTTTCTGAGTTCTTTAAAACCATGGCTTGCATCAAAATTCTGGAGCATTCATAGTTCAGTGTTATGCTCTGATCATACCTATCCATCTGAAGGATTATATATATCCAAGTATACATTTATATATACATACCTAAAGGCATATGTAAAAAACAACCACATACATAAAAGCTTTGAATATAACATAGCTATTAATAAATAAAAAAACAGTGATTGCTATGCGCATATAGCAACTAGCAGCTTTTGCAATAACGTACATTTAATTCAATGTATGACCTTTAAGTAGATCTTGCACATATAGTAGACCAAGTTCTACCTTCCTCATCAGGGCCTGTAGGGAAAGTTTATAACAGCACGAACTGATGATTGAGCACGTGGTGAAGGGGTGTGGCTGGCCAGGGAATACTGGTAGATCCCTTGCATGTGTGACCAGAAGGCGTGGACCTGGGGCAGAGTTGCGCCAGGCTTAGATAAAGGCCAGCCAGGCAGAGTAGCTTGGGAGAGAGAAGATTGGAAAGGTGTTGGAGAAGTAGGAACACAAGAAAAGAGCTGAGACCCTAGCTCCAGGTGAAGCAAATGGCATTTTTGAAAGAGTTTTGGGACCTTTCCATTACAGGGGCAAAATTCAGTGGGATCCAGTGGAATGAGGAAAATAATAAGACAATGAAAAGATTACTCATCTAGTGCATTAAATGACATACAGAAGTAGAGACCTAGACAGACTCAAGCAGTGGGCCCAGGAGAACCTGAGAGGTTCAACAAGTCCAAATGCAGGGCCTTGCACGTGTTGTGGCAACCCTCACTATCAATGCAAGCTGGGGGATGAAAGGATAGAGCACAGCTCTGTTGAAAAGGACGTGGGGATGCTGGTAGATGACAATCTGGATATGAGCTAGTAATGTGACCTTGCAGCCCAGAAAGCCAGACATTTCCTTGGATGCACTAGAAGAAGCATGGCCAGCAGGTTGAGGGAGGTGATTGTGCTTCTCTACTCTGCGGTGGTGAGACCTCACCTGGAGTACTGCGTTCAAGTGTGGAGTCTTCAGCACAGGAGAGACATTGAGCTGTTGGAGTGTGTCCAGAGGAGGGCCACAAAAATGTTCCAAGGGGTGCAACAGCTCCCCTACAAGGAAAGGCTGAAAAAGCTGGGGCTATTCAGCTCAGAGAAGGCTCTGGGGAGACCTGATAGCAGCTTTTCTGTATCTAAAGGGGGGCTGCAAGAAAGAAGGGGACAGATTCTTTAGCAGGATTCATTGTGATAGGACAAGGGAAAATGGTTTCAAACTAAGACAGGAGATATAGATTGGATTTGAGGAAAATGTTTTTTACAATGTGTGGTGAAGCACTGGAAAAGGTTACCCACAGATGTGGTGGAAGCCCCATCCCTGGAGAAGTTCAAGGTCAGGTTGGACTTGGCTCTGAGCACTCTGATCTAGCTGTAGGTGTCCCTGTACATTGTGGGGGAGTTGGACTAGATGACCTTTAAAGGTCCCTTCCAACTCTAAGGATTCTATGATTCTAAGAAATGGTAAACCTGCATTAGCTGCTGCTATGCAGCTCGAAGTACTTAGTGCCTGACTTGATCAACATCCTGCTACTCTCCTTGCTATAAATTTCATGATGTAAATTTACAATGTCTGAAGGATAACAAGTAACTTTAGTAAAGACATGACAATTCAAATAATTTTCTACTATCCTCATAGAGGTATCAGGTGCTTGACAAATGTTAGAATTATGTGACAGAAATTTCTTCTCCAAAAAGTTAATTTATTTCTAGCTAGGAATCCACCTCCTGTGAAAAACAAAATTCTTTCTGTCAAATTAAGATGCTATAACTGAAAGGATACTTTCTACTACATTTTTCTTTATCATTGAAATGCTGCTTTACTGCAAAGTTGGATGTATTCAAAAGGAGAATTGATTAAGCCTCTCAAGTAAATTACTTTCACCTGAATTTCTTATGGAGAACAATTCTTGGCCTGACCTCAAATCATTTTCATCTAAAAATGTGAGGTCTGTGCAAGGCATTAAAAAATCTTGTGGAACAAATGAATCCTATATCATTTTGAATGAAATCTTCACCTGCTTTTTTTAGGAAACACTTAAAAGACAAGTGTCTGCATTATCATTTATATTCCATTGGCACCTAAAGGCCTCAAGTGAGGTCAGACCTGGAAGCATTTGGGAAATAGAAATACAGGATAATCAGGGTAATATACTATTCTACTCCCAAATATCAGCTGTTGTCCTTAGAGCACAGATTTCCCGAATCCCAGTTTAATGACTCATTTACTGGGCCTAAAATATCACAGACAAGGAAAAGACAGAGTTTGAGTAAGGAGGAACATAGGCACCATAATATTTTTCCCCTGGATTATTTTTATAATTTTGAGTTACTGGGAATGGAATCTTATGTTGCATAGTGATCACAAGGGTACACAGGAAATATCATAGCTAATGAAATTTCTATGAGTTTCTAAGTGAGTTTACTAAGTAATTGTAACCCATAACTTGTTCCATTTTCTGCCCATCAGGATACAGAATAACAGCCATTTTTAACACTTATCTCTTCTATTGTGGAAAAGCTGCTCACTCCTTTTGCATATATGCTGTACTATATGTACCAGCATATACTTAAGTGTGTAAATATCTTCATTAGAAATGTATCCTTTATCAACCAAGCACCCACAAAATCTGAATTGTACTTTATGTGAAACTGCTAGAATTTGTAATGATGACCAAATATGTGTGGAAAGTTATGATGTGCAGCATATATAAAATCCTGGTGACACAGGAATATCATTTGGTCTGTGCTACTTCAAAAATGAGAAAAATTAATTTTTGCCCCATTCTGCTTCTGTTGGAACCATTGAAAAAAAGAGAAAAACCTCTCCTTGTACTTTAGCTTCTCATATATGCATTGTGGGTGTTTTGTTTAATGTAGTAAAATGTAGTCTTGTTTCTGTTCTATTGAGCAAGTCAGAGAAAGCATTTTCATACTATATATGAGGAGGGGGTAAAAAAAAGAGAGAGAAATTGGGTGCTGTGAAATTCAAATCCTTCTAGGGGCTGCTAGGATTGCAAAAGGCTCATGCTCATCTTGTTCCAATTACACAAGCAGGAAGAAAGTGGGGAGACACGTTAAAAAAACTGCTGAGGTTATCAACCTCTGAGAATATCTTTCACCTTGTTGAAGTTGTAAGTGAAATTAGGGATTTTTTTTCTAAAAGATGTTGAGATTAGAGTAAGTCAGACTAAGTAATGTTGTAGGCCTTTGCCCCTTTTCCTCCCTACCTTCTTATGTCTCCTCCCTGCAGAGATAGCTCTGCTGTCCCAATATAGCAAACATAATGGTAGAGAGAATAATTGTTTTTAAATTTATAATGAAATACTTCCTTCTGCATCCTTACTTACCTAATACGTTATGTGCAGGGAGGAAGGTGACAAATTCAGCTTTCTTTGTTTCTTTCTTTCCTATCCTTAGATAGACTGCTAAAGGTGTGTGATGAGTGTTTCACTGACCCCACGGTCTGGGCACTGAGTAACATTTTATCCTATGTTAATAATACCAGGGTTGTGTTGCTGTGTTTCATAATATGAGTAGCTCGGGTGGTAAGCCATTGTTTTAAAGACTCATAATACTCTGGATAGCACTGCAGATACATGAGTAGGTTGCTCATATCTAGATCTCCAAGTATACCAGAGACACAACAATTAAGCAGACCACGGTCCATTTATTAGTTATATGATGAGCAGCCATTTCTGAATTATAAAAAGCTGTGGTTTCTTGTTCTCAAAAGTGGTAATATATGTAGCATTAGCCATAGCCTTGATCTGAATGGAAGTAGAAATATCAAACTTCTCTTGTACTTGATAAGATGTGTGTAAATGTACTGTGAGTGATGTGCATAGTGGGTGGAGGGGAGAGCTGCTGAACATGTAGTCCATCTAGTAGATCTATGGTCTCTGTGTGCACTGAAGATCTTGATAAAATGCTGCCATTTGAAAGAGGGCAATTATGTGCTATGGCATTTGATGTAACTACTCTGATAGTCTTGGAGAGAAAAAACACTTTAACATTAAACTTGTCCCACTATAAACGTCTGCTCGTGATAAGAACCAAGTGTAAATATTGAAGTGAGCATAAGAAATATTTTGTTTTTACATCAAGATGAATGTCTATAAGGAAGGAAGTCTAAAGAAATCAACAAGGCAATTTTTTTTTTTACAGAAAATGTGATTTTAAAATAATCAAGCATTTTTATTATAGAAGCATTGGAAACTGAAACATCACATGTAGTAACTCTGAATGTGGCATCTGAGCCACTAAATAAAGTCATTACATGAGTCATGGGAGCTGAATATTTCCCACATAGGTATTTCTTCTGAGAGTGAAAAATTTGACATTGTTATATTTCTGTTTTTGTTTTCTGAAAAATCACACTCAGTTACCAGAACAGCCCATTTCCTATAAATTCCTGTGAAGGAATGGCAACCTGTCAGTCCTGATATGCTCATATTTCACCAGCAGTTTGGAGGCACAATGTCATACATATAGTGATAATGTGGGCTTTAAGTAACCTGTCTGTGAGAAGTTGGGAGACAACAACATCTGTTATCATCTCATTGTTGGATTTTACAGGCACAGCTTTGCAAGAAACCTACCTGAATCCCACTATGAGGTTGAATTCAACATCATCCTTACCTGTGAACCTATTTAGACTTCTTTGCCAGTCATCTCTTTGAAGCATGTGACATATTTTGCATATCTTGAGCCGTAGGAAACAGGGCCAGGAATTATGGCTATTGTTGCTTTAAGTAAAAAATATACCCTGACATATGATGTTTTTTTTTCAATTAAATCACATAGAGTTTGGTCTGAGATAACTTCTACTTGAATATGTATGTGCATGTCTAGGATAGCAGGTATGTGATTACCTGAGTTGAGATTAATCTCCTTGGGACACCATCAGATGGAGTTAAAAATAGTTCTCTTCTCCTCCCCTCTCTTTTCCTCTCCTTTCCTCTCCACTTGTTTCCTCTCTTCCTGCAAATAAAGTGCACATAGGTGGATGAATCCAGGAAATACTGCATTAATTCATAATGCATAAAGATGTGTTGTATTGCTCTGCTTTTATCAAATTATCATTATAATCAAACGCTGCTATCAAGGTATCCTTAATCTGCTTAGTATATACAGAAAAATCCTTGTCTTTTTTTTCTGTTTTAAATAAATTAGACTATTTTGTATGTGCAAATAGCATAGAACTATTTATTAGTATTGCATGAAGTCCCTTTGTTGTCAAGACTATAGACAGTCTCTGCACATCCCTGAGGAATCTAGCTACTTGCATCTTTTCTTTTTTACATGTCAGCTATACTAGTTCATTAGTTGTTTTCTAGCTACAACCTGAAGAATCTGAAGTAAGAAGAGAGCAGTATTGCTGATATACAGAACGAGCTGAGTTTATAATATGATGAAAAGCTAAGCCGTACATTTGAACATGATTAAAAATGTGACAGTTAACTGAAGATTCTTTATATATTTTTGCCACTGTATTTATGAAGTAGCTTACTCTACAAATTAAAGGAATTACTCTGCATGGATTTACTGCAGAAATAAACTTTTGGAGACTGATTTAATGCAGCTTTTACAAATTTTCTTAAGAAATATCTTACTGTTATTTGCTTAAGAAGTCACACCTGGGTATGGTACTTCATACTTAATGTAATGTTTCTAGCGCCTATAAGTTCATTTGGACCTGCAGATTAGATGCTGTTTGGTTTGTGATAGGATGATTGACTGGTTCAATATCAGCTGAATGAAACTCTCATTCCAGTACATACAGGGTTATCTGTAGGGTTACGTGTTTTTTTGTATAGATTAAAAACAAACAAGCAAGCGAAACACCCTCACTGATAAATGGGAGGGCATCATTTTCCTGTAACATTGTCTATGTGTCAGAGGAGACAGGCCAATATGAGATCTGTTTTATGGATGCCTGTGCTATGGGAGTAGTGAACAGGAGATTGTCATATCATTGCTCTATGTCTCATTGTACGTACTCCCTGCCTTGGGGGTTAGGGTGGAGAGCAGCTGGGATTGGACGATGATGTCATGAAGAGTCACAAAATTAGTTTGACGTCTGTAACTGGTATCTTTGTTCTGGAGGTGAGTATGTAAGCTCAAATTTGTTTCCTTTGTTACGCTCAGCAGTGGCATATATCCTTTATCCAATGCCTTATTTTTTTGTTTGTTTTCATTTTCTAATAAACTTTTAGAAATATAATTATTCCAAATATAAGCATGAAAAATAAGGTTTTAGTAAAGTAACACAAATTGTTATAATAATGCCATTTTAATGCTATTTAAGAAACCAAAACCAATTTGTTTATTCTGGTTATACCATCAAGTGACAGATGTTTTGTAAGAAACTAAGTCAAATATAGTGGTAATGAGTTGTTTATGACAGCATAAGAAATGAAATGACAGTCTTTACTTCATAGAGAAACTGTGCAGGAAAAATTCTCCACAGTTTATAGTGTCTGAGAGCATGAACCAACACAGGGATTCAGTTCATGATATTTCTCAATAAGTACAGATTTTTCAAAAGCAGGACAGATATTCCCCTTTTCTAAACTGCCAGGGGAGAAATCTAACCTAAGCAGAAAGAGGATATGAAACATTCCTCAGGCTCTTGTCAGCATATGGTTTTCTTTTCCAGACAAATGTTTCTCGATTTAAATTGTGTTTTTGTTGGTTACGGATTGTTCTAGTAACTGGTTTTCTTTTGTACACGTAGAGAGTAGCCTGAATAAAAAGCAATTCTGTTGTAGGTTTTGTGATATGTTTTATCTTCAATTCCATGTAGGTTTACTTTTCAGCTGCCTGAAAACTGTGAAAAAAAAAAAAAAACAACAATAAATTATTATAATTTGCTAGTGAAGTTTTGGTTGTGGGTATAGATGGGATGCTAAAATTGCTCTTTCGATCCTGGAGTTTGTTCATTCTATGTGATCTTGGGTGTCCCCATAAGGGTGTACTACTGAAACGTTTGAGCAGCTTTATTTGTACTTCCTTAAAGCGGATTGGTAGATTGAGAGTTGCTCTCTCTTTCTTCCAAAACCATGTGAAAGCTAGAGGGCAAATGATCAAAGGTAACATAATGCCTACAATGACTGCAAAATGAATTTAACACAGAAGAATTTAGAGCTTCATCTATTAAATTAAGCAGCTCCCTGTAAACCCAAGTTTGTTCAAGTGCGTGGTCTAGCTCTCTGAATGATAACAATGTCTGTGAAATCCAGGGCTAGAAATATGTCATCTATCAGTTCCCTTCCATTTTGCAGAAGTGGCCTTTAAGGAGATCTTTCTTTGAAATAGTTTGTGGAAGGGCAACCTATACTCTCAATTCTGTCACTTGGACAGCGTTGCATAGTGGTCTTGTTCAATCCTTTGTAAATAAGAGTTCGTAATGTTTCTCATTTGCTCTATGACGTTTTGCCACATAAACAATTGAAGTTCTAGACTCTTTTCAGTAGAGTTAATATGCAGTCTTCCTGTGACTGTTGTTATTTGAATGAGATGTTCACAGTTCAAATGCAGAGAAAATGATGAGTGCTATGCTTGATATTAATAATAAGCTGCAAATAAAGCAGTGATATCTGATCCTATTATTCTCTTCGTGCTTTAACAGTACTGATAAATACTTTCAAGAGATTAGGGTGCCGTTCTGCTAGGCAGCATGGAGTTGTGAGAATACTGTGGCTTAAAGAATTTACAGAGGGAAGAATGGGAGACAGAAAAACAGTGTTTAGTTGCATGAAATCGCATAATGAGAGGTGGCATATCTGGGTAAATCTGTCTTCTGACTCTCTGCCCAGTGCTTCCCTACTAAGGCAACACTGACCAATCTGTAAGGCACATGTGTTGACTAGACTTTACAATCAATAAATTAGATGGGATAATGCCAGGAAAAATTCCAAATTGCTGGTGTTAAGTAATGGGCTGAGAAGGTTGTGAAGCGCTGTCTGGACCGCAGAGGTTATATTTATATTCCAAATTTGTCTGGACCAGCTCCTGTGAGACAGAAACAATAAATCAGCTCTGCTTCCTAGAAAGCTGGATGATAAAAAGAGGGAAATGAAAATGGCACCACATTGCAATATTCAGTAGCATTTCATATTCTCCCTCAACAGGAGAATAATTTTTCCAATGAAATCAAGTACCTTCCTTTTTTTTTTCTTTCCTTTCTCCAGTCATGACAGTAGGTCATAAAGTCAGAAAAAGCAGAAAGATTCTAATGAGAAAAAATGTGTAGAAAAAAATGAGAATTGAATATCAAATATATCTAACATATCTAATACTCCTGTTCTTGTTTGTTTCTTTGATTTAGCCACATTTGAATAATAATTACACCTTCTTAGAACAGTATTTTCAGCTTTTGAATTACTAAAATGAAAGACATTCAGATAAAAAAAATTGACATACGTTTTGCAGTGAAACCCCTCAAAATCCAAAGAGAAATAGTATGTTTAAAGATATGATGACACTAAAGGCAAATACAACAGAATTCTAGACTACAAAGATCTTTGACTATAAAAGATACTGTCTAGCTTTTGATATCACCATTAGAGATGAGGAAAAGCAAGAAAACTATAACCTCTTTTAATTTTTAATATGAAGCGTCTGTGTTGCTTTCTTAGTGTATCAATTAGCTTTAATTAGTTAACATGAATGTACAAAGTTCTGAGAATATAAAGTTCTCTATAAAGTAAGTCTTGCATCATTTTGGCACACATCACATTTGGTGGCATTCTGACATTAATAATTCAAAGAAAGCAGTCTGAGTGTCTGATGAGACAACGTAATTATAAACATGTGTTTATACATATATATCTTAATTACAAGTTTATTGCAAAATCAGACTATCATTACCTGTCTTAAAAAAAATAAGTGAGAAAGAAAGAAAACATGTAAGAGCAAAAAATATAAAAATCAAATCAGACTTCTATAGAAATAGGAATACCTGTTAGTCTAGTTACAGTAAAATAAACACAATCCCAAAACCCAGAGAAGACTAGAGAACATAGTAAAAAGGCATAAAAAGGCATAATTAATGTTTATTCTGTGCTTGGGAACTATATGTGGGTTTGAAATACAAATACCAAACTGACAATTTACTGGCAGGGATTCTGGCTGCTATCATGGTTCAAAATCCTACAAAACAAAACTGCTATCTTTGTGAATTCACCAATGTTGTCCAAGTGACAGTAAAGCTTATCTCTTTCTCAAGCTAGACACAGTTATCTTTGAAGGTATATATACAGAAGATATGGAATACTGCAAGGGCTGCTCCGAAATTATTGCTTCTTATGTTATTATGTTGGCTCACAACGTCAGAGGCTGGTGGTATGGCAGTAGAGGTTTAACCTTCCCTCCAATATGCCATTACATTTTATTTCCATGCAACAGATGTCAGCAGAGAAGCAGTCTGACAAAATGTCATCTTACATGGAGGTACGTACGAAGCAAAGGTGTGGAATTAAATTCCTCCATGCAGAAAAACTTGCATCCATTGACATTTATTGCAGTTTGCTGAATGTTTATGGAGACCAAGTAAGGATGTGAGCACAGTGAGACGGTGGGTGTTGTGTTTCAGCAGTGGCAACAGAGACAATGGTTCACCTCTGCTGGTGCTGATTTTTATGAGCATGGCATGCAGGCCATGTTCATTTGAAAATGCATAGCTAATGGTGATGACAATGTTGAAAAACAGTGTTTTGTAGCTGAGAATTTTCTCTATCAAACAGTGTTATTGTGTTCTTTGTATCTGTTGTAGTTTCCATGGAAATAAATAGGAGGTATTACTTTCAGAGCGACCTACATAGAAGCAGAACAGGTCAGATTATTTGCCACAGATAAATATTGATTTCCAAATGCAAATAATATTTTCTGCAAATATACTTTGTGTTGTAGGAAGATGATAGTGAAATGAGGCACCTTGATAATTATGTCCAGCGCCAGCAGTTACCGAGAACAACACTGTCACTGATTCTTCTAAACTGATTCATAGACTCTTGATTCCACATAATACCTGTACCCAAAATACTAGAAGAACACAGTTAAAACCCGTCCAACAGAAAACTGAAATCTTCAAAACCACAACATGATTAAAAGAGATCAAGTTTCACTATTCTCTTAGTTTTCTGCAGTGTGGAGTTTTGTTTTTAGTAAAAATAATTATGTTGTTCTATTATTTCCAAAGACTATGAAGATTAAGAAAGAAAGAAATAGTGAATATTCAATAGAGGGTGATCTAACTGCAATGCAAACTTTCAGATGAATAATCATTCATGCTACAATTCATTGAACCCTTGGGATTTACAAATATCTCCACGAATGCCTAACAGTCACCTGAATGCTCATAAACAGTGAGTAATAGGGACTTTAAAGAGCAAGGTAAATGAGCTGCTTCTCTCCCTCTCCCTTTCCCCCTT
>WBMW01005084.1:81985-105855 GCA_013396635.1 Penelope pileata | reverse complement strand
AATACATCAAAAAAAAAAAAAAAAAGACTACTTTCCTCTCCAAATTTGCTAATTTAGTTCTTAATGTGCAACAACTTCTCTACACACTCCAAGGCACTTTACAATATTAGGTAACATGATTAGAGAGGTAATTAGGAAACTGTGTAATAATGGGATGAGAGACAAGTGATGTTTTCAAGCTTGTACATTATAGCCAAAGCAATTTCATTTCATGAATAAATAAATCAGATTAATTTCCACTCATAGAGATGTCTCATGATCCAAATAATGTTAGGTGCTGTTACTTAAAGAAAGTAAAAATGAAGGCAAAAGTCATTGTCATCTTATGACATAGAATTCATTCATTCTCTCTAAGCCTCTCAGAAAGCAATGAAGACCTTGCAGAGGATCAGCACGATAGCTTGTAGAGTTTAGTGGGAAGAACAAGGAATAGATGTTTTGATAATGCTGGTTGCCTGGAGTCATGTGATAAAGTATTCCACACCAGTAGCAGAGATTTTGTATACAAACCCAGTCCCTCTGGTGAAAATGAACAAACAAAAACCATCAGAAATGATTGAATCCTTTAAATTTCTTCTGTAGATAAGAAAGCATGAGTGTCACAGGTTGAGAAAATGATTTTATAAACTGAAAGCTGTTCAGGTCCCATCCAGAAGTATAAAGACTGTGAAGGCAGATTAGTTCTGCAGTACTTATCAGATTGGTTTTGTTTCTGAATCTTAGTGAGTAGCTCTTTTGTACTCTGCATATAACATACAATGTATTTGTAATGCTTATTTTAATTGCACGTACATGATAGTGAGACTCATCTACACAAATCATGGTCTGAACTGCCAACGTCATTTAACATATACTGAGCACATTCAAAACGCTTAGCCTCTGTGTAAAATCATGGTATTGTTGAAACAAGAAATTTGACCCATGGACATCTTGAAAACTGCACATCCTGCTACAGCTTGCATTAAAGTATGAAGCTTATTTTGATAGAAAAGTCAGGAACCCATGAATTATGGAGATAAGAAATTACAGCATGTGATCATATTTATATAGATGAAAACACCATTGCCTTCTTAGAACTTCTGAAAATTTACTGCCTCCTGGGAAAAGACAATCGTCTTGATACTGAGAACAGATCTCATTTAAAAATGTGTGAAGCCTGATTCAAGATATGATTCTGTGAATTGTTGTTATAAGCTGTTATTATGCACCCTAAACTGAAATTGATGTTCATCAGAATAGAAAACTCACACATCTCACAGGACAAAGACTTTGTTGTCTCATTTCCAGGATCATAATGATCTGGGTCATACTGTTAGACACAGATGGAGGCTGTGGTAGTTACTATATTCCATAAACAATTAATAAAATCTATTTCCTGCTATGGATAGGGAGTTGCGTGCATTTTTTGTTCTGCAAAACAACGAGTTTTATGTTTAATTGTGCTTCTATATTTTGAAAAAAAAGAAAAAAACACATTAAATTGAATAACAGATCTAAACTGCATTTAAAAGTAATTGCACTAAGCCATAAACTTGGTTTCCTGTGTATTTTTTCTGTTTGGAAGTTTTCAAACTATGAACATCAAACCATCCTCTGTACTCTGTTTCTATTATGTATAGTACTAATTTATGGATTTGAATAAATGAAAGTGTGGCTTATCTATAGGAAAATAACACACTCTTCTTGGATCTTGCATTTAAATAATATTTTTCCCAAAATTATTTCCTTTCTGCTGTAGGATGTAATAAATGTCTGCATTTTCTTAAATCATATTGATACTGAGGTTATACTTCGCATATCTACTCTTATAGAAAAAAGATTAAGTATGTGCAGATGGGAGCACAGCATGCAGAGTTGAATTCCACTTATTTTACGCATTCAACTAAAGCAAATAAAATCAATAACAGAGAATGTATGAGCTGAAAATAGCACTAATCTCAAAAGGAAATGCTAATTATTGCTTGATAAATATTCTTAACACACTTAATGTAGCAGTAAAAGTTACTGTCCAGCTGAGATAACTTTCTTCACATGTTCAATTCTGGACTATAATGAGGGTCAGAAATGCAAAGAGACTATGTCATGAAAAAGGTACAACTATTAAGCTACCTGACTGGATATTCTTGTACATCAGTCACTCTGAAAGTAATACCTCCTATTTATTTCCATGGAAACTACAACAGATACAAAGAGCAAAATAACACTATCAGATAGAGAAAATTGTCAGCTACAAAACACTTTTTCAACTTAGTCACCACCATTACCTATGCATTTTCACCAGCGATGGACAAGAGTTTGCATGCCGTGCTTGTACAAATCTGCACCAGCAGAAGTAACCCACTGTTTCACTGGTGCTATGACGGTATTGTTGCTAGGAAAATGTTGCTCACTAAATCTTTCTTTCATTAGCCCAAACGGATGGAAGTCACTAAATTCAAACAGTACGGTGGGCATGGTAGAACAATCCAGCCAAGACTGGCAATATGCTACATGGTCTTCAAACTGGCATGGGGCCTGGTGTTACTGAATTGAAAGATTGTCTTCTCTGGCCTGACTCTGAAAGTTTGAGCCTTCAGCTTAGCCAGCATCATAAGGTAGCAGTCAGAGTTGATAGTTTTTCTATGTTCCAGGAAATCCAGAAGAAACACTCCTTTCCTATCGCAGAAGATAGTGTACATCACTTTACCTGCTGAGGGCTGCATCTTGAACTTTTTCTTCAATGGAGAATTCATTTGTCTCCATTCCATGGACTGTTGTTTTAACTCCAGCTCGTATTGGTGAAACATGTCTCATCACCAGTAATGATACGATCCAGGAAACTGCCACCTTCAGCCTGGTATGCGTTCAATAGGTCCTGACAAAACTGCATATAGTGCCCTTTCTGTTCCTGTGTGAGCGTTCGTGGGACCCATCTAGCACAAACTTTGCGATACTCCAAAA
Organism: Penelope pileata; assembly: GCA_013396635.1. Taxonomy (NCBI): domain Eukaryota; kingdom Metazoa; phylum Chordata; class Aves; order Galliformes; family Cracidae; genus Penelope; species Penelope pileata. Next base: position 102,915 of record WBMW01005084.1, on the reverse strand, counting down.
TTGTCACCATAGTTTCCAATGCATTGAAGCCAATATTCAATTCTGTACACAGTTCCTTCGTAGCAATCTACTGATTTCCGTGGATGAACTGATCTAGATGCTCTTCATTTTGTGATATGACAGCTGCTCATGTCTATCTAGAATGTGGCTTGTCCTTCGTGTTGCAATCACCACTGATGAAGCGCACTAACCACCACCTCATTGTCCTGACATCCACTGTTCGGTCTTCATAAACATCCAGCAAGCATCAATATATGTCAATGGGTGCTATTTTTTCTACACGGAGGAATACAATTACATACCTTTGCTTCATACAGACTTCAATGTCAGACATCATTTTGTCAAACTTACGTTCTGCTGCCATCTGTCACATGGTAACAAAATTTAATGGAATAGTGGTGGGAAGGTTCAACCTCTACTGCCATGACACCCACATCTGCCTCTGATGCTGTGGGCCAACATAATAAAATAGGAGGCATTACTTTCAGAGCAGCCCACATACATGGTTTTCCAAATACCTTTGAGAATACGAGAGTCATCTCCTCCATTCAAAAATGCTAAGCATTTATGTAAGGAGGGAAAAGCTTAACACATTCACAACATGTTCTTCTTTATTTTTATCCCATGTTACAAATAATGAGTTTCTTAATTTTTTGAGTTTCCATTTGTCATAAGTATTTGTATCTGAAGCTTATTGTAGTTTAGCTGTAGTAGAGCACTATGCATCATATAAATCAAGGAAAAAAGCATGGTAGATAGTAGTGAATGACAGATATTTCCAAATCTTGGCTTGGTTATGTGGCTTCTTAATTTGCATTATTGTACTACAGTGTTATTTATTTATATTGTGTTAGCATCTCCAAAGATGCTTACATATTTCTCCAAAGACTTTTTCTAGTTTTATCTAACTTGACTGACTGCAGAATTTTTTTTTAGATAAATATCCAAATTACAATAAACATCTTTACATTTTAGAAATGAATATTTTTGTGAGCAGATTTTTATTGTCTGTTGAATTTATTGGTTCAGAAGCACAGAGAACCAATGGTACATTTTATATTTTATTAGTCAAACAAAGAGAAAGTACTACTGTGGCACTTTTTTGAACCAGGTATAATCGAGCAAGAACCCAAAGCTTTTTTTTAGCACTACTGGTTTCAATCTAGCTATCAGTATTTACAGGAAATGTAAGACTTAGATTCCTTTGAATTCCATGCAAGAACTTTACTCTCAGAATGGGTAGGAATCCCACTACAGAAAATGAAATTTTTAAGCCTTTCATGGTGCTCACTTTTCTCTGAATTATTTTTCAAGTAGTTGGAAGATTGCGCATTTACACCTTACAGGGAACATTCTTAAAAATAAGTAAGATAATCATCTAGATAATCAGAAAGCAGCTTTCTTTTTTTCTTATTTATTTTTGTGCTTGCTGCTTCCTTTCCTTCCAAGTCAAATTTACATTCTCCTCACTGCCCAAAATTTCTTCCTTTGCTCCCTAAATGCAAACAGAGGGCACTGCAGTTACAGGCATAAGAATTCTGCAGGGCAGATTTAAGACCCAAGTTACCCAGAGAATGTTTGCAGGATTTGGTACATAATTTTTAGAAGCCATTTGAGAAAAATGTTTGCTTTTGACTTATGTGTGACCTGGTTACTGTAGGAGCAGATTTGCATCCCAACAGCTGGGTATCAGAGTACAGCACTGAGGATAAACTGGAGATTTCAGGTTCAGAGAAGCAGAATATACCCATCCTTGGCACAGAATGCAGCTGGTCAATGCAGCTGGTCAGCTCCCAAGATCATACTGAGATGTTTCTACAAGACCCTGCTTTGGATAGTAGAGATTTTTTTAAAATCTGCCAATGGGAAGCGTGTCAAAAACACTTCTTTGCTGCCTCAGAATGACAGATACAAATTGATATCTGGATCTTTCAACAGCTGTTTGGAGAACTCTGATCTGTTCCACACTGGACAAATATCATGTTCTTTCCTAATATTAAAAGTTACAGACTCTGTAAGATGAAAATTAAAGGTTCAATTTAAGATTAACAGTGTTGGGTAAATATCAATTAGTGCATGTTGCAACTGGAGTTTAGAGAAAACAATTCAGCCCCAAAGAGTTTGAAAATGGAATTTACTAGCCATTATTTGTTTGGCAAGTGTACCTTTAATTCCTGTATAAGCTAGCATATCTGACAAAGAGAGATGGATGGATAAATGAAGTTAAAATGTGATATTCTTGTTGCATTTGCCTAATTCTTTCCAAAGTTTAATTTTAACAACTAAGATTCAAGGTTTTCTTTTATTTAGTGCTTGAATATTTTGTGTTTAGTATTAGTCTTCCTTTCAGCTGACTGGGTTGGTGTGTAAGATTTTATTTTAGAAACAGTGCCCATCTGGCCACACGGTAACTGAAAAAAGATCTGTGAATTAAACATTTCTCAGTTTAGCAGTCAGACATCAATCAGAAACTTCTTAGGTTCAAGATACTCTTAAAGGGAATTATTTAAAATTGATACAGGAAAAACATTTTTCATCCTCAAATGATGGCTTTTAGCTATTGGAAATTGTATTTATAGCAGTTGGCTCTTTAACATTAGCCCTGTGAAAATAAAATCTTTTTCTGTAGTGTTGTTTGAAAAAACTAATAAACTATATTTTGTTCTTCTGGAGTGACAGAATGAAATCTCTATGTTTCAAAACCTTAATCTCTGTATTTCAGAGCTGAATTCACAAACGGGTTCAGTCTTCCTGAAGCTGAACTTTTTGATTAATTTACTATTGCTTTAAAAGTTTTATCCACCTCTCCTTGGAGCCAAATCCACCACTGTTTCAGTATAATTTATTGTACTGTTCTAGTGTTAACAGAAAGGCCATACGAAAGTTTGAAATTGTGCCATTGTGAGGAACTGAATTCAGCATTTTTTGTACTTGTTAGCCAATGGTGCCACTACATATTAGCACAAGTGGGATTCTTTGGAATTTTCAGGGATTTTATTTATGAAAAAGACTCAAGAAATAGTCTATGTATGCGTGTGTAGTCATGCATTTAGTCAGCTCTGAAGGATCATTAAAACAAGCAAAAAGACATTTTCTGTGAATTAAAGAACAAACAGTGAAGTATTGTCTTGTGATCCTTCACAGTGGACAGAAAGGAAACCAAATAATATTGCAATTAGATCTTCAGATTGTGTGCTAGGGAACAAAATGTTTTAATACAGGTGAGATGTCAGTCCACGTTACTGTGCGCAGCTAATGTTATTTGGCCTGTTTCTGAGCTAGGTAAATGCATGTGCTCAGTCCTGAGATTGATTTGGCCACTGCATTTGTGTGTAATGCAAACATACCCATTTGCTGCTATTGCTGTTTAAGATGGTACTTTTTAGTACAAAATATCTATTTTGCTCTGGGATTGCACGACAAGGTTTTCAACTTGCCTGGGACACTTAAATACTCAGAGGATATAAAAGCTAGTCTACACTATCAAGACATAATTTTGAGGACAGTTTACACACAATTATGTTCCCTCATCTGTTTTATTTTTTTTTTATCTTTCCAGCCTCTATTAAAATTTACCAAATACATATTCTCTGCATCAAATGATATCAAAGCAATTATCTTAGGTTTTATTTATCTTATCAGGGTATAAGAGTGAAAAAATGCTGGGTAGATGGACGTAGAATGCAGCTATTAGAAAGAAGAAGCAGCAAATGAAAGATCTTGAGCATGGGTTTGGGGACCAGATNTTATCTCAACCCACACATTTTACTGTATATCTCTCTACTTCTCTCCCCCGTCCCATTTGGGGAGGGGGGAGGGTGAGTGAATAACTGTGTGGAACTCAGCTATCTGCTGACTCAAACCATAACAGCATTTCAGATCTATAGGCTTGCACTGAATTACTAGATGGTGCTGATGTCACATTGCTATTTTTTTGCTGTTATTGTTATCTCTATTGGCTACATAAATGCTACAATGAGTTTATCAACCTACAGCAGTCACATTCAATTTGCTGTGTAAGTGCAGCATAAAATTCATTTACAAGTTTTATACAGGATCCAGTCAGGGAGCAGTTCCTATTCGAAATTCTGAAACCAAATGTCACTGTCTTTCTAAACTTCTAATTTTTCAACTGGATCAAACTGATAGAAAAGATTCAATACAGTCTTTTCCCTCCATTTTCTAATTCATGTACTTTTTAGAAAGATATTGTGTAAATAAATGAGAAAAATAATAAAATTATATAATGTTGCATTTTATTGAGGCTAGACAAAGCATAACGCATGTTACTGTTACTTTTGTTGTGTCTGGAGTCAAATTAATGATCTTCATGAAAAAATAATAGAAATATGATAAAACTATCAGAATGTTAACACTAAAATAAAATATTTGTCATATTTAAAATAAAATATTTTAATCTCTCCACTGAAAATGTTATCTTAAACCTTATCTTCCTGTGAATTACTTCAGTGAAACTACCGGTTTCATAAGAAAATAATGTGACCAAATCTTTCCTGAAATTTTTTGGAGAATCTCTTCTACACGCTAGAATAATTCAAAATGACCATGTCATATTTGTTACTCTGTCCCCACATTTGTAACTTCAAGCAATTATTTCAAACCTGTTAAGGTACAGGAGCAGTCTCCCATTAATTTAAAAAATGAAGGGAAAGACGAGAAATTGAATCCCACACTTAATTTAGGAGCCCACTTCTCCTGATTGAATTAAGCTCTCTCACTTCTGCTAATTCTTTTTCCTAAGTGATTCTTGAAGCATTTCTTCAGAAATGTAAAGTGTTTTATGTGACTTCCTGCTGTGCTTGTGCATCTTGGAAAGGAACAACAAAAAAGTCAGAGTCAAAATCACTAACTTTCTGTACTCAAAAGGAAGAGAAAAAAGTAGTTAAGTTGTTTAAGCCAATGAGATAATAAAAATCAAGAAATAGATATTGTGAACCTATCTAGCTACTTACACGGCCCTCAGATGAGATGTGTCAGAACACATTTTGGTCTGAACACTAACAACATCATGTATTGTCAATGAAGTATTTTCCATTCAATCAAAATAGCTTGAATATGTTAAATTGTATTGGAGGTATTATGAAGGATACAAATGAGTCATGTACCAAATTATCTAGACCTGTTTATAGCGCTGTTTAGTAGCTATGTTCAAGGTTGTCTTATTTCCTCTTTTCAGTTACAAGAAAAATGGAAAAATTAGTTTAAGGATTGTTTGGTAAATTGTCAGTTGTTAAAATGTGTATATTTCACAGTATCTGCCTATTTGCCAAGGAGTGAAGAGAATATTACTAGTAAAAATATTCAGTAAACATATTTCATTTTGGTAGGGGAGTTCCTCCAAAGTTTACCTATATCTGTAGAATTTACCACTTCAGGATCATTGGATCAGTTTTTCAGTAGAGTATTAATGCCATGTATGATCCCAATCAGGGAGTAGAAACAGGTATTTATTTTACTTGAGTTCTGAGTATGTCCTGTTATGATGGAATGATTCAAATTCTTAAAATAAACATCTAGTGCCACTGTAGCTAGCCCAGTAACTGCTCAAACTTCATCTGCCTCACTGGATGGACGTGTATCTTCTGTAGTTCCTTGTTCATATATATTGCATTTTGTACACCTTAAGTTCTTGAAACACACTGTATTTCTGTGTTCAGTCACCTGTGTCACACTGTATTACATTCTGAGGGGAGATACTGATGAGTTCCAAGAGATACTGAACACATAAAATGTTCTAGCTATAAAGAGTTCTGGTGCTCCACTTTTCATAAATAAAGCCAGGAGAGTTCAGTTTTCCACGTGTTTTCTGAATTGCACTTACGAGTATATCAATCAGTAATCAAATAAGACATTTCATAGTTTAAAAGTGAACTATTTTGCATATAAGACACATAAGCATATTCTTATAATTTGTATCTGCTTAGTTTTCAAATTGATAAGTAAAGTTTGCATTTGATAAAACTGCTATCTACAATCTTCATGAGGTCTGGTAAGGTACCAGCTAAAAATTCTCGGGATTTAGGATCCTGAAACTTTCTTTATTCTGGTGGTAAAGAGATGTCCACTTTTCGATATCTTTCAGCAATACATTTGCACCAAAAATCAACACTGAATTAATTGCTTTACCCAACTTTCTTAATTTCGATTTTTAATACTTTGATTCTTTCCCATTAATTTTACCCAAACAGGAATTATTGGTTCTGTTTCAGGTTGGTTTATATTGAAAGCAGGTTCAGTTAATCAAACTAGAGAATCATAAACTAAGGATTTAATAGGATAATGTAGAAAATATGTGAAAATGCGTAACTGGAATGAGCCTTACAATAGGCATCAGAAATTAATAGGTCTCAACAACTGTGATGTAGTTTGAATTTGCTCTGACATTTAGACAACTCATTTCCTTATGTGTTTTCAGGATAAGTAGTAGGATTGTTGGTTAGTGGAAATAAGTATAATGCCTATGTTATGGATGTATATGTAGTATTAATCAATGGTATCTGAGAAACTAGGCCCCTGAGAAATAATTTGTCAAGTACTACTTATTCTTAGATCAACTTCTTAATTAATTATTAACATTTTGAATTAGAACCTCCCTGTCCTCATAAAGACTTAGCTGGTGAATGGAAGTTGCATTTATCTTCAGGAATGAGCAATCTAACAAACAATTACAATCAAACATTATGCTGCTCCTCCTCTTTGTTAGCAATTATTAAGCTGTATAAAATATACCTATGGACATTTTACCATTCTTTACAGCATATTTACAGCATATTTATAGCATATAATCAGAGTTAAGAAGGCAAATGGTCTATGAGATGTCTGACAAGCCATACTCCTGAGGTTTGGGAAAGATCTATTATTTCATCTTTTCATATGTAGTTTGAAAAAAACCTTTCAATTCTTATATAATTATGTTCAGTATTCACTAGTTCACAAACGTTTTTTTCTGACTTTTCTGCAAGTTTTTTGCTTGGTTTCAGAAATTAAAATTCTGAAATAAATATTTTCATCCTGCATCTACTTAATGCCTTTTGTTTGTTTTGAAGAGCATCTATTCATTTTGACTTGTCTAAACAAACATTCAAGCGGGCGTAAAATTATAGCGTACTAATTTTTTCATTCCATGTGGTATCTCTGCCTCTGCATATTGTGAATGATTTTTTTAATGTTTTAACCAGATTGCCTTTAATTCACTTTTATGTATGCACCAAAATGATAATGATGACTCAGCACTTCTGGCAATTAGAGACCATCAAATATGTATATTTTAGTTATTTTCAGTTCAAATTGATAAAGCTGTTTTTAAGCTACATCCTGACTATGTAAATCCAGCTCCTGTAATTACATACTTGTGCCTTTGGGAATTGCATTGGTATAAGCAGATGTTTCTAAAACCTTTATAGAAGCCACCGCCCCCTTTTGCATTTTCTTATTCACAGTGTTTTTGATTAATTTATCAGTGAAGACTCTTATTTGTTCCATCATTTTTAATACTTGTCTGTAAAACAAAACTGAAGAAGTCAAAGAGGTGTTTTGAAAAGCTCATGTTTTTGAATAATTTATTCTCAAGAAACAGTTAAACATATTCAAGTTCTGTATGCCTTCATTGTACTGAATTTTTGAAAATCCAGCATTAGCTTTCCATATCTCTGAAAGTTTATAGTTAGTTGAATGTTTGATATTAGTAATACTTTGATTTATTAGGAGTATTTTCTTATTTTGCATTCTTCATGTAAATAGATGTCACTTTCCTTTATGGATTATGCAGTATTGCTTTCTTAGCTTTTCTTTTTAATCTTTGCCTCAGCTTCATACTCCATTCAGATAATTATTGGCTGCAACTGCTGTTTCCTTCCAGTGATTACATTTTGACATTTATTTCTGTATCCATACTTCTATTAAAAATAGTAATAAAAAAGAGTTTCCGGTATGCAGGAGACTTTCTAGTAGAAATATGAAATCCTTCATTTTCCCTTTCTCTTTCTGAAAGTACTTTCTTTTATACCTATTATTTCTTTTTCATATACACTTAATCTATCTTGTTTCATATTCATCTTTTATGTATTTTTTCTGGCTACTAACTTATGTGTTTCTCCTTTCCTAATTTCTTCATGTTCCTCTTCTGTTGCTTCAGTGCTGTCTCTAGCGCAGTTTAGCAAAGGCCCATAGGGAAAGGAGAATGAACTTCATTCCATCATTTTATTTTTAATCCGGCATAAACATGATATGAGATACTCTAATTAGGGTCAAATGGTTGAAAATGAAGTTTCAGCACTCAACAATAGTGTTGCAGAATATTGTAGCTTCACAACAATTACTGTTGAATACTCCTGTACCTTTGATACGTAGTTTCAACCAGAATTAATGTTAACTCAGCTACAAAAAAATGCCCACCAGACTTTTTATATAATAGCATTACAATATAAGAAGAGATTTTTAAAGGTCTGGGTAGAAGTGATAAAGAAGAGGAAGACTAATTTGGTCAAGATACAATTAAAAACGTAAATACACCAAGTCACAGTAAATCTGAGCAGTTGAAAACAAACTTGTCTTATCCTGGAAAGAAAATCTTTGACTTAGAGCATGGAACTGAATGGTGCTGGGCTTATTAACTTCTTTCTGCAGATTTAACAGCTGGGATGTTGAAGGTGCAGGTAGGAGGTGCAGCTAGGTCTGAATGTGAGATGCCCAAGAAGTTAGTTAGGTGGCCTTAACATTTTATTTATGAAGTGAACCATCAGGCACATTTACCTGTTGAATCTGATGCACAGTCTTTCTCTGACCTTGAACTGCAATGCACCCTCTTTCATGGATCCAGACATATTTGATTGATTTGTTCCAAGGATTTTAAATGTCAGCATGTATGCTGTCTCAGCAACACAGGCTTACTACAAAAGGAGTGTTACAGCTGTAGCAGCTCTAGAAGTTGTTCTGCACTGAGAGTAGTTTAAGGGAACCAATATTAATAATGCTGACATATTTTCTTTTAAATGTGGATCTCATTGTGATTAATCATACCCCAGTGATGATACTTCACTCCACTGAGGAGCTGGGAAATCTGTGTTTCTTTAATATAGTGAGTGATTCTGCTATGGTAAATAAGTCATTTAATAGTGTGAACAATTATGATTGAACTGTGTGTTGAGATTGCTGTATTTTACAAAGTGTAAATTACATTTTTATTGCTTTTTTCAGTATAATTTGTATTTTTCCCTGTAGAAAGGGAAGATCTCATCACAAGAAAAAAATATTCTACTGTGAAAGCCTGAATGTCAGAGGAGGTACAAGGCTGTTCACTTTTGCACAAAGACTTACTCCTGTTCTTCTTCTTTACTGAAGTCCCATCCACAGTTTTGCTTCCTGTAATCCATTTGTTCTTTACCTACAGCCTGCTTCTTTCATCAGCCAGCAATTTTAACCTCTTTGACTAAACCTTTACTTGATACAGGTGTTATCACTAAGGAATTCGCTGTAGCACAGGGGAGATTATTTTATATTTTTCTTTGCTCTTTCCTTATTCCATGGCTTCCAAATCAGTCACACATACTTCTGTGCAAACACTTAATAGCATGGCATCACATAGTTACTTACAGCTTGCTTCACTTTTAAACCCAGATTAGCAAATGTAATTGACAGGGATACTCTGACAATATAGGACAGGAAGAGCTTTTTTTTTTTTTTTAGCATATCTGCCTCTATAAGAATTTGCTCTTACCACATAGAACACAAGGCTAAGCTTAAAGTTGTTCCTCCTTGTTGGCACTTTGTCAAACTCGTGCCTTTGTGATCATCTTGTCACTGGATGCTAGAGTGGTCCTGATGTTGAATCCTGGGCACTACATGCATTTGTCTCTTTGATTTTTCTTTTTTTCTTTCCTTTGCAAGTATTCATTTCCAGATAAAGGAAATAAAAGGAAAATCTCACTTTCCTTCCCCTATCCAATAAAGAACAGTTGTATTACTAAATTATGCAAGGGGTAGAACAGACGGACTGTGAAGAGTGCCTTAGGACTGCGCATAATAACACAATAATTAATACTTACACTGGACTGGGCCTTGCAGCCTTGCTTTGTTTGAAAGTAACCAAGTACTTCTGCATAACAAAAGTTAACTCAGCATACTGTTAGCTGTAAGCTTGTGACAATGCTGGCTCAAGTTGAAATGGGCCTGACAGTAATTGTGATGTCAGTCACCTTACTAGTGTCATAGGGAATAAGTCAGTCCCTTCTTTCTGAGAGTCAGAAACAGCTGCTGAAATTTGAAAAAGTGAGATGTGGTATATGATAACACATATGCCCCTAAGAGTCTTATGAGTTCTTACTTAAGTAAGGAAATTCTTACTAGGATTCTGAGAAACTTAATTGGCCAGCTGGGAATCTGTGGGGTTTTTGACAAACTCAAAGGTATCCGTAGGAGAAAATTAAATAAATAAAAAGTATCAAAGACTCTGAAACATACATATGTTTTCAGTGCTCTGCACTCACAAAGGAGAAAAAAATATGTCTTCATAACTCTTGAAAAATATGAGGAAATTATATTGTAGCTACACATAAATCTGAAGCATACTGTATTCTGGTTATGATTGCGAAGGTAAAAGTACTTGTTTAATCTTTAACTTTGGCTTCTTTGATATTTTTCTTTGGATTAGTAAAGCTCTTTTTTGTTATTATTAATTTTTTCTTTAGTTGAGTGGCTTGAACATCAATACTCGTGAATTTAAAAATGTCATTATAAACATAATTTAAAAAGCTATTTCAGAATCACAGAATCACAGAATTGTCAGGGTTAGAAGGGACCTCTAGAGATCATCGAGCCCAACCCCCATGCCAAAGCAGGTTCCCTACAGCAGGCTGCACGAGTAGGTGTCCAGATGGGCCTTGAATATCTCCAGAGAAGGGGGATACCTGGCCTACTGGAGCTGCAAGCACGTATTGTTGGCTAATGTCTGGATCTCCAGGTCTTTCTCCGCAGATCTGCTCTCAGTGAGTTCTTCTCCTAGTATGTACATGTAACTCTGCTTGCTCCAACCCAACGGCAACACCTTGCACTTGGCTTTGTTGAACCTCAGTAGGTTCTTGTAGGCCCACTTTTCAAGCCTATCTAAGTCCCTTTGGGTGGCATCCCTTCCTTCTGTTGTGTCAACTGCACCACTCAGCTTGGTGTCATCTGCAAATTTGCTGAAGGTGCAAATGGAAAAATATCCCATGCATTAGTAACCCTTTTTCTTATAAAGAATATGGATTATTTTTTTCACATTTAATCCTCACCCAGAAAGTATTTTCTTTCTTTCAAAGAATGTTTATTTTGGCAATTCTTATTTACTGCCATATCCTCGCTCTGATGGTATACGTAGAAAAGTAGGAATTGTACATTGTTTCAAAGGAGGTAATTTTTTTTTTGTCCATATTTTCATTTTAAAAATCAGTCAAATGCTCTAGTCTGCTCTTAACTCATATAATTTCTCATATTCTCATATTTCAAATGTTATGGTAGTCTGACATGAAAACAAACGGTATTTTGCCTGAATATCTGTGGTGGAAGCCATGCTTCTGCTTCTGTGTGAGCCTCTACTGTATCACACAAAAGCTCTCGATATACAATATCCCCCTGAAAAAGAAAAATAATATATACATATATATGGATAGACATATACAACGTTTCTGCCAGCTAGACTGTCACTGGAGTGGGGGACAAGAGGCAAAATCAAGCCACAGTAAAAACAAGAAGGGAGCTTGACAACTGTAAATGATTTCCAGGAGTTTAAGTACAATTGATTTTTTATTTTTTTCCTCTTAAATTTCCCAGACACCAATGATTTGGCATCAAGAAACCATAATTGATAACTTTTACTCATATCCTCCATCTGGTTCTAAATGTATTGGGTGAGACACCTGTCTAAGGCAGGACTTGTTGAATTTCACTGAGAATTTAGCTGTTCTGAGCAACATGGGCCTGCTCACTTCTGTTATCTTTCCTGATGCAGACTTTGAAAACATTAATACAAGTTTGAAGGGCCAACTCTTTTCACTTTTGTTTGCTGTCTCTTTGTTGTGAGGGAAGTTTAATATTATCACAATTGTCCCTTCATTGGTACAATTTATTTTGGAATCTGTATAAAAATTCTACAAATGTTTCATCCTCTGTGACCTTAACCAACACAAAGCCTCTACTGAAATAATTTCAAGAGATCATTTTTCCATTTTTTTCCCATCATTTACCTTGTAAAATAATAACCACTTAGTTGTTACTTTCAAAAAAATCGTGAAATATGCAATGGCAACTAGTATGAATGAAAAATGTGTTGGAAGGGAATAAAATGATAATCACTTAAAAAGGAAGAACAATATGTCTAAATTAAAATGCTGGTCAACAGAACACAGAGCTGACATTTACAAAGGTTATGTTTGACTGTAATAAAATAAATGGCAGCTCTTTGTGTACACAGTTGTCAATTAGCATTGCATATGTGTCTCTTGGATACATTTATTTTTGCCTAATGGCTCCTTATTCAAGATGCAAAAATCTATTATTAATGTTTGATAAGTAGTCCTGACTGAGGGAAGTAACTAAGAAAAATAGCTGCCTCTTTGTATTAGCATTTTCTTTTCATGAGAATGTCACTAAAATGAGAAAATAATATAACATCTAAAATCAGCAGAACTGTTTGGAAACTGAAAAGTCAAAGTATAATAGCAATGGAAAAGTTATAAGAAAATCTTATATTCTTTAGATTCAAGCAAGACAAGAGGATTCTTTTTAAGATTAAAGCAAGTAAATCTGTTATTTATCTACCTTGAACTTCTCATATATAATAGGGCTGCAAATGCAGACATGATTAATCTTGAATGATACTTTTTAGTAATTGAAGAAAAAAATAATTGTAAAAGCATTTATATTTATTGCAATGCAACTATGCATCTCCCAGATGCCTAAATCTTTTGAATGATTCATCTGTAATGGAAGTTTTATTTCCTTTTTTACCTTAATCAGGAAAAAAGCTCTTCAATTGAAATTCAGAAGGGATAGACTAATGCCTTCCGGAATCTGCATGGAGATCTGCTTTGCAGCAAGAGGAAATGCAAAGAAAATGTGCTTCCTGCTTCTCTCATTAAGTCTGAGCCTTGCTCAATAACACAAAACCCCAGGTAAGACATGAAGGGCTCCATTGCCAGAATCGCATCTGAATATTGATTTAAGTCAGATTAACTTCACAATTTTGCAGCAAGAAGTAAATCAGACTCTTACTGTCACTCTTAAAGAAAAACCTTGATATAAATAAACTGATTTTGTTTTTTTATGAGAAATTGATTTCATAGTGTTATGTCCATGAGGCTCACAAGAAAGGGCAGTTAAGCGTATCCTGTTTTAGTCTTTACTCATAATAATTTGTACATTTTACAATAAAACAATCATTGAATATAATGAACAAACAGTCTTGGCAAAAAAAGTCTTGAAAGCAGGCATGATGCATTGATCTCAGCTGNTTTTACTGCATATCTCTCTACTTCTCTCCCCCGTCCCATTTGGGGAGGGGGGAGGGTGAGTGAATAACTGTGTGGAACTCAGCTGTCTGCTGAGCCAAACCATAACATCAGCCAACCACCAAATTTCCATCCCAGCCTTTTGCTCACTTCCTTCTCCCATGGGACAAAGAGAAAGCTGAGAAGCCTTGTCAACTGAGATGACAATTTAATAAGGAACGTAAAAGCTGCTTGCACAATCAAAGAAAATAAATTAATTTGTTATCCCTATCCTGTCCTTTTCTGGAAAAGCAAGGTCTCAGCATGTGTACCAGTAGCTTGGGAAGACCAATATCATAATCATTAATATCCCCCTCTTCCTCCTTCTTGATCCAGCTTTTATTGCTGAGCACAATATCATATATTATGATGAAATATCCTTTGGTCAGTTTGGGTCAGCTGCTCCCATTGTGTTCTCTCTCAGCCTCATGACCACTTCCAGCATAATTGTAAGGGAGAAAGATTTGCTTCTGTGCAAACACTGTTCAGCAACAGCCAAAACACTGTTTTGTTATCAAGGCTGTTTAGCCACAAAGACAAAATACAGCAACATATGAGATGCTCTGAAGAAAATTAACTCCATCCCAGCCAGAACCATTGTACCAGGACACTTCCTGACTGTCACAGAAAAAGGTCCTAAAACTCTCATGACTATGCCATTTTCTCTTCTTTTTCATTCTCCAGCTGCCCCCTCAAGCTACTCTCTTCTCTGGCTGGCTGGCCTTTATCTAAGCCTGGGGCAACTCCGCCCCAGGTCCACCCCTTCTGGTCACAGGTGCAAGTGATTCACCTGTATTCCTCAGGCCAGCCACACCCCTCCACCATGTGCTCAATCATCAGTTCATGCTGGGATCAACTGTTTCCTACACTGACAAATGCATGCCCTGACCATCAACATACAGAAACCCACACAGTCACACACACTTTCTCAATGAAGCTAATCTCCATCCTGTAGTTTTCCCTTCCTTGATAACTTTAATGTCGTGAATTGACTCAGAATTATAACCTACAGCTCAGTTGATATTACACTCTCTGGAAAGGTGGAAGAGAGAGCTTTAAATTTCCTCTGCCAAGGGATGGTTTCCTACACCTTTTGTGCGATTTCTCTGATTAGATGTATATCGTGAAAATAAGATGCTTCCATTACAAAACATAAAAGGTGGTTGTACTGCATCGTGTAAAATGAAGGGTTTAAAGCCTTAGCTATTTGAATTCTGCATATGCACAGGTATCTAAATGTAAAAGACAGGTCTAGCTTCAAACATATTCCATGACTCCATGTTTCCTACTGGCAAGCTCAAGCCAGTCTTTCTGGTGGATATTGATCTATCGGGAACTATGATGAAAATACTTTTTCAGGACTTTATTTGCTTTCTATTGAAATCAATGTCATTTTTCTCACTTGAAAATAAATGCAATGCTGTCTGTATCAGTGACTTTTTTAACAGTTTAAGTACCTATATGCTTATTATTTTTCAAATATTAACATTTATGGCTTTGTGAAAAGTTTGTGGAGGCAGAAAATGCCTTTAACAATTTTGAAAGCTACTCTTTCAGTTATAATCTTTTTTTGCTATGGAGCAGCCTTGCTATTCTGTCTATTGATAGATTTAATCCACAAGCTGAAAGAAGATTTAGAGGTGCACTATTATGTCTCTGACTCCTATTCTGAAATCCTTTATGGTTATTTATATGAAGTACTTTATCTAGGAAAATGTATGTTTCATTTTAATAAGTTGAAAATGAGGCAGTTTATATGATAATGATTTAAGCCTTCATGTATTCATAATGAGTACTTCATTGGCTCTTATTTACATCTAGAATAATAACAAACTCTTTTAATTTATTATCAGATGATCTTGCTGACAATCTAACTGTGATGACATATACATAAAAACCAAATAGACTGGGATCCAGTGACAAAACATGGAAAAACATCCAATAATAGCCAGATGAAGATCAAAGATACAACCCTTATCTCAGGAAGAAGAAAGTTTAGTATTCAACCACGTAACAAACTAGATGATGGCATCTTTTTTTTGTTGTTGTTGTTGTCCTTTTTTTTCTTTTTCTTTAATCAATGAAAATTCAGCACTCTCTGCGTGTAACATTTATCCCAGATGCCCTACTTGTAACTGCAGCAGGCCAAACCAATGTGAGTTTCTACTCCCAGTTAGAATCAAGATAAATAGTCCAACAGAATTTCCAACTATGTAGAAACCCTGGAGAAGTAAATTTATGTTCCCACAACGTATGATATAAGTAGAAGTATCTTCTACACACATAGACATCTTGTAAAGGTGATATTTTTAGAAGTCAATGCAGATAAAAGAGACATAAAGAGAGATTTCCTATCATTAGCTGAATCTCTGCAGGAACTGCCAATATGCAGTCCTTCCTGTCAAGATTCAATATTCCTAATGTTTAACTGAGAAATTACTTTGGTAAGGAATTCAAGACCTTCAAGACTATTTGAGCATAACTAAGATGTCATCAACATGAGTAGCATCATTACCACCGTATTCCTCAGGAGGAAAGCATACTCCCTGCAGCTGCTGCTATTTCTTCTTCTGAACTGCAATGTTTTAATACTATGTATAACTTAAAGATATCCAGGGAATGGTAGGAGTTGTCCTTAATTTTCCTTGGATCTTCTTCTACTCGGTTTAGTTACAAACAGCTAATGCATCAAACCAATGTCTTCTTTGGCATGCTTTGACTTCCTTAGTGTTCTTTCATCCCTGAGCTCACTGAACTGCTTTCCAGAACTGCCACAGAACCATAGCTTTGCCTGATGTAATTTTTAAAGCCAAGAACAACAATCAATCATGCTGTGCTTGAGAAGAGATTCCTGATTTCAGCTGGGACAGAACTGATTTTCTTCATAACGTCTGGTATGATGCTGTATTTTGGCTTTAGGAGAAAAACAATGTTGATAACAGACTGATGTTTTAGTTGTTGTGGTGCAGTGATGTATGGAGCCAAGAATGTTTCAGTTTTCAAGCTTCTCATACTGTCTTGCCACCAAGGGAGCTGGGGGGGCACAAGGAGTTGGGAGGGAACAGAACCAGGACAGCTGACCTAAACTGGCCAAAGAGATATTCCATACCATATGAAATCATGTGAAAAAGCTATAAAACAGTGGAGAATTGTCCAGAGAGGAGGGCCTGGTACTGCTCGGGGACTGGCTGGGCATTGGTTGGCAGGTGGTAAGCAATTCTGTTGTTCATCATTTGTTTTGCAAATATATATGATGGAAGCTCTGAAAGTAATGTCTCCTATTTTATTATGTTGGCCCATGACATCAGCAGTAGATGTTGGCAGTATGGCAGAAGGTGCTGAACCTTCTCACCACTACTCTGTTACATGTTGTTGCCGTGCAACAGATGGCAGCAGAGGGGAAGTCTGACAAAATGGTCTCTGACATAAAAGTGCGTATGAAACAAAGGTGTAGAAATACATTCCTCCATGTGGAAAAAATTGCACCCACTGACGTTCATCAAAGTTTGCTGAATGTTTATGGAGACCAAGCAGTGGATGTGAGAACAGTGGTGTGGTGGGTGGTGTGTTTTGTGGTGGAGACAACATGAAGGACAAGCCACGTTCTAGATGGCCACACACAGCTGTAACACTACCAAATGTAGAGTGCTGCAATCAGTTCACCCACATGAATTGGCAAATCACAGCCAGGGAACTGTGTACAGAGGTGAAAAACAGCTTCAGTGTGTTGGGAAAAATATAAATAAATAAGGCATTTAGATAGAAGACAATGCCTTCAGAGGAGGGAAATGCTGCAGAACTAGCTCAGCTCTGCTATTATGGAATCAAAACAAGGAGAGCAGTAAGAAATAAACCTTCATAAATTCTGCTTTTCAGAGAAGCATCTATTTCACTTCCTAAATGAAAAAGGCCTTAGAGAAAGGAACATGATTTTTCTCCAGGCACTTCACAAAATTGAAATGACAATAATCTATATGTATAGTCACAGTAGTATATAGCATATTTTGCAGACAGTTCATCAGAAATCTTTATATTAGGTCTTCTTGGATATTTTTCCTTTATTAAAATCAATTGCGAAATTTAATCTCTCATACTCTGCAAACATTTTACACTGAATTTTCAAAAGCTTCCTTAAGTCTTTTAGAGAGTTTAAAGGTGTTATTTCCTTTAGTCCTGATAAGAACTAATGTCTAATTCTCTTAGATACTTTTGAAATTTTATTATAAAAATAATGCAAACTGCACATAACAAGTGTACTTGTTCTAGTTCACACAGAAGCAGAAGCATGGCTTCCACCACAGATATTCAGGCAAAATACCGTTTGTTTTCATGTCAGACTACCATAACATTTGATGAAGACTTCTATGATATTAACAGTATTTCTTATCTTATGTATATAGAGAAGAAGAAATGTTATGTGAGAAGAATTTCTCCAGGATATTTATTAGAATTAGTTGTGTTCTGATAAAATGGTAATTTGAGTATCACCAAAACCAAAATATATAGAAATACATAGAAATCCAGGAAAAGCAACTGCTTGTTTATTTCTACTTACCGTTTTACTGGTTCATGAAATCTGGTTTGTGCTTTAGATGGAAACATAAGTATTGAGCAACCACAACAGACTCAAAACCCACATCATTGGAGGGACCAGAAAGTATTTTGATACATACTACATTAACATTCAACTTCTTAAGAGAGCACATTGTCAAAGTTTCATGCAATTCACTACTTAATATAATATAGTGAACAGGATCGATACAGAGAGTAACTCTTAAGTTGGATTAACTTACTCCTGAAGAATACGGTGGGGCATCTAAAATTTCAACTATATTCAAAAAACAACTAAATTAAAAGCTCCTATCAGGAATTATGTGCAGATGACCTCTAACGTCGTAAGTCCCTAAACTGCTTGCTGCAAAATGTCAAGAATATATGCTGGAAGAAGTATAATTTTTGTACTCTTTCCCTAAATATGCACTATTAGTCATGGCTGGAAGGAGAACACAAGGTTACAATGACCATTAGAAAACCTGTGCTGATACTCTAGGTTGCAGATGTTCTACTGGAAAATTCAAGTAAATCATCTCAACTTCTTTCATAAAGACAGATAACTTAAACAAAATTAACTGGTAAGAAGAAACATTTGGACAACAGTGACTAATGATTTTTCTTACTCTATTTTTTTAGAAGTAGAAATTGCAATAATAAATGCTAGAACTTCTCATAGAGTTACAATATTTATTTTATGGATTGCATTATTTACAGAAAATGTACTAAATTTTTCAAGACACTGCTGTCTCTAAAAGTTGGTAAGTAACATTACTGTGCGTGCTTGCTACTCAGTGCTAGAAAATGTTAAATCATTTACACGATAGGATTTTGAAAAAATATTCTTTAAAAAAAACACCCCATTTTTAAATACTCTCCCGTTGGTTAACGTTGAGGGTCATAGAGATGTTGGAAATATATTTTCAGAACTTATAACAAGGGAAAATG
The DNA here is from genome assembly GCA_013396635.1 of Penelope pileata. Classification (NCBI taxonomy): domain Eukaryota; kingdom Metazoa; phylum Chordata; class Aves; order Galliformes; family Cracidae; genus Penelope; species Penelope pileata. The sequence goes on along the minus strand of WBMW01005084.1, from coordinate 83,875 downwards.
ACCACAGATTTCACCATTATTTTAACTATAACCAAAATTTGTTTCTTTCTTGACTGTGATCATTTCTCACACATGGAACACCGCCGCGGACACAAAGAAACAATCCTCCACCCAATATCTAATCAAACTAGCTCTTTTAAGAGATTAGCAAGGAAAAGAGAGACAATAAAGCAGTTATTTTTACTTTAAAGTAGTGAAATATTGCTTAGTTACTGTGGAATTAAAGTCCTTTAAAACATTTAAATAGGCAGGAGACAGATTTTGTAAAGATGGCTAGTGTGGTAAATCATACTTAAAGTTTTCTATTGCTTAATTTTGCAAATAACTGTCTGTTTCACACATTCAGTACATGTTTTCAAATGTAACCAATAATTGGAGCCCTCCAAACATGAATTCAACATTGGAATTATTCACGACACAACAAGGATATGGAGCTGTTGGAGTGGATCCAGAGAAGGACCACGAAGATGATCAGAGATCTGGAGCACCTCTCTTATGAAGAATGGTTGAGAGAACTGGGATTGTTCAGCTTGAAGAAGAGAAGGCTCCAGGGAGACCTAATTGTGGCCTTCCAATACCTGAAGGGAGCTTATGAGCCGGAGGGAGACCAACTTTTTACTCAGTCTAATAGTAATAGGACAAGGAGGAATGCCTTTAAATCAAAAGATGGGAAATTTAGGTTAGATGATGTTAGGAAGAAATTGTTTACTCAGATGATGGTGAGGCACTGGAACAGCTTGCTCAGAGAAGTTGTGGATGCCTCATCCCTGAAGGTGCTCAAGGCCAGGTTGGATGGAGCCCTGGGCAGCCTGATTTAGTGGCTGGCAACCCTGCCCACAGCAGGGGCATTGGAACTAGATGATCTTAAGGTCTCTTCCAATCCAAGCCATTGTATGATTCTGTGATCTTGCAATTTCCCCAAGCACATAGGGCAGAACTGGGAATGACCTCCTCTTTTGTCATGAAGAACAGGGCTCTTCACTCCTTCACAAAGACACTTACAGGGAATATTTATGCTTTGTTGGAAGCTTGAGCTTCCAGCAGTTTTATCCTTTTGGCAACTTGTTAATGCTTATAACATGAAAAGCCTAATAAACTTGTAGGGAAGATTTTGTGTCTTAGTCTACATTTCAATCAAGAGCTGAAACCACATCTATGGCTATACATTATGGCTTACGCAGACTCGTTTTGATCAACAAATATGATTTATATTAGTCACTGTCCTAACTATGTATACATCATCTGAATTGAAAAACAGTTTTTAAATTTCAGGAATCTGTATTATTCATCTTACTTAAACGAGATTGGCTTTCCCACTGTTTTTCAAGGCAGGAAGATGGCAATTAACAGCGCATCTTGTGTCCATTGTGTCCTGCAAGCTGAAACTTCGTAAATGTAGAATAAAAATGTGATCAAATAGGTTCTGATTTATTTGGGTTAGGGTCATCTAGCACAGTCAGTGCAATTTATCCTTAGATTGCAAATACTATTGCTTAAAATATTACAGTTGAAACAATTCTAACTAGCAGTGTTATTTTTAGGGATCTGTCAGTAGTGTAGTAAATGCTACTTCTAAACCATGAATATATGGTGTTTACTAGGTCTAAAGAAATAAATCTCAAGGCCAATTAAAGAGTACATATAAACTGAAAACTGTATGCATTTGATTTTATATACATCTTGCTGCATAATACAAATCTTTCTGAAATATTATTTCACTGATTATTTACTATAGACAGTAGGGTTTTAGGCAGGTTTAAAAAGCAAAAGTAGATATGAAAACAAATCCAAAATACAGCCTGGACAATGATAAGAGCTGAGTGACTGGTGATCCTTCTTTTCTTTACAATGTAATGGAAAAAAAACATCTGAGCAAGGACTGGAAAAAAA
>WBMW01005084.1:12381-79201 GCA_013396635.1 Penelope pileata | reverse complement strand
TTCTTCTTCTTCTTCTTCTTCTTCTTTTCCTTTTCCTTTTCCTTTCTTCTTTTTTTCCCAAATAGTAAACATAATTGCAGAAAGACATAATTATTGTTAACAAAAAAATTTCTAGTTTTCTGATGTTTTTGGACATCCTTTTATAATTTGAGAAAAAAGTCCTGCTGATTAAGAACGACGACAGAGCAGCTCTTTGTGTTCAGTTCTATCAGTTAGTAAGAGTAATTTCTGTGGAACAGTATTGTTTTAAATTGTGTTAAATCCTTTAGGGCTTTCCCCTAAGAGTAATTTGAGATGTTTCTCTAAGCAGTTTGGCTTAAGAAGGATTTTGTCTTAGTAGGCTATTGCTCCTGTGTTTTCCTGTTATCCAGCTGTCCACATCTAATGCCAAGTTGAATGTAAATTTTAACAGCCTGTAAGACATTGAGGGATTGGTTCCATATTCAATAAAATTTGGTCATCAGGTTGCCCAGTAAATTAAGTGAGACACCTCTTGTATTCTATGAAGCTGAGTGCTAAATTGATCCAAACAAAACTGCTTTGATAAGGAAGCAACAAAAACTGGTAAAATAAAGGTTTAGAATCATGAGCGAATAAATTTGAATCAAAACCAGGTAAAAATCCTTAAAGTATTTTAAAAATACTGTATATCATCAGAGTTTACACTCCTTACATAATTTTTGCTTAGCTATAAAATATAAGAAACTTCACATGATCCTATATCTTTTTATTGTGGGGCCTCATTAACCAAGTTCAGGTATCTCTTCTTGAACAAATCTGTCTTTCCAGATACCTGTATTGGCTCTATTGTAGATTTAATGCCTAGTATAAGTCACCCTACTCAATAGATACCTGCTGTTGCATGTCTAATAGTACCCATTCATCAGCTGAGGGACCTGCAAGTTCTGATATCTGTTTGTACAAAATCACATTACTCTATACAAAATTATAACTTGGAAGTAATTAAGGAAAAACTTTTCACTAGGTGGCGTAAGATCTTTAAGTGTTACTAATCTGGTTTACATTAATTCTTTTTACATTCTTTAAGAAAAGCTTTAAGCTAAAAGACCTTGCCTTTAAGCTGTGTGTCATAAACCTTTAAAGAATTTTTTGTAGCTATTTCAGGTTAAGCTAGATAACTGGGAAAAGTTAAAACAAAAACTGTACAAGTTGTTGGTGGGGACATCCTGACTCCTTAAGGGTCTAGCACAATCTTGTTTGCTTTCCTAAAAGGATGTTTATCAAAGAAAAGAAGATTTCTTCCATTGTAGACAGAAATCAGGGTAGAAATATATGTGAAGGATCACAGCTGTAAAAATTGGAGATAGATAGGTCAGCTGCATAAACCAAAGAGAACCAAATTCTGTCATGACGAAATCAGCTGCACTCAGCATCTAAGTATCTGGCATTTAAAGGAATTTATCATTTCATACGACAAGGTCAGCAATATACAGACAGAGAAAACTAAGATATTTTTGAGAAGAAAATAATTTGTTTCAATTTGTTTCTTTTTGCTATTTGCTGCTCAAATTAGTGTAGGGAAAATTCTTCAAGTCTTAAATCTTATGAACATTTCCTTCAAGTCTATGCAGGTATGCGAAAGATAAGCTGTAAAATAGAGTTTTGGAAATGGGCTTTTATCTCCTTTCCAGACATTTAAGCTAGGACTTTCTACAAATAAAAAATGCTAAAGCACTAGCTATTTCAGACAACTCCATCTATCATTTCTTTGCCATCTATATGTAATGACACCATTTCAGATTCTCGCCAATAAAATCTTACTCCACGGCACATGGCAAAGATTACCAAATGTATGCCTTATTAGCAAAAATAGCTTCATGCATACTTACTATATAGAATAATTTATAAAAACTAAACTAAACAAGACCTCAAAATTTTAAGACTTTTTTCATCCCAAGCAAGGTTACTTAGTGACTTGGGGGGAAAATAAAATTTTTATGGCCATTTACGGTAAACACATATGACAATGAGAAGATGTTAAGTTTCAAGGAGACACAGGTGCCCTTTAGTTTATGCTCAGCATTCCCACGAATGATGTAATGACCAGATCACAGCTAAGTGAAGTAAAAAAGATGCATATTAGCAGCAGCAAAGCCAAAAACTACAAGTGTGAAAAATGTGCCCTAAGTTTTCAGATATGAGGAGAAACAATCTTAGCTGATCACTGATCATTTATTTCACATAAGGCACTATGCAGAAGACTATAACGCAAAAAGTCTTCTTACTTCTCCCTCCATAAAGATGACAGCAGTATAGCTGGGTAAGGAAGAGATGAAATTGTGCTGTCACCATTGCCACTTCTTTCTTAGTCATTATAGCCAAACCAGAAATGAAAGTGCAGTTACAAACAGAAGCAACCTTCTCCCTTGAAAAAGGGAACTATAAAATAGTTTGAAACTCTCCTCCCAATCTTGACATTCTTAATGTTCCCCAGAATATCAAATCCCTGAATCAGAAGAATTACTCTTGTTGTTTTCCCAGCTGGCTGCAGAGAAAACATGACATGCTGCAGCCAGAGTTTATTCTTTGCTCTAGTAGTAGCAGCAGTTGCTGCCAATGACAGCAACTCCTATGTGGCTGTCCCAGCTGAGGAACTAAATTTGAACCTGGGGGAGAAATTTCCTGAGTTCTAATGAAGGATGGTTCCTCCTCTGTGCTGGACAGGCTGAACTGAATCATCTCGCTCCCAGGGAATAATCTGAAGCTTCAGCAGTTCACCCACACGTTAGTGGATTTATGTCTCCTGAACCTCAGATTCACAGTGCAGCATTAGAGAAGTTGGGCTACCCTCTCTACAGAGAGTGACTTGTAGGACACTGAAATCAGCATAAATTATACAACTTAATGGAAAAAAAAAGTGTCAATTATCTTTAATCAATAGTGGCATGCTTTCTTAGGATGTCCACAGTGCCAACTCTTGTTCTGAATTAACAGTTTGCATTCATCTTTGTCTGTAGTTCCCTTACCCAAGAACAAATTAAATACTTAATCTTAAGGAATTAAAATTTCTTGTGAATTATAGAAGAGTTGAAGATAATTATGTTTTCCATTTCATACTACAAAAGGTGATGGAGAGAGTAAAAGAGGGTAAGAAAAAAATACTGTTTGATTGTTACAGTGATTGATTCTTACAAGTGTAATTCTATAAAGTAAACAGAACCATATTTGTGGTTTAAATGCCCCATACCATTTACACGATATGAGCTGAAAGAAAATGTATGAGAAATCGGTGTAATTTAGCTTTTTTGGAGGAAAAATAAAACACAATATTCTACAGTATGGAATAAAATCCGAAAGTAATGCCTCCCATTTATTTCCATGGAATCTACAGCAAAGAGCACAACAACACTATTTGATACAGAAAACTCTTAGCTAAAAACCATCATTTTTCAGCATAGTCACCACCATTAGCTATGCATTTTTGCCAACGATGAACAAGAGCCTGTGTGTTGTGCTTGTAAAAATTTGCACTAGCAGAGGTGACCCACTGTTACGGTTGTCACTGCTGAAATGTACCAGACACCACCTCACTGTGCTAGTTGGTCTCCATAAAAGGTCAGCAAGTGCCAGTGAATGTCAATGGGTGCAATTCTTTCTGCATGGAGGAGCTCAGTTCCATGTCTTTGCTTCATATGTACTTCCATATCAGACATCATTTTTCAGACTGCCCCTCTGATGCCATCTTTCACACAGCAACAAAATATAATGGAATATTGGGAGGTTCAACCTCTACTGCCATACCACCAACACCCATCCCTGATATCAACATAAGCATAAACATGCGAACATAAAAACGGGAGGCATTATTTTCAGAACACCCTTCATATTTTAAGTATTAAGAACTACTTTTAGTTTACTACGTGTTCCATAAGCAGAAATCTTACAATAGTTATGAAACAAGTATCATTTTTTTCTTTTTTTCAAGAGTCTTTTCATTTCCTTAGAACTATAAATTATTATTTTGACCCTTTATCTAGATTATATTAAGAATCTATCAGTAATACCATGTGGCTGAAACAAATTTATTGTAAAATGGAGGTTGAATGAGCTCTGCTGAATCTTCATGTTGAGTGTATGATGATTCTTTATTGCAGCCATTTCTCATTTTTTACCTTTCAGATAGTATTATAGGGGATAATTACATGGTAGTTAAAATTGAGGTATAAATTAACACATTTCCCCTTCCAAGAAAGGTTCTTTTCTATTTTGAATCCACTGTACAGTGTAGAACACAAGCTTCTATGTGACAAATTGGATATTGTGAAGTAGTATATGCAATAAAAGTGATTAACACCATGAAAATAGGCTGACTTCATTTTCAGACAGATGCAGAAACATTTCATATGTCAGATGTTAAATACTGTAGGATTCTCATATTGAATAATTTGAATGCCTAAGGAGTTTTCTTTGTATTCCAAATTATAGTCATTAAAATGCCCTTGGAATAGTATCCTTAATATTAACCATGCATTCTTCCTTACACAACAAGTAAAATGATTACTTTTTGCTTAGTTTCTCTTTCACTCTTTAGTTCCAGCATTCTTTAACATGCTGTAAAGATCTCTGTGAACCAGACATAATGTGCAATAGTTTCTAAGCCACAGAGTTCTTCTAGTTTTCCAGAAAACAAAACAAGAGCATTATATAACAGTAATGAAATGAGTTTTAGTCTCAGTTCCACTAGCTAAAAATCTAAGAAATTTGCATCCAATCTTAAAATGGTTTCTAATTCTGATTTTAAATACTTCCTCTTGCACAGCATCCCAATTTTTGGCATACTGCAACAAAAACCATGTTCTTTAATGTGGATGCAAATTCTCCCAGTTGTAATTCTAATAATATCAGGAAGGAGTTCTTATTCCTGGTTTTGAAGACAAAATTAAGTTTCACTTATTTGAGAAAATTGATACATTTCATAAGAGCGAGCTTGAAGAGATGTTATTTTTTCAAAGACATCACACCTATCAAGATCATAGTGTCTTTTGTTGTGATATCTAAGGAATGTGATCTCAATAAGATTAAATATAAATTATTAATAGGACATTTTGATACTGTGGAACAATGAATGATTAAATGAAGTAATTTATAGACACACAGGTTTAAGTGTATCATGGTTACTCACAGCAGCAACAGTTAAATGTTCCAGCATCTACAACTTACAGAAATTGGACTGGAGCAGCCAGGAAATCTTTACAATCCTGTGCAGCAGAAAAGGAGAGAAATAGCTTATGTTTAAAAAGAAAATATTTAAATATAATCTTATAGTGTACCACTAGGTTGCAGATAAATTTAGGGAAGTGTCCTGTATGTCAGTTATACATGGTTCTTTCAGATTTTATAGCCAGAGGGATGAATTCTGTTATAGTTTTTAATACTAATTTATCTAACATACCCAGCAAAATATTTTAGCAATCCGATTGAAAAAAATCTCAAGTGCCCTATAAAAATAATGAGAGGGAAATCCAAGAACATCTTCTTTCTGCCTTTAACATTAAGCTTGTCGAAAAGAAAATGTCACTCTGGTCATCTAGAAGATGCAGAGTCTTTAAAGTTCTGTTAAGCCTCATGAAGATTTTTCCAGTTGTTGTAAATCAATACCAGTTTGCAAAATAGTAGACAAAGAAGAGAAGCAGGTTGTGAAAATGCCTGGTAATTTAAAAGACATAACTAGAAAGTCAATCAATAAACTGAATTGTGACGTAAAGTCTTAGAAAACAATGGAAATCAATAACAGAATATTCTGCCAATGTGACAAAAGTAACAAAGAAAGGACCACGCGTAGTACCGACAGTAGATTCAGTAGGAGTTCCACTCAGGAAAACCTAGATTCATGTTAATGATCTTCAAAGATGTGACTTGAAAACAATTTCATGGGGACCTGTAAATTTCCCCCTTACTGATCTGAATGTTACAGATCTTATTGAATAACTGAATGTACAAAAACAAACATACAAACAAACAAACAAAAAACTGATGCTATTGGCAGTACTTATCACTTCTTCAAATGCATTTTTGGAGAATTCCACATGCCTTAGCATGGAAAAGCTTTATTAGATGAAATTTGTGGAAAAAAACAAAACAAAAAAAAAAACCCAAAAAAAGGTCAAAGACTCTCTACATCTATCTATGTAGAAAAAACAATTGTGAAATATTAAATAACTAATGGATAATATTCTATTTCATGTTCCCATCTTGAAATTGGCACCTATTAAAGTAATATTCTAGTCTGTCATGATTAACCAAGAAAAACAGAAGGTTGGCAATGCCATCTAATTCTTTATATATTCTTGGGTAATCTATAGAAATTATTTTGTAAACAAATATTACAATCTTTGCTACATTTACTAAAGATCTTTTAGATCATTTAGGTTTGCAGTATATAGAATATCAGACTAAAGAACTGCTGATTTGTGGGAAACTATTCAAGAGTAAGTGCTAAGCAGATATTCATGAACTCTTTTTGAAATTACTGATATTTAAATTCTGTACACCTCACTATGCAGAGTTATGGTTGTATATATAGGAACATACTTACCTAGTTGTGAACGATGATTTACTTCTTGTTTCCCAGCATTTTTAAGTTATAAATTGATAACTAAGGAAATGTCAAAGGTCACTTCTAGTGTGACAATAGATTTAACTTTTTGTTCTGCTACTTTTCTGCATTTTAAGTTTTTGTATGAGGGAAAAAGCACTCTGTGACATCTTGCTCATTTTGTTCTGAATAGTTTGTTAACCTTTCAGCAAAAGTTCAGTTTATTCTCTTCTGTGTACTTGGTGGCAGTAGCTATAATTTTATTGTTCAAGTTAATAGAATGTCCTAAGGTCAGTCCATGTTTTGTGATCTGTAGATATTTTTATGAATTGCATTTCACAATGTTTTTTTTTTCACATTATACACTTTTCTCTAACTCTGCAATGTTCATCAGAATTTTTATTTTCATAATTGGTTTGATTAATGTACAATTTTGTGGAGAAACTTGTACATGGCTTACAATAGACTTGCACAGTTTATTATCTTATTTATGAATGCATATATTATGTCTGGCTTTATTTTTCTTCCACAGAAAAAAGTATGCTAATGTGTGAAGCCAATGAAGACAAACTGTAAATACATATTTCTACTTTGGACAAGTCTATTCTCTAAACTTATCAGCACTCTGTCTTTCATGGACAAACTTAAGACTAGTTAATTAGGGTCACTTTTACTAATGCCTTAGAAGTTGCTACTACATTCATTGGAAAATGTACTGCAAAAGAGGCTCACAGGCAGGGAGTTTTTAATCAGCTACCATGGCCCTTATCAAGGTATTATCTGCAGTGAACTTTCATGTATCAAATAATTGTTGCTATCTTTTCAGATGACTCATCTCCTAACCTCATTGCTAAATGTCAATACATAAGTATGTGTGAGCCTACCGTAGAGAGAAATCATCTTTCTTTGCCTCAGTATCTACATTTGTAATTGATACTAAGCTTCATCTTTGCTTCCCATTCTAACACGTTACACAGTTTAATAGTTTTGGAAACAAAAACTGCTCAAGCTGTATCCAAGTATGTAATACAAAGGGAAGAACTTCCAATGTTTTTATATCATCGTTTGAAAAATGGATAATATAATAAGAAAGAACAATGACTACAAGTTTATCTGCCTTTTCCATGCAGATTTAGGGTGTGCCATCAAACATTCCTCAGTATTAAGACTTTGCTAGTCTTAAGTGTACTTGTGTCCCAGGGGCTGTCTAGGCTTCAAGAAGTCAGAGAAAATTTACCCAAAGCCAAAGTTAAAGAGTTGATTTCACTCTTGTTGAGGACAATGTAATTCCCAAAGACACAGGTGATTCCATCTGAACTGAAACATCTCTGAGGTTCTGTCTTTGTAACTTTTAAGATCTATTTTAGTGAAATAAAATTGCATCCTTAAAAGAATTAATGCAGTAGGAGAAAAAATAGCTAGCAACAGCAGCGACTTCTAGACAGAAATAGAGTATTTAGATATGTATTTATGTACATATTCATCAGCAACATATTATTTTCCCCAAAGCAAATGATGAGAATAAGAGATCTTGTAGCAACTGAAAAACCCTAACAAAACAGAAATGAATGAAATCATCTTATTTTTTCTCTTATCCTTCCCTTTCTCTCTCCCTTCCCTCCTTGCCTCTCCCTCTCCTTTTCCTTTTCCCTTCCCTTGCAATTTTATTATACCTTAGAAATAAAGTTTAGACAGAAACTATTTCTCAAACAGTGCTGTGCTTCCCTTCTGTTTCCAGAATTTGTTTCTTCTATCTCAACAAAACTATAAACATACAGGACATTTAACCTCTTTGGTAAGATAAGCTTTTTCAATCACAAGCAATGCTCCCTTTTGATGTAGATCAATTCTGCCTTCCACTTCTAAAGGTGAAGGAACTGCAGCACTTCTCCCTAAAGTCAGATTTTTACAGCTTCATACGGCCACTTCCATTTTCACTGAGCGAAATAAAGTAATGAAAAGCTTCCCCTTTCCCGACATGCTTCACCTCCAATCTTTTCAGGTGGGAGCAATCTAAGCTCTAGCTCAACCCTAAGCCGAGCCAGACATCTACACTAGAAGATTATGAACAAACAAATGCGTCTAAGTAAGACTTGGGAGATATTTGTGCAGAATTTTAACTAAATGACTGTCTGCCCCGAAGTAACAAGGACATCTAGGGGATACAGAGGTCAGAACTTTCAGAGAGCCTAACACCTTGAGTCCTGAGGGATTTATGCTGTTAGCACCCAGTAGTCATCTTTGTCTGAATTAAGATAGCACAAGTATGCTGCTATATATGAAGTATGCTAGTATATATGCTACTATATATTACAGAAACAGTGTTGCTCTACCAATGCAGCAGCTGATTTAAATTGCGCTAGAGCTTCTTGCTGGACATTTCATTATGCTATTCATCTCTGTTAACTTCAACTGCAAATGAATTTTTCTGATATTCATAACAGCTATCTGGTAGCATTTTCCCCATGCTTTGTGCATGAAGAACATTAAGCAGGAAACTTTGATTAAAAAAAAAAGAAAGAGAGAGAAGAAAACATTTTGGTTAATTCTGTAACATTTTTGACTCCTAGAAATCATGTATACATCTATATAAATGATATAAATGATATTTTTAATATAATATTTTTTGTCCTCTCACTTCATAATGTTCATGATAAATCTTGAGCATGGCTGAATGTTAATGAAAATAAAGGTCTCTTCATATTTTGTCATTGAATTAGAAATTCTTGTGTTAACTGGAATAAAGGAAATCAGACATTTCTATTTTGGCATCTTGCAAGTAAGATGAAAATATACTCCTATAAGTCACGCTAACATGTTATCTGTGTCTCTTTGTTCATATTGGCATGGTAATTGAACATCATTTCTTGAAATATTTTATAGCTTAGGATTTTCATATGTCATCTTGGTTCATATATGGGTCTCTTTCTTAACACAAGAAAGCAAGAAAAATGTCTAAAAATGTCTAAATGTCTGATATTGCATTTTCTCACAAGGATCAATCTCTTTGATTAATATTAAATAATTAACACATTTTGTCTACTTTCCTTAAAGAATGAAGACTTCCACTCACATCAGCTAAGCTGGAAAAAATCTGGGGAAGAAATTTTATTTCTGAAGTGAAAATATCTGGGTTTTTCTGCATATAGGCATTGGTACTCCCCTGTGCTCCCAACTTCATTGACCTACCTTCCACAATCATTTTAAGCAACTAAGGATTAAAGACTAGGACAGGTTATAAACTCTTATTTCGTACTTGTCATGTAACATCACCAGGTCATTCACTGCATATCTAGGCTACTTCAAAAATATACTCTGAACTTTTTCTCAGCATGGCTTCTTTCTCCAGAATGAATAAAGAGTATTTGTTTATTTACTTACTTTAAGAAAATACATTAAAAAGAACAACAACAATAAAAAAGATACTACAGAAAAAGAAAGAAAAGACTAAAACAGAATAGAGAAGAAAAAATACTGATATAATAGTGAAAAAAGCACATAGCACTAGCACATAGGATCTGCTCCATGATCTTCCCAGGCATAGACATGAGGCTCACCAGCCTGCAGTTCTCCAGGTCCTTCTTTCTCCCTTTCTTAAAAATGGGAGTGTTGTTTCCCTTTTTCAAGTCACCAGGGACTTCATCTGACAGCCATGGCTTTTCAGCTATGATGGAGAGTGGATTAGCCAAAACGTTTTTCTTCTGGAATTTCTGGGTGATCCAAGACAGTAAGGCAACCATTTCTGATGAAAAGACCTAGTATTAATGCCTTTTCTGCTAAAAGGATATCTCTGAGTTGAAGATGAAAAACAGAGAATCTAGTATGCTCTGTTTCTGCATCTGATTTTGTGCTGACATTTCTTCTGCTCTAAGCTGGTTTAAGTATGACAACAGCCAAAGTAATTCTTTCATATTGCATGAAAAGCTTCTCATCTCAGTTTTCTTGTCTAATGCATTGAGTAATTGAACTGGAAACATACTGACGTCTTTGAGGCTACAATATTTTCATTTAATCTGATCATTATTAATGCCTGCAGCTTACATAAACTTGGAATATTAGCTTGCATGTCTTCTGTGATATTGTATCTCAGTGAAGGAATGAAAGGTTGCACAGGATATATAATATGATAGACAGTGAACTTACATACATAGACTATTACTGTGATGAGGTACTTTGGATTTACATGTGTTCATTCTTCTGTAATAATAAAACAGTGCACAGGTTTCAAATTTCCTGAACGATGTAAAATGTCTCTAGTGGAAGACCTTAACCCCAAGGATGTCTTCTTTAAATGTTTTTTTTGTGTATACCTGTAGTAGCATCAATACAATGCAAGCTGTTATTTTTTCTAATGTGTATGGCTACTACATCATTAATTCAGTGAGAAAATGTAGCCAGAAAACCGCAAAAGAAATTAAATGTTTCCAGTCTCTTCTTATATCACCACTAAGAATCAGCTTGACCTCTGAAATTTCCTTGGGATACTTACCCTCATATTATGTGATTTAGCATCAGAAAAGCTAATCTACTTGTTTTAGGATCTTTTGTTTGTTGGCTTCATTTTGTGCTGTTTTTATTTATTTATTTTATTTTATTTTTATTTTTACTACCTGTCATGTTTAAAATAATGAGAATTTTTCTTGGAAACACATAAATCTTTTGACTATATAACTATGTTGGAACTAGATGATCTTTATGGTCCCTTCCAACCTAAGCCATTCTATGATTCTGTGTGAGAATACTGGTGTGGACTGAAGAAAAGATATTGCATGATTTTAGTATTACAATGATGAACATAGAAATATGAAATGAACACATCTCATGTGCCAGTGACCCAGAAGATTAACCAGCCTGGGGAGCATCTTTGAAAGAAAGTAAAAGTGTTTATGTTAAGCTTCTCTCCTCCTAAGAAAGACTGTGGAGCTAGCCTGGTATGCTCAGTCAGATGTTTATGAAAAGGTCAAGGTCACATGCAGCTGCCCTTGAAGAAGAAAGGGGCTGGCCTTTATGCCTGACAGCAACTTTCCCATCAGGAGTTTCAGGTGGGACACAAATTTTTTCCCTACAAAGAAAGGGAGAGAGAGGGAGACTTCACAAAGACAGGTAAATTGGAGGCTGTTGCCTATTTGTTATCAACTTTGCAAGGTGTTTGGATAGTATTGTAATACTATTATTACAATACATAATTTTCTTCTTAAATAAGAACATTGTTTACTGTGGTACTTCTCCATCTTAAATGCAAGTGCAAAATTATTTTCTTTGCTAACACTTTTTACTTTTTCCAGTCACAGAATAAAACATCACGGAGAAAAAACATGTAAACTGCAATTTTTTTAGGCTGATCATTTTTGAATGTAAAAGGTAAAATTTCTGTAAAACTGCTCTTGAAGTCACCTTCTGCAGCATGATGTTTCAGACTAAGATAGTCTGCCTTTGGTGAAGTGGCTGTATTTTTTTTTTTACAGAAACATCCTGAATATATTTTAAGAGACATGAAACAGAATGATTTGTAGAGGAAAAAGCCTTGATGGTCCAGCTTGTGCAGACAAGCTATTTGTCCTATTTGTCCTAGTCAGAGGTTCCTGAATTCATAGAATAGAATCATAGAATCATAGAATGGTTCAGGTTGGAAGGGACCTTAGAGATCATCTTGTTCCAACCCCCCTGCCATGGGCAAGGACACCTCCCACTAGACCAGGTTGCCCAATGCCCCATCCACCCTGGCTTTGAATACTTCCAGGGAGGGAGCATCAACGACTTCCCTGGGCAACCTGTTCCAGTGTCTCACCACCCTCACAGGGAAGAATTTCTTCCTTATATCCAGTCTAAATCTACCCTCTTCCAGTTTATAACCATTACCCCTTGTTCTGTCATTATCTATCCTTGTAAAAAGCCCCTCCCCAGCTTTCCTGTAGGCCCCCTTCAGGTCCTGGAAGGCTGCTATCAGGTCCCCCCGCAGCCTTCTCTTCTCCAGGCTGAAGAGTCCCAACTCTCTCAGCCTGTCCTCATAGGGGAGGTGCTCCAGCCCTCTGATCATCCTCGTGGCCCTCCTCTGGACCCGCTCCAACAGCTCCACATCCTTCTTGTGTTGGGGGCCCCAGAACTGGACACAATACTCCAGGTGAGGTCTCACGAGAGCAGAGTAGAGGGGCAGAATCACCTCCCTCGACCTGCTGGCCACACTTCTCTTGATGCAGCCCAGGATGCGGTTGGCCTTCTGGGCTGCAAGCGCACACTGCCGGCTCATGTTGAGTTTCTCGTCAACACACACCCCCAAGTCCCTCTCCTCAGGGCTACTCTCAAGCCATTCTCCGCCCAGCCGGTATGTGTGCTTGGGATTGCAAACATTTTGAAACATTGAAACAAATGCAAACATTTGAAACAAATTGAAACATTGAAAACTTTTAGTGGATTTCATCCTCTCTGCATGGAACAACTGATGTTTTATTCCACTCTGCTATTTTGAAACAATAGAGCTCATTGTGAATGACTGAAAAAAACCTATTACTATGTCCTTCAGAGGTTATACACCTTTTCTACCTGACTGGTGTTTAGGGTAGTGGAGAAGACTCCTGACTATCCTTTCATTCTCCTGGTATAACTATTCAAGAAAATCTCTCAGAAGACCGAGTTTTGATGGCAACATTTTCTGCCATCTGTTAACCTACCTATAAATATTTCCTCCTGCTGTCTTATGGACCTGGGTACTAGCAATTTCCTGGGACAGCCCACCAGCAAAGAAGCACTTGATATGAATGACAGGATATGGAATTTGAGTGCAAAATTGGGTAGGAATAAGGAGAAACTAAAACCTATGTAAAATGCATATTTAGAAAATCAGAAAAAGCGCATGGAGTTGGCAGAGAAATGAAGGACAGAGGACGTCAAGACTGAGGAAAAGTGAAGGAAAGAAGACAAATATTTGAAAACATATCTCAATATGATGGTGAGGTGAAAAAGAGAAAATGATGACTTTCACAGGCTATTGAGTGGTTTCCAGTCACAATTTACAGGAATAAATCCCAAAAAACCATAGTCTCTAGGTCCCACCTTTCAGACATATCTTCAATATTTCTCAGTCATGCTCAAATTTTGCACTTCAGTTCAAAGCAACAGCTTTATGTGTATCCAGAGCCCAAACACAGTATTTTAATCATAAAACTACATTTAAATCTGTGTTGAACGTGTCCTATTCACCTCTTCTTTCCTGCCTAATCTCTTGTGGCCCCCAAAATGAGTTTCCAACACCTCACTGATTTCTACTGATAAGACTCAAAGTATGAGCAACGTGAAAGGATTGTCATCTCCATTAAAGTCAGCATCTTTAAACTTTGTTAATCAGAAAGTGTAGCATCTATTACACTGCAAATTTATGAGCTGTGTTAGGGTTTTGCTGATAAAGGTCACCAAAGTTTTAAAATGATGTAACTGGTATTTCTTAATATATTCAATATGGTCAAATTTCACACTGGAAAGTATGTGTTTACTTGCCATACAGTTAACATTCAGTAAAGAGAAGGTCTGGATAACAATCAAGCTGTCTGTTGAAATTATACTGGGATCACAACTCACAGGGTAGGATTTCTTCATCCTTATATGAGTTTTATAGCAACATAACTCTACAGATTTTTATTAGTTACTCTCACATGAAAGGAATGAGATTTAGATCCAGAGAGTATTTTGTAAGGCAAGGTCTTGGCTCTCCTCTACCTTATACTCCCCCTGCTCAAACTGAAACAGTATGAAGTCAGTATAAAAACAGTAAAACACTTTTTCACATAAACTGAAAGCTAATCACAATGAACTAAGGTGAAAACAAGAGCTGGCTCTATGGAAACTACTTCTTTAAAGGGATAACGCTTCCTTCAGTGTTTTCTCTTGTTTTTCTTTAATACAAAATGCTCCTTTAAGGATTTTCAAGGGAAAAAGCAAAAACAACAACAACAACAAAAAACATCTCTAACTCCTACTTTGCACTGAGCAGGTTTGTAATTAAACAGTGGAAATTAAAATCTAGATATTTATGTACTATTAAAAAGTTTATTTCTTGTTTCTTTGCTGATTAATTAATTAATGATGTGTTATGTCCAGAAACAGATTTTTCTACAAAAAATGCATTTGATTTGCATATATATACAAATGTTTTTATGTGTATTTGTTCTGAAGCTTCTAAAGGGTTCATATGAGAGTATTAAAACAGCTAAAAATGAAAATGAGAAGTGAAGGATATCAGTGTGATTCAGAAAGAGTGTTAACAAAAGTCGGGTGGACCTGTCCCTATTACTGGAGTCTATACAACTATACAGTAGGAAATCAAGAGTTGAAGATGTGAGTCTGAAATAAAGGAACTCTGCTTGGTTAGCGTTAACCTTTGCAAGATTTCTGTGCAGATCTGTTTTGCTTCAAAAGGTTTGAACCAGAAAGGACAGATGACTACTTGACAGATTCTGACAGAGTGATAGCAGGGCAGAATCTGACATTTTCCCAGCCTTCTGGCATTCAAGTTGCTGCACCTTGTCATTCACATCTTCCTGATATTCAGCCAAGTCTCTCTTTATTATTTTTTTCTCTTAGAGTTTATTAAAGTTTGAAAAGTGAGATGCAGGAGGATTCTGCCTGACTTCTCACTTTACCTCTTGGCAAATTCTGCTTCTGATCCCTGGTTGTCAGAAACTATACAGCCAATCACAGTCCAGATGTTATGAAAACAAAATATTGTTCCAACCCCAAATTTTGGTGCAAGAAAAGACTAACCAACTTCTTAAACATTTATAACAGACAGAATACTTCTGAAGGAACAAGTGTATTTTAAATGAGTTTCTGCTCTGAAAGCAACACCTTTGTTGTTTGCGTTTTTTCCTGTTAGAGCAGCACCAATATTTAGCTCATGGTTCAATGTCTGTAGGTAGAGACTACTTTTTTAAGTAAGCTATCTTAAAGTACAGTAAAAAATCTACAAAAGAGAAAGCACTGAAATCAAGGGAGTTTTGTCATTCTGAGGGTCATCCCATAGCATTAGACTGCGGTGTCTCTTACGCTGAGGTAATAACAAAAAAGATATGATAGCTTTTGTATAGATTTAAGTTTAAAACTGTCATCTGTAGCTACTACATGTGTGTATCTGATATTGCAGGATAGATGAGAAATATGCATTTAATTTTTAATGGGATAATCAACCTACCGTGGTGTGTACTTAGCCAAACTACACAGTGTTCCATCAAACTTTGAGACACACATTAATTCATAGTCGGCTTGTGTTATGCTTCAATTGGTAGCAAGTTTATTGTAAATTCTATTCATCTCTCACTTCTTATTTTTATGAATAGTTGCAGGAATCCTGGATGTGTGCCTTGGGTTGCAGCATCATGGACCAGCAGATGACATCAAGTTTTGAGTTCATACTTCCTTAGGCTGAGTTGATTCACTTTAAGTTTTTTTTCCTCAATGTTTTTTTCTCAAATGAAGTTCTTACTGCAATTAACTAGAGGGTTATTAATTCACAAGCAAAATAGAAGTGAAGATAGTAACTCCAGGGAAGTACATAGGGAGAACAAAGAAAGATATTTTTGTTTAATTTTTAAATGATTTCTTAGTACTGAGAACCAGAGTGTATCATCTATTCATGTAGATCTGGAGCTTACAGTGGCAAAGAAAGTTGTCCTTTCTTTTGTTGAGATTATTTTTTGCCATAAAATGTCTGATAAAATATACTTCTCTTTTCGGAATAGGATGACAATGAAGCAGATCTTTATGACTTGGGATTTAGAGTATTGTACTGCACTCTGAAGGGTGCAACACTTGAAGAGAAGTCAAAAGTCACATCTACAAAACTTTCAGGCTATGGCTGATCAATTGCTAGGTGAGATGAGTAAGAAGGAAGACATTACACAATGCTCCAGTATTTGCACTGGCTTCTTTCTTTCTGGGTACAATTCAAAGGATTGTGTTTGATCTAGCCCTCCAGAGGATTAAAGGAGGATTAAGAGGATGAACAAGTAAGTCGATGGAAGTTTGCCATTGACTTCAGCAAGGCCAGGATTTCACCTCCAGTGACTGCCCTCTGTAATCAGCAAAATGTGCCCAATCTTGGGCCCATTACAAAGGACAGGATTGAGAGGATTAAATTTTTGCAGTAAAACAATCAAATGTCTAGAAGTACCAAAGTCAGGAGATGTGAAACCATTCACATCCTTTATGGATGTGAATAGCAAAGGAGTCTCTGACTTTATAGTCATGCTCAGACTGGCTTGGTATGCAGAAGGGAGAGGAACAGTGGGAGCATGGGAAGAAGGGAATGT
Source organism: Penelope pileata (assembly GCA_013396635.1). NCBI lineage: Eukaryota > Metazoa > Chordata > Aves > Galliformes > Cracidae > Penelope > Penelope pileata. The sequence goes on along the minus strand of WBMW01005084.1, from coordinate 62,347 downwards.
GAGTCCCTTCTAGTGGGTGCCTTCATTCCAGAGAGAAGACCCCAGCTCATGTCAGTTTCTGAGTACGAGACCTGGGGCTATAATGAGGGCAAGAGACAGCAGATGCAATAGCTTTCTGAGTAAAATTATGGGAAGGAGTAGTAACAGAGAAGCACAAGAGATCAAAGTTATTAACAGGTCCAAAGAGCTAAAATTCTCCTTTGCTTCTAGGATGTGGCACTGCTCACCTCATGGCAGCTGCTCAACAGGAGGGCTAATCATCCTAAAGGCAGAAGGGCCGCACTAATCTCCTTCTTTGTCTCCTGACAAGTAAGGGATCTATTCTTATGGAGAGAGAAAGCATGGCTGCCAGGAAAACTTTGTGTCCTAGCCTATTCTGCCAGATAGGCCTTTGGCCTCCTTTTCTGTCTCTTTGTTTTTAAATTATTATTTTTTGTGGTTAAGTGACTTTCTAAGGTGGGTCATGCAAAAAAATACATAGTTTCTGACAATTTAACTAGTGTTTTGTTCTTGCTACCATTCCTCTTGGAAGCAGGAGACTATCTTGATGTGTTAGGTTGCACATCAACAAGAGAACAAACATCTCTTTGACTACAGAATTACCTGATATCTCAATTTTATCATATAACTTTAAGAAATTAAATCTGGTATTGAAAAACTTAGTGCAGAAGCAGAGCAAGATGAATTAAAATGGAATTGACTGAAATAAGTTGAGAAATCCATATGATCAGTCGTTAAATTTGACCTTTTTAGTTTGGCATCCTAACAAGACTCTTTCTTCAAACCTACTGAAGTTTTTTCTTTTTGATGACTTCGAAAAGAAGGCATACATTACTGTTGTGACAATTTCAGATTTCAGAAGAGAGAGGTTGCAGTTTGAATTAGTTAGATGGGCTGGCATTATTTGACTTTTACAATAGAACATTTTTTTATCTGCTTGGGATAGTAGTTTTATTAGTTTTTTATTTGACTTTTGCTTTGTTGTGAGACGTTCACTTTCCCCTCTATTTATGAAATTCTAGTGTTGTGAAGAAAGGTCCTGATTTTCAGGGAAAATTAAGTTATTACTTTAGAAAGATGGCGTGGAAAAAAACCTTGTTCATTCAGTTTTGTCTTTTAAAGGAACACTAATCTATTTTTTATTCATTACACAATCAAAGAAAGATACCCTAATTGAACATATTTATGAGCTAATTTTCTTCATTTGTGTAGTAATTTCTATATTCATTAATGGAAATTAAGGTAAATGTACTTCAAAATTTGTAATGACATCTTAATGCTTTGTCGTTTTCTCTCCTTGATTATGTATGAACATTTTATTTTAATGCAAAGCATTTATTAATTCATTAGAAAAAGTTTATTATTCCATTGAAGACAAATATATTTAGCTATGAAACAACTTCAAAATTGTATCATATAAGCTTATCCAGATATGTAGTGCATGACATAATTTCTGACATGTATTTTTAATTGATTTTCTGAGAACAGATTCATATTTTTCCAGTCCCATGGATTGGAATTTTTGGAAGTCTAAGATTAACTCCTCTGTCTAACTGTGACATTATTCATGTGATTCACCTTATTTACTTCTTTAAAATCAATTTACTGTTCTAAAATAAATAAATATTTAGTAAGGCTAAGTATAGCTGTTAGTCCTAAAGCCTGTGTCTATGTTTATGCAGATGTTACAATACATCTCATTTTACACGGATTTTTCTGACAGGATGTTGATGAATTTTTGTCACTTTCTCAAATCTTGAGTAATGGCTAGATTAAATAAAAGCCTAGCTAGTTAAAAATTAAGAAGGATTTTGAGAAATATGTTAATGAGAAAGGTAGTTTATACACCCTCCATAATAATTTCAGGAATCACAAAGGGGACCTATCCATGTAACTATATCTGAATACAATTGGATTGTATCTGAATACAATTGAAAATCTAGGTTGTACAGTAAGCCAACAAGCCCTCACATCCCAAAATCTCTTTCTGAAAATGAGAGTAGATCAAGGGAAGGTGTTGAAGAAAGTCGATGCAGAGGGCTGTCTAGAGTGTGCCAGCCACTTCCACGCCTCAAGTCTGCCTCTGCCAAAAACAAAAGAAAGGTAATTGCCAAAGGCAACTCCCTTCTAAGGGGAACAGAGGGCCGGATATGCCAATCAGACTCTACTCACTAGTAAGTCTGCTGCCTCCCTGGTGCATAGGTCAGGGACATTACTAGAAAGCTGCCTAGCATGGTACAGCCTTCTGATTACTACCTGCTTCTGGCAGTTCAGGTTTGTAGCAACAAGGTCATGGGAAGAAGCCCAAGAGGATTTGGACAATTAGTTGATGGAGTGGAAGCTCAGGTGGGGTTTTCCTTGATCCCTTCCTTAACAGGGAAAAATACTGAAAGGAGCAGCAAAACCCACCTGATCAACACATGGCTAAGAGGCTGGTACCATCAGAGGATGGTACATTCTGGGTTTTTTGATAATGCAGAGGTTTATTCAGCAACATGGCTGTTGACGACAGATGGGATTCACCTATCTCAAAGGAGGAAAAGGATTCTGGCCCAGGAGTTGGCAGGTCTCATTGAGAGGGCTTTAAACTAGGTTTGAAGGGGGAAGAGGATAAAACGAGGCTCACTAGAGATGATCATAGGGGCAAGACCAATAGCCCTGCTGAAGTGCATCTACAATTCATGCGGCATGGACAACAACAGGATGAGATGGAAGCCATTGTGTAGCAAGAAAACTTTGACTTAGAGACCATCACTGAAACCTGATGGGATCATTTTCGTGACTGGAGTGCTGCAATGGAGGGTTATAAGCTCTTTAGCAGGGACAGGCAAGGAAGGAGGGGTGGGGTGGTAGGGTGGCACTCTGTGTTAGGGAGTGTTTTGGTGTTCTAGAGCTCAATGCTGGGAATGGTAAGGTTGAGTGCTTATGGGTAAGGATCAGGGGGACCACCACCAAGTCTGAAATCCTGGTAGGAGCATTCTACAAGCAGCTGGCAGAAGTTACATGATTGCTAGCCCTTGTTCTCATGGGGGACTTCAACTTACCACACATTTACTGGAAATACAATAGAGCAGAAAGGAAGCAGTCTAGGAGATTCCTGGAGTGTGTGGTAGATAAGTTTCTGACAGAGCTGGTAAGAGAGCCTACAAGGGGAAGCACCCCACTAGACCTGCTGTTTACAAACAGAGAAGGTCTGGTGGGAGATGTGTTAGCTGGGAGCTGTCTTGGACAGAATGACCATGAAATGACAGAGTTCTGTATTCTTGAGGAAGACAGGAGGAGGATCAGCAAAACTCCTTCCTTGGGCTTCCAGAGGACAGACTTTGAACAGTTTAGGACATTGGTTAGGACAGTCCCTTGGGAGTCAGTCCTGAAGGGCAAAAAAATTTTTAAAGGTGGAAGAACAGGCTGTCTCCCTGTGCTGTAAGATGAGCTGGAGGGGAAGAAAACTGGCCTGACTGAACAGAGAGCTTTTGCTGAAAATTTGGGAAAAAAACAGTTTACCATCTTTGGAAGAAGGGAAAGACAATTCAGGAACAGTGCAAGTTGGTTTCTAGAATATGCAGAGGGAAAATTAGAAAGGCAAAAGCCCAGCAAGAACTTAATCTGGCTACCATCATTAATAATTAAGTAATAATAAATAAATAAAACTATAAAAAAAATGTTTTTACGAATGCAGTAACATCAAGAGGAGAGCCAAGGAGAATCTCCTGCCTTTATTGGATGTGGCAGGGAATGTTATCAACGAGGATGAAGAAAAGGCTGAGGTTCTCAATGCCTTCTTTACATCTGTCCTAATAGCTGGGCTTGCTCTCCTCAGGGTATTCAGCCACTTGACCTGGAAGACAGGAATGAAGAGCAGAAGAAACCCCTCATAATTCAGGAGGAAACAGCTACCTGCTACTCCACCTGGACTGTCATAAGTCCATGAGGATGGATGGGATCCACCTGAGGGTGTTGAGGGAGATGGCAGAAATGATTGCTAAACTGCTTTCCATCATCTATCAGTAGTCCTGGTCAACTGGGGAGGTCACAGATGACTGGAGACTTGCTAACATGATGCCTGTCTACAAGAAGGGTCAGAAGGAGGATTTGGGGAATGACAGGCCTGTCAGCCTGGCCTCCGTACTGGGGAAGGTCACGGAGCAGATTATCTTGAGTGCAATCATGTTGCATGTGCAGGACAAAAAGAGGATCAGGCCTAGTCAACAGGAGTTCACAAAAGGCAGGTCCTGCTTGACCAATCTGATCTCCTTCTATGACAAGGTGATCTGGCTAGTGGATGAGGGAAAGGCTGTGGATTTAGTCTATCTAGATTTCAGCAAAGTCCTTGACTCTGCCTCCCACAGTAATCTCCTGGAGAAGCTGGCCACCCATGGCTTGGACAGGTGTATTCTTCACTGGGTAAAAAACTGTCTTAATGGCTGAGCCCAGAGAGTGGTAGTGAATGGAGTCAAATCCAGCTGGTGACCCATCACTAGTGCTGTTCGTCAGGGATCAGTATTGGGGCCGGTCCTCTCAAATATGTTTATTGATGGTTTGGACAAGAGTACTGAGTGCACCCTCAGCAAGTCTGTAGATAACACGAAGTTGAGAGGAAATGTTAATCTGCACAAGGATAGTAAGGGTCTACAGGGGGATCTAGATAGGCTCAATCAATGATCTGAGGCCAGCTGTATGAGCTTCAACAAGAACAACTGCTGGGTCCTGTACTTTGGTCACAACAACCCCATACAATGTGACAGGCTTGGACTGGAGTATCTGAAAAGTGGTGGAAAAGAATCTGTAGGCGCTGGTCAACAGCTACCTGACCATGAGCCAGCAATATGCCCAGGTAGCCAAGAAGACCAGCAACATCCTGGCTAGTATCAGAAATAATGTAATGAGCAGGACCAGGAAAATATTCATCCCCCTGTACTCGGTACTAGTGAGGCCACAACTCAAGTACTGTGTTCAGTTTTTGTGCCCCTCAGTACAAGAAAGATATCAAGGCCCTGGAGCATGTCCAGAGGCAGGTAACAAAGCTGGTGAAGGGTCTGGAGCACAAGTCTTATAAGGAGCAGCTGAGAGAAGTGGGATTGTTTAGTCTGGAGAAGAGGAGGCTCTGAAGAGACATTATTGCTCTCTACAACTACCTGGAAGGAGGTTGTGGAGAGGTTGGGGTCAGCCTTTTCTCCCAGGTAACTAGCAATAGGATGAGGAATGGCCTCAAGCTGCACCAGGGGAGGTTCTGGCTGGATATTAGGAAAAAATTCTTCTCTGAAAGAGTGGTCAGGCCGTTGAACAGACTGCCCAGGGAAGTGGAGGAGTAACTATTCCTAGAGGTTTTCAAGATAAGGGTAGATGTGGCACTGATAGACACAAAATGGGCATGATGGTGGTGTGTTGATGATTGGACTAGACGATCGTAGTGGTCTTTACAAACCTTTATGATTCTGTGATTCTAAGGTCCAATGGAAAAAATTACCTCTATGAAAAAAAGCCAAATAGGTAAAGTACATGGTAAAGACAAGTAAAGGTATATTTTTTTCTTGTTAGGAGAGCTCGATGGAACTTTTGGCAGTGAAATGTCTGAATACCTCTGTGGATCTGAACATTAGACACTTCATGTAGAACTGATCGGGGAGGCATATATAAATTGTCCTAGAACTGAGCGCTGCAAATGTAGTTTGTGAAATTTTCTCAATCCCATATAAGTACATAAGCTCTCATGAAATAGGGTGTAGGCATTTACATGACTCTGTGAATCAGGTCTTCACAAGGTCTTCTAATGTTACCTTGAATTCGATGTGAAAAATGAATTAGCTTCTTAATTTTTGCAAATTGTCAGCAGAGGAATTTGAGCTCACTTTTGTGATGTAACAGAAAGCCTGTCTGTTCTTTCAAACCCTAAAGCTCAAAAACTTTCACTTTATTTATGGATTTATTTTTATAATGGAAATGAAGTGGTGTGACAGAAGAAGGGAGGAAAATATCATGGAAATATTTAGAGATTACATTAGGAATGTAAAGACCATTTTTTTCTGCTGCTGCAAACTGCAGAAGGCAAGACAAGGGGAGAGAGTGTGAAGGAAATAACCTTACATCTTTCCTAAAGACTTTCTCTCTTAATACTATAGGAATTTTGAAAATTGAGACCCTATACAGACCTTTAGCACTTAATTCTTTGTCTTGGTCATTATTGTCAGGATGAAATAACCAGCACATTGTGTGGCTACATACATTCGAAACCCCGAGAAAATGACAGTAGATAAATGCATTGTGTGAATGAAAATGATTAGAGTTGTTTAATATCAGACAATACTGTGGAAAAAAAATTCTATTGTACTTCTCAGTCAGTCACGTAATACGCTGCCATTGTCAATGCCAACAAGTAATACTGGAGTCGTTACAAAAATTGTCCCTGTACCTACTTGTCTCTTGCTGATATACGTAATTAGTTACATGTTGAGACAATTCAGAGAGTTCTGCCATGCCTCTATGAAAGCCTCAAAGTCACAGCTCTATGTATTATTGATACAAATGAACAGGCTACAGTAAAACATGAAAATAGCTCCATCTGGATCCTCTTAGTATAATACATCATTTGAGCTCTGTTTTTTTCTGGGTTTTTGTTTGTTTGTTTGTGATGATATTTTTGGAGTGTGATGATATCAGAAATCTTCAAAGAAATTATTTTCCTATATCTCATCTACTATTCTATATGTTAACAGAGAAATAGCTGTCATTCTGATGAATGTCCTGAGGGCATTCAAAATAATAGGATGTTAAAGAAGATCCAAAACTGCTTGGCATCAGCCAAAACTCATTATTGGAGATCACCATCCCAATCAACATTCAATGAATTACGATCATTTTTAAGTGACCGTTTATCATCTCACATGAACAGAATAACAAAGTAGGCCTAAGGCCCAGTCATTGCCAAAGTCCGACTTTGACCAAGGGTGCTTTTAGTCTTTGAACAATTCAACACAAAATTCAAAACATAGCAAACTGTGGCAGTTACTCTGATCCTCATTCAGAGGGTTATTCTAACTCTTTTTGGTCTAAGTATGGGAAAGATACTGAAATGCAAAACAGAAGACTGTTTTGCTAACATTAAACATATTTGTATGATGGAAATAATTCAAACTTGGGAGACAGGATTAGTATCCCAACAAAAGATAAATCATTTCTATGCAGTCACTATTCTATTGACTTTACAAGGAATTCTGTTCTCAATTTGAATTTCTCTTCTATCCTTTCTTTCATGTTCATGCCTTCTTTACTTATGCCTGCAACATTAAAATTCTGTTTGATTTTTTAACCCTAGCATGGTTTGTTTCATGGTAGATGAGTAGGTTATGTAGTTTATTGCTACGTATAGTCTTTTAATTAAAATGTTAAGTCTCCTCTTTGCGCAAATCTTCTGAAAAAACAAGTTTTCTCAGGTACTGGAATTTGGACTTTGAACAAATGCTAGCAAACCAGTTCAGTGCTTGTTTTCATACAAGTGTACACTTATAGTCTAAAAACACTTCAGAATAGACACAATGGCTCAAAAACTCTTTGGCAAGGTTTTGACATGCAAGTGATTTTTGTTCATGTTGTGTGTATATATTATAAAAATTTTGTTGAATAATCTTAGAGTGGATTTCTTAGAGTGAATTTTTACTGAAAAAATCTTAGCAAGCAAGCCAAAGTAAGTGCAGTTGACAAGGTACTATTGTAGTAAGTCAAACTTAAACATTGATGATTTCAGTGATTTCTATAATACTATGGATACGAGCAATCCAAGTCCTATCTAAATTCCAGTGTGTTCAGATAAGGCATACCCTTCTAGAATCTGAAGGAGCCTATATCCTAAAAGTACAGTAGCTTTCTAAATCTCATTCTTCACTTGTCCTAATGAACTGATCCAAAAGGATTTCAATTTATGTATTCCCTCAACAATACTGCCAATAAAAATATATCTTTCCTACAAGAAAGTCTTCAGAAAAAGTACAGAAGAGCAGACTGATGTATATTGAAAATAATTGATTTACATTTACATTTATTTGCACAGAGCTTAGGAAACACCATTTATGATGAGACAGTCTAGCCAAAAAAAGCCTATCTGAGTGGCCAGTAAAAGAGAAGTAAAACAACAATAATTCCTCTGACTCCCTGCTGCCAGTAATGTGCACTTTAAGAACATAGTTGTTTATAAGAGCTCTCAATGGATTCTTCTTTCCTGAATTTCTCTTACTGTCATTTAAGCTCATCTAAGTGCTCAGAATACACAATTTCTTTTAGCAATGAGTTTCCTTGAAACAGTGTAGAAGAAAATACTCCTTTTATTTGTCTATATAAATGAGCTGCCTCATTGCCTTCTTCCTGCACTGTGAGGACAGTGATTAATGTTTAACCTCTCTACATCTTTCTTCTAGCATTTGTAATTTTATAGGCCTTAAATTTTCTCTCCTCTCAATCAGTTTTTTTTTAGCAAAACCTTTACAGGCATGTACCATAGACCTATTGATACTGTAAAATCAAAGAGACTCTCCGTTAGCTTGAATGGTTTTCTTTGGACGCAACAGAATATCGTAGAAACAGATTGTTATGTGCAGGTTAGCAATAAAGGAGATAATTCCCTACTTCTGGACCCTGTTTTTTTGACCTATGAGCTGTCAAAAATAAGCTCTGACTCTATAAATCAGTATATAATTTGACATGTTCTAATTATTTGTCGTGGTTTAACAGACAAAAAAAGAAGAGGAAAAAAGGGTAATAGTAATGTTAATGTCATAGATATAGATATATATGTACAAAACAAGTGATGCATCACCCACTGACTGATGATCAGCTAGTCCCCAGGCAGTGGCTTCCTGTCCACTCAACTCCCCACCGTTTTTCAAGGTATTTTCACATGATGCCATATGGTATGGAATATCCCTTTGGCCAGCATGCTGATCCGTTGCCCTGGTTCTATCCCCTCCCAAAACCTTGTGTCCCCTCAGCTCCTCTCATTGACATCCTGTCAGTATGAGACGATGAGAAACTGAAACATCCTTCTCTCCATGCATCACTGCTCAGCAACAACTAAAACATTGGTGTGTTATCAACATTGTTTTTCACCTAAAGCCAAAACATATCAGCATACCAGACACTATGAAAGAAAAATCAGCTTTGTTCCAGCTGAAACCAGGACATTATCACTGCCATCTAGTGCACAGTGAATATTTTTTCTCATTAGGGCATACATCACTGTGTCATAGATTTGTTAAAATATTCGTTACTGCTTATTCCATGGAAAAGCATGTGAATCATAATATTTTATTCAAGATAATTATCTTATGTCTACCTGGAGCTTGGACAAGGTGCTTAAAGAAGAAGATTTTCTTGCTGACAATTATTTTTTTAATATTTTGGTTTTTGTGCTTTTTAAGTTAACAGGAACCATATGGTGAAGTACTGAAGAAAACCTTGTGTTAATAACTCTTACTAACTACACCCACCTGTTACAATGGCCAGACTAATAGCAGGGCTGTTGTTGGTTGCTATAAACATATTCAGAGCCATTCTCAGCTTTTCTGGCAGCCATTATGTCGTGTGTCACTCACCTCAAAACTGAAAATCCTGTGGCTAGCTGTTTTACAGGTATAAAAGGCAATACAGGGCAGTTGTACATAACCTGTCATACTTTAAAATCTGCTAAGTTTTCAAAAACTTCGTGATAAAGGAAAGTCTGGTTTTGTGTTGATGTGCCACTCAGCTTAGGAGACTCATGCCCAATAATTCTCATGTTCTGATTTGAACATGTTGGGGTTTTTTTCCTACCATCATATTTCAAGTTATTCCCATTTTCAGTGTTCCATTCACTGTGACCATGACTTCACTCATTTGATTTTCTAATTTCAGTTGTTTACCAACATGCCTAAAAGCAATAGAAGTGGATCCACAGATAAAGTAACAATTGGGCCAAACTGAAATCCTAAACTCATCCTTTATAATCACATCTGTTGCAGCATTCTTTCTTGTCCTTGTGACAGACCACAAAATAGTTCAGTGTAATGTGTTTAATGTATTAGTTAACCATTATTTGTTAATGTAAGCAAGGGCCTCACAGAATCACAGAATCACAGGGACAGAATCACAGTTGGAGAAGACCTCTGGAAATATCTAGTCCAACCCCTCTGCTAAAAGTAGGTTCCCTACAGTAGGTTGCACATGAAAGCATCCAGGTGGGTCTTGAATATCTCCAGAGAAGAAGACTCCACAACCTCTCCGGGCAGCCTGTTCCGGTGCTCTGTAACCCTCAAAGTTAAGAAGTTCCTCCCCATGTTCATATGGAACTTCCCGTGTTCCAGTTTTTGCCCATTGCCCTTTGCCCTGTCCCACACCATCGAAAAGAGCCTGGTCTCATACATTCGACTTCTACCATACGTACCTGAAAAAGTAATTATGCTTCCCTACCAGATTTTAAAGTCACAGAGAAGAACTGATGAATCCAATTTTTAACTCCTTTTTATTTGATTTTTTCTGCTCCTTAAATATTTACAAAATGTATTTTTGAAAAAAAATAAGCATCGGAATAAGAATCATTAAAAGTAGCATGGTCATTAGTGTGGTTGGATTGTATCCCTAATAATTGTTGAAGTCTTGCCCAGATATTAAACCCAATGAGCAGTAGCAGTCTGTGTCAGCATCAGAAAAGGGGCGTTTCAGTCACTGAATTGGATTCAGCAGGATAATTGGGGAAAAGAATGAAAACACCCTGAGTGTTTTGAAGACAAGGTGTTATCTCCTTTCTTTGTATGGTAAAATGCATTCTTAGGTCTCAAGCCAGAATAATACTCCTTTTCACGAAGACTGAAATGAGATCAAAATATTCTTACCCTTCAGAATTTGCTGCTATACTTCTGGAAGTGAAGAAAAACACAACTTCAAATAGATGAACTGTAGTCATTCTTATGTGGCTGAGGTCGTGCTCTGGTTTTCCCATACACTTAGTAATTAGTAATGACGTAGACTTTAGCTTGTTTGTTTCTAAGTTAAGAATTTATTTCACTATACTGGTTGCACAGATTATTCAATGTACTGAAAAATGACAATTGTTTAAATGACTTTAAGGAAAGAAGCACTCTTCCTATTCAATGTACATTAGAGTAAAAATCCACATCTAATTACCTATCAATTCAACATCTGGAGCACAGGGTAAGGGGCTACCTAAACAATCACTTTATGTAATAAATGTTGGTCACAAATATTTCTTGAATTTGTTTTTAAAATGCTGGCAGGTCAGAAATACTCAAGCTTGCATAGCAGGGCCGGCAATTCTGCATAGGTGATGAGTAGCCCCGAGTGAATTGTCCAGCTCGGATTTGGAAATCCCATAACTTTATATAGATTAAATTATACCTAAACAGGTAAAAACCATATGAGAACACACACATAGGAGGAAGAGTTTTTCTAGACGCAGTCTCAGCTCACTGCACTATTTATTTATTTTACATTTGTTTTAAGAAAGAACAGAGATAAATTTAGGGACTGGGATTGCAGTCTAGGTTTTTGTCTTTCCACTTTGAAACTTGAGTGTCTTTCTGTTTCATAATTTCTGCTTGCTGAAGAGATCATATCTTCAGTGAGACCAGACCCATGGCTTGATCATTACCTGGGTAAATAAGAGCTTAACCCTGGGAATTAAGAAAAGCTTATTTATGTATCTATTTATTGTGAACATGAATAGGATTTGGAAAGAACTACAGAGCAAGATTTAACTGTGATGGACATATTTTTGTGTTTCTTTTTTTTTTCATATTTTCAACACTAATTATTGGCTGCCTTCATTGTTCTCTCTTTAGCATGTTTGATATTGCAGATATCTTTTCTTCACAAGTAACTCTTGCCTTTTAATGTAGAGAGTTGTTAGATGCTTGATTTGGATACAGGAATTCCACTTAGCAGTGAACATCCTGGGCTATCCCTCTGTACATATTATTTTCCTACCATAGAGTTATGATGGCTAAAAACATTCAAAATTGTGTTTTGCTCAGATAATAATATAAGATACAGAATAGAATGAGTATCTAGAGGAGAACTGGATGAAATATTTTAGATGTCATTTTTTCGTGTAATAAAAGAATAAACGAATCCTGCTTCAGTGATACTGAAATATTTCCTGAATTAATTTCAACTCATGGAATTGTTTGTATTGTGGAAAAATGCAATGCAGGAAAAGTCAAATTTTTCATTTTGGCACTTCCAACTGGAGTGTTTATTTTATGTAGTAAGTTGAGAAGTACTCTTTTATCCTCCAAAAGTTTCAGTGCTGTTGGAACCAAAACAGCAAATCAATGATCTGCCTGTTCCCCTGACTGTACAGTAGCACCTTTTCACAGAATCAATGAATTATATGGGTTGGAACCCCCTGCTAAAGCAGGTTCTCTGCAGCAGGATACCCAGGAAAGCATCCCGGCAGGTTTTGGATATCTCCAGAGAAGAAAGGAGACTTCACAATGTCTCTGGGCAGCTTGTTCCAGTGCTGTCACCCCCTCAGTAAAGAATTTTTTCCCCGTGTTCAGACAGAACTTCCTGTGCTTCATTTTGTGCCTGTTGCCCCTTGTCCTGTCACCAGGAACCACTGCAAAAAAGCCTTGCCCCATCCTGCTGACTCATGCCCTTTAGATATTTATAAGCAATCATTTATAAACATTTTTGTGGACTTTCAAACACATTTTCCTGAGATTTCACCAATAACCTTTTGGCAAGACGACAGCCTGACCCTGACGGCAGAGTGGATTCAGGACTACAAGTTTCTGAAACTAACTTCACCTGAAATAAGTGGGTTTTTTTCCCTCAAATTCTCAATTTTCCATGGTTTATAAGAAAGGTTTCAAGTTGTCTGCAAAATATTTTTTTTCATTTGATTTTTCAGAAATGCAATGGAACCAAAATATATATATATAAGACATAGTGAATGTCACTCCCATCACTTACATCACGCATGACAATTGTCCTGTGTAACATGCTCTTCTCTTCCTCAGGGTCTATTATTTTTCCATTTTCAAGCACGTGTATTTATTACAATGGCAGATAACTGTTAAAGGCAGGTAATTTAGTAGTGAATAAATGTCCACCCTGCTCATGAAAGTTAGTAATATTATATTCCTGCTCCATGTCAAATTTCCTAAGTAGCACTCCAGACGATTATAAACTGAATAATTTATGTGTAGCTAAGTTGGTAAAGTAGTTTTTCAACAATTGTCAAGATATAAATATGGTTGACAGCAATATTATATTTTTCCAATGACATCATATATAGTTTTCATTTTTTATATATTCAGTTCTTCTTTTTGTGTATAAATAGAGATTTTATCATATAACATTTTCTTCAGCTACTGCAATATTTTTACAACGATTTAAATGTATATTTTCACTTTTGTTTCATCATCAGCCTTGTGTATGCATGCAAAGACTATTATCACTGCTTTCAATTTCTTTGCTATTTGCTTAATAGCAGGTTTCAGATGATGTGACCTTTTACTTGATAAAAGGAAAATAGAGCGTCAATGGATTGCTATCATCAATAGAATACAATTAACCAGGCAATAATTTAATGAAAGAATAATGTCAGAAGAACTGTGTTGGAAAATCTATTTTAAGACTTGGAGACAATTTTATGCAAAAAACATATGCAGAAGGTAGTGATTTCATTAGCATAGTGCTTAGGAGTTGACAGCATCCTTGATTTTCTTCTCTTTTCTCTAATTTTATGCTTAAGTGATCATTGAGGTAAGTGATGTGGAAGAGAGAAGTACTTCTCCTTTGTCTTTAAGAGTTGAAGTGAAACATTTAAAAAGAAAAAGGAAGCTTCAGTCATCTGCCTTCCTAAATTACTGTAGTTGCCAAATAATGAAATCTGTGACCCCTGTTAAATGCAGCAGAATCTTTGCTCACTTGCTAGGTGTAACCTGATCCAAGTAGTTCTAAGCAGATAACAAAAAGATGCCCTTAGCATTTGTTTTAAGGACATTATTTTGTATACCATGTAACCTTCCTTTTCAGTAAAACAGTTTGAAGAAAGTAACCAATGTTGTTATGATCCAATGGAAAATGCAACTATACTGTTTGACAAGAGCTGCATTACAGAAGTATTTTCTACTGAAACAATATTGTCTACATATAAATTTTTTCACTTTCTCTCACTTTTTAATTCTTTTTCTATCTCACTTTTAATGCGACTTTGGGTTTTATATCGTAAATGTCTCCCTTCTAATATTCAGCCAGAAACACTTAATGTACCATTCCACCAAAATAAAATACAGCTGGACCAGCAACTCATCAAACTGCATTCTTTCATTAATCAAATACTTCAGTCAATAGCACTGATTTTCTAAATAAAAGTACCTTGCATTTTTTAAGCTCTCCTTCAGAAATATTCAGTTACTTTTGTGTTGTCTGTATATTATGGCTAAGCTAAAATATTCCTAGTTTAGGTTTTTGTTGTATTAAGTATTGCAAATAACATAATAAGGATAGTGTCAGAGTCTAAAAGCTTGCTCATAAACAGGTTAAGCGCAAAAGACATAGCAGAGAAATGGCAAGACAAAATGACATACCTCCATAGCTCCAGAGAAAATTCAGTTACGTCGAAGTTCATTGGGGTGACACAGGTACCCTGTCATTGGTCTGAAAGGCACGTGTTCTCCCAGGTGTAAACCAGAACAGAAACTTTAAAGAGATGAAGCAGATGACCAATGACCAATAAAGTTAACTCAGAAAATTATGTCAAAAAACAGATCATAGAAAACTACTGTCCAACTAATTACTAAAATGATAATAGTTTTTAATAAGGCTAAGTTGAGGAAATATTAGTGACCTAGAAAAGTGCACTGTTGATCAACAAAAATTCTTCCTCTCTGATTGTTCATTCTTGGCATTCAAAGCACAGTGGCTTCGAAATCTACACATCCTTTAGGAAAAGACTTCCTAACCTGTACAAAAACGCGTGGACAAGAAATATAGGCAAAAAAATATAGGCAAAAAAAATAAAAGAAAGCCATCTCCAGACAACTGTCTAGTATGTTAGTTATTTTTCCCATCCTATTCTGAAATAATAACTCTAGCTAAAAATAGAATTGAACACTCTGTTAGGATGTGAATGAAGAAATCTTATTATAACAGAAGGTTATGGATAATATACTGAATTTACAGCTCAGGAAAAGTTCTTACAATGAAATTCCTGCTCATACAGAGAGGAAGACATAAACTTGTAGAGAAATTCAGAATTTACTTTTCTAATTTCCTTATGAAATGAACAGACAAACGAACAAAAAAACCCAACCTACTGTAAAATATTCCTGGTAACAATTTCCTGTCCCTACAGAGTCTTGGATAGATGCTCCTCAAGTAACTTTCATGTGCTCATCCTATGAGTGTTATAAATATGTAACATTGCTCTCTTCCAACAATTGTATGTAGGTTGCTCCAAAAGTAATGTCTCCTATTTATTTCCATGGAAACTACAACAAATATAAAGAGCACAATAACGCTATTTGATAAAGTAAAATTTCAGCCACAAAAGACTATTTTTCAAAGTAGTCACCTCCATTAGATATGCATTTTTGCCAATAATAAACAAGAGCCTGCATGCCACACTTGCAAAAATCTATTCTGGCAGAGATGACCCAATGTTGCTGTCGCCACAGTTAAAACACACCACCCACTGTCTCACTGTGCTAATATCCGTTGTTTGGCCTCCAGAAATGTTCAGCAAGTGTCAATGAATGTCCTTGATTCCATTTTTCCTGCATGGAGTAATTCAGTTACACAGTTTTGTTTTATATACACTCCCATTTCAGATGCCATTTTGTCAGACTGCCCCTCTGCTGCCATCTGTTATACAGCAACAAAATTTAATGGAATATTAGTGGGAAGGTTCAACCTCTACTGCTATACCACCAACATCCGCCTCTGATGTTGTGGGCAAACACAATAAAGTAAGGGGTATTACTTTTGGAGCAGCCCTCATGCTTTTCTCTTAGAATAACTAGCATTTTATCAAAAACAGCAAAGCACAAATGAACTTTCTAAGACACGCAATTATGTCTCTTGTTTTGTCAAATCTTTTACTTATTTTTTATTATTTTTTGTGTTTTGTTTTATTCATATTTTTGTTTGTTCGTTTGTTTGTTTGTTTGCTTGTTTTCTCCTGCCAGCCCTACTTTTGTCCTTACATTATGGGCTATTTTTTATACAATTCCTGAAAGGTTATCCAAGATCTAGGTTACAAGTGCCTTTAAGAGATGGATTTTTAAAAAATTGTTATTATTTGTATTTTTAGTTCTCTTTTCCGCTCTTTCAGGCTATATCAGATATGAACTGTCGGATTTTCTTTCTAGATAAACCTGTAAATGAAAGAATCAGATGATTAAAAGAAACAGAAAATGTCCTCTGGCTAATGCTCCATTTATGCTTTTGTAAGTGTCTGTATTTTGACAGTAGATTAGAACTATTCAGCTGGAGTTTTATATGGACACCATTTATCACCTTCTTACAGGAATACATATTTTAGCATTATGTCGACATTCACAAAATATTGATAACTAGCACAATAGACACAGACCAAAGACTCATTAAAAATAATTATTCAGCACATTGCTAAAAGAAGCCCAGTAATCAATTGTTCTTTTGTACTACAACCATATTGTTGTGATTGTTGGTGTCAGATGAGTACTTTATGCCTAAAAAAAATAAATTTATATTATGTGAAAACTTTGAGAGGAGAAAGGTAAACCCTGTTCTCATCTCAGGGATGTAATTCAAGGTGCCCAAGTTAAGAAAATAATCTCTATGGACACTTATATAGTTAACTGTGAGAAAGAAAGACTGCAACAGGGTGTGATTCAGAGCAAGATAAAATAAAATATTAGAAGTATTTCAAGAATACATTTTGTTTCTTTATTTCCACTGTAATTTATATATATACATATGAAGTAAAGTGACCCAATTTTAATGATATACTTTTTTCTGCCTAGTATTGCAGCTTAAATACCATTATATCCCTTTCTCTTTTTTTATAGTCCTGATGGAGAGGAAGACAGGCTAATAGCAAATAAAGTTTTATTGTATTAAGAGCCAGAGATTCTCTTATTAAAGCTCTATGATGTTCTGAATCCCTAGTCAACCTGGAAATCAGTTTGTTAGTGAAGTAAAACATATATAAATTCCAAATTAAATAAAAAAAATACCCATGTTGAACCCTTGACAAGGGGGGGTGTAGTGCAGTGCTAACTCAAGTTATGGCAAATAATTTTATTCATTTTGATACATTGCCTAAACATAGTCTTGTGAATAGTGAAAAGTATGCAGCCCTGATTTCTATTTTGATAATGGAATTTGAGAATAGGATTCAAGATTGCTGAAAAAATCATTAATTTTTTGGTATATTTGCAACTCCATTTTCAGTTGACACAAATACTTTACCTGCAAATTATTAAACAGAATGTATAGAGTTGCAATCATATATTCAACTCAAAGAAAAATCTGATTAGGTCTCTTTACTAGGCTTTTATAAGCCCTGTCTTACCACAGAAAAATATCCCTCCCTTCACAATCACTCCTTATTCATGCCACCACTTTTTGGCAGTACATACATTTGTGAACAACTGTTTTCAAGGATGAAGCACAGAAGGGGTAAGCTTTCCTCAAAAATCTCTGATGAACACTTTGAGAACTTGCTAAGAATTGCAGTCACTTCCGTTGAACCAGACTGATGCATTAATTTCACAAAAACATGGTCAAATATCCTAGAATTTGTGCAAGACCTGGGACTACAGGGCTCCTTAGTGTTCAGTGAGCTGCAATTGGTCCAACAGAAGGCTTGTTTGTCTAGACTTTCTATATGAACAATGGAGAGAGAATAAAAGTGTCCATAAACTCAATTTTTTGTTTGTTTTGTACCACTTCTATGCTGAATGATGGTTTGCTTACAAAAGGAGTGTAGCTACACAACTCTTATTGCTAACATCTTACATCTGATGATGGCAAGAAATGTCTGTCTTCTTGCCCAGCTCAAGTAATTGCTCAAGTCATTGTTGCAGTTTCACCTAAGGTGAAACACTAGATTTAAAATAATTCCATATTGCCAATACAGACATGAGTTTCAAAGGTCTTGCTGGAAGTTATGGGAAAATATTTTACACTGAAGAATTTTCCCAACTAGAAGCATGATAGGCTTTTACAGAAACCCAAGGAACTAAATTACATCCTCAGCCTAGCTGAATTTGTGCTATAATGGGGTGCTGAACACCTGAACCAACACCTCCAGGTCTTCTCCAAAGCAAATTAAAGACAGTGGATAAATTTTCATTAACACAATTGACTTTTAGCTATTCTCTAAATTTCCTTCAATTAGTTCTCAATTTGACATCCCATTGGAAAGCAGACGCCTAGATATTTATCTCACTGGCACAACTATACAAAAGACAGCTTTGTTCTGAGAAAGATACAACTGACATTGTCTCTCCTTCTCACTCATCAATATGGCATATGTAATTCACACCGTTTGTTCCTAAATCACACATAAACATGTAGGTCATGTTGAGTGACAAATAACCTTAGAAAGCAGGACAAACTATCATTGCTGATGGTGTGCAAACTATTTTAAATCTAAAGTCTAACAAGGATACTTTAGAAATAAGGGTCTGTGTACTAGTTTGTTGGAGCTCCTATCTTAAACTTTCTTTCTTAAATTTATTCTATCCCTCAGAAAACAGTAATGCAAAGAACAATTAAGTGTGAATGCAGATTTATCGGATCTGGCAAACCTTTTGACTGTGAAACCGTAAGCTCAGAAGTAAACCCTTTCTTCAGCATTATCGTCAATCAGTCAAAACAAGAAACTATCCAAGCCATTGTTCTACTTAAATGAACATCTACTTAAATGAACATCTACTTAAATGAAATGCATTGAAACACAATTGTTTCAAGAATTTCTGTCAGTGTTAAACAACAGCCCTGAAACAATGTCTAAAAGCCATTCAGAAAAACAATGAAATATTCACGAATGAAAATATAGAAGATTTGAACAATGCATTATTTGATGAGCAGGACAAAGCTTTAGGAAAGAAAACTATTTAGCAGGACGTTTTTTAATACTGTTCCAGGATGCAAAGTAAAAATGATTTTTCCTAGATAGCATTACATTAGGTTAAGTATTTCATTTTTCAAAATTTTTGGTATGAAAATTTCACTTTACAAATTGGCTTATCTGGCATGACAAAAAATATATATATATATTTTTATTAAAATATAGGTGAATTCCAGATTTGCAAAACCTTTTCTTACTGAGCTTTCATTTCCTAAGCCAGGCATTTAAATATGAGTTGTTGGAAACAGACTATTTCAAACAGTGCAATAGGCAACTAAAAAAATAATAATTATTTTTTAATGCAGGATCCTTCATCGGTGAAAGTTATTAGAAATTCTGTAGAAAAACATAATTGTGAGTATGTGGTATCATTGACTATGATATTGCTCTTCTGTCCTGACATAAAAACTTGCATGAACTGTAGTATTAGTATACAGAATAATAAAATCAGAATATCCTGATCTGGAAGAGTATCACAAGCATCAACAAGTCCAGCTCCTAGTTTCACACAGGACTACCCAAAATTCAAGCCATGTTTCTGAGAGTGTTGTCCAAACACTTCTTGAACTCTGGAAGGCTTGGTGTCATGACCACTTCCCTGGGAAGTCTGACCACTTTCTCGGTGAAGAACCTTTTCATATTCAGCCATAACCTCACCTGATGCAGCTTCATGCCCTGCCTTCGGATCCTGTCACATGCATGTTGGGTGTGTTCTTTGGTATTCTGCTTCCATGTTATGATGTCACAACTTATACAATATATATTATAAAGCTGCAAAATCCTATCCGTTCTCCTTTCCCTCAGTTCCCTGTACAAAACTCTGAAATACATACATTCGTTCCATGTGGTAAGGCTGACAGCTTGCTAACTCCAGACCACTTTTACATTAGCCAGCATTAGATATTAAAGGTTGCAGATGGACAGCTGGACTACTATGAAATGAGCTCTAAGGACAAAATATGAACAGAAATTATGATAAGGCCTTTCAGAAATCTATCCCACCAAGTCTTCCATATATTGAAATGCCTTCAAACAGTACCCATACCATGCACACAAAATGTAACACACACATCATGCTGTCAACACCATTCTGTAAGGCCAAAACTGATTTAGGTTCAGGTGAAAATCTGGGAACCTGGAAGTAAATAGAAACTCCCCAAGACAAACTATAGCCACGTGAGAAATCTGTTTGTTTGTTTGTTTAGTTCCATTACTAAAGATTAACAAATTTTAAGTAACATAAAAGTTGGTGGTTATTGAAATTTTGTGTTTTTTTTCTGGTCAGAGAAGATGGGAGGAGAAGAAAAAGGTTAGAGAAAAGAAAATGTGTGCATGGTATGGTTATTGTTTGAAGGCATTTCAATATATGGAAGACTTGGTGGGATAGATTTCTGACAGGTATGCAAGAACCTGAACTCACTCAAGAGTAATTGTGTTGATTCTCATTAAAATGACATTCAAATTTTTAGTTCCACTCACCTCCACAAACAATGCTTTCTGAAGCCAGGCTCAGGTCACAGATGAAGTGCGAAAGAAACAGAGAAAGATGGGGCTGGAAGGGAATGCCTATGATGTAGATTCAAATTTCTTGCCACTGCACTCAGGAAACTCTAAGGATTCTTTTCCTATACCTGAAAAAAATATTTAAAATTTATTTAAAATTTACAGAGTGAAAGGAAGAAGCAGCAGGAAGAACCTGCAGTGGTGTGACAGGGTCTGAATTAGATGCAATAAATTGCTCACTAGAAGGTCTCGCAATTTAGACAGGCATCTTAAATTTGATGTGTAACTTTTGTAAGATTAAAATTAGGTGAGGTGAATCACTGCCTCAGTGAACAGTCTTTCAATTTGTACTATTATTAACTCATTTCCGTTACTCCAGACCTCAAGATCATGCAGTTATTCCTGTATGACATTTCAGTCCATCTCTCACTTGACAATTTCTCCTGACATTGTATCATCAAAAAATGTTTTTAATTCACTTCAGTTTTCTCTGAAATTAAGTTAACTAATTCATTAATTAAGATAATTAAGGAAAATATCAAGCTACATCATTTGTAAGGCTGATTCTCGAAGAACTCCTTTATTAGCTTCTTCTTAACCTGATACATGAAGAAAAGATGTTCAACGGTTATTTACTGCAATTCTATTTAATTAAGTAATTAAACAACCCTAAATTCTGCATACTTTCACATGCCATTGCTTGCTATGCAAGCTTTTATCCAGACATTTTTCTATAATAAAAACTTTGAAAAAAACAGAAAATAGCAATTGAAAATCTCAGGATAAGTTGAATTTGAGTATGAATAATTCCTTTAATTCTTGATTTAAGAGCAAGAAAAAGGACAATGTGTTGAAATCCCGTAGATAAGGATTGGCCTGATCACCAAACACTGCCAATCTCAGTAGATGAATAGATTTTGCCACTAGATTTTGCCAATAGATTTTTATTTTCCATCCAAGAGGAGATATGTAGACTAAAGAAGAGGACAGCAAGCAATGGATCACTTCATCAGTTGTCCTTTATCTCAAAGGCCTTTAAATTCCATCTAGTTACTTTTTCTTTCTGATTACATGAACGTGTGTTTGGCTAAGGCATACAGAAAATCTTGATTTAAATTTATCAGGATATGAATTTCCTTATTTTTCTTGATAGTCCATTCTAGTATATAATCAGTCCTCTAAAAATTTAGGGTCTATATTCTAATTGAGTGTGTCTGACAAGCATTTAAGCATCTTTTCTTACTTCACTTCTCTCTCCTAAATTGTAGATCCTCTTAGTTTTCATATTTTTCTTTCCATAGAGATACTTATATCCTTTAATCAAGTCATCTTAATTGTCTGTGTGATAAAATGAACAGATTGTGCTTTAAGTTTTATTCAACTATTAAATTGTTTTTATTTCACTTTGTTAACCTCTCCATTTTTTAAGATGTTCCTTTAAAAATATGAACCTTAGAAATCTATATAGTAGTTTTAATATTAGGCATATGAACTAAATAAACACAGGCAAAATCACATCTGTTTCTACCCTCAGCTTCCTTTTTGGTATACCTGCAGACTATGCTTTTTCTTTTTTCTTTTGATGTGTTTTTTGGGTGTAGTTTTTGTTGGCTGGTTTTGGCAGTTTTGGTAACTCAGACTTAATAGCTTGTAAAACATACAGTGTACGAGTCCTTTTTGAAGTTAACTGTTTCTCAGAATATAGTGTCCCATTCATTAAGTGCGGGAGCTTTAGATTTGATCACTGTAAAATGTATATTGTTTGAGTAGGCACAGTGGACCAAGGAAGAAAAATCACTTGACAACCACAAAATTTATCAGCTGTGAAGTTCCACATCACTGACAAACATTAGATTAGTATTTATCCTGACAGAACTACACTAGTCAGAACCCCTCTCAGAGGTTCTCCATGGTTTGTGTATTCAGTATGACTTATATCTTTTGGTGCCAAATTTTATTTTAGTTATGTGGGTGGGATCTGTCAATTTATCTGGTATTAAACAGTGTAGAAAACAACTCAGATCATGACCAGATAGTGACTATGTATTTCTAGGTCATGATCAGACAAATAAAGCATAATGTGAGTATCTACAGTTGCTCTATTCCAATCACATTTTTTTCAAATTGTATTTTTTTCTTTTTTTTGGTTTATATTAATTTAATTAGGAAGATTTGGGTAGATATGGTGGTTTCATACTGATGACTAATAAATTCTACCACACTGCTCTTGCTCCACCTTCTCAAAGGAAACTAAAGGAAACTAAAATTAGTACTTAACTGAAATTTTGCAACTGAAAAATTAGGTACATATATATGAGTAAACAATGACAGTAATTAATAAAGATACCCAAATCTCAAAAGATTCAGAAGAATGGTTCAGAAGAGTGTTAAAAATCTACTAGACCTTATGCAATATTAGAAACTACTTTTTCTTTTCTGAATCACATTTTCTCATTGCTGAAAACAGATCCCACATGTACATCAAAGGCAAAGATACTGTAGATTTTTAAGCAGTATTTTCTGTCTTGTTAATCTTAGAAACATCAGTAAGAGTCACTTAAATCAAAGAAAAAGTGGTGATTTACGTTTTAAAAAGACCCAAAGCCAGCTTTTAATTTCATAGAATCATTTTGTTCCAGGTATTGCAAGTAATGGGAGTAAGTGTAAACTCTGGTGAAAACAGATAAAATGGACACAGCTTTGTGTCTGGCCTTAGAGGTCCCAGATCTCAGCTCTAATATAGGCTTATTCAAAATCATTTTGCAAAACTGGCAGGTTCTTCAAAAATATTGTGACACCTGTTATGTTGAGTGAAATTCTCACATATATATACATTTAGTGAATATAAGGAATTAATTTTTAACATGCTGAAGTGTTCTTTCGGTTAAATGGAGGTTTAAAATGACTATTGTATTTTACCGTATCTCAAATCTATTACTGGAAAAATGGGGACAGTTCCTATAAAATGCTTTTTACTACATTAAGTGTTTTGGCAATAAAAGAGAAAACAAAAGAATTTACAGCATGACACTGCCCTTTAACATTTTGTCTGTGTGTTTACATGTGTGGTGATGGACAGTTTATGATTATAGTTTCATGAGTGTTTGTATTTACATACTGAGGCCAAATTACTGTAATTCTGCAGCTCATTCGTAGTTACACTCAGTATGAAAATAACACAACAAAGATATGCATCTGTTTGCGTTTTAACATCATGTATCTGTGGGAAAACTGATGTATTAAAGGGAACTGAAGTAACAGAACCAGTTATCCACGATGGGCTGGCTTTTTGCAGCCCATTCCAGGCCTGAGGCCCCCAGCACAAGATGTAGAACTGTTGGAGTGAGTCCATATGAGGGCCACAAAGATGAACAGAGGGCTGATACACCTCTCCTACAAAGAAAGGTTGGGGGACACCTCATTGTGACCTTCCAGTACTTGAGGGAAGCTAGAAGATGGATGCAGGAAGGGATCAACATTTTACAGTCTGATAGCGATAGGACAGGAGGGAATGATTTTAAACAAAAAAGGGAGAGATTTTGGTTAGATATTAGGAGGAAATTTTTTACTCAGAAGGTGGAGAGGCACTGGAAAATGTTTCCCAGAAAATTGTGGATACGCCATCCCTGGAGTCACTCAAGGTTAGGCTGGACTGGGCCCTGGGCTGCTTGATCTAGTGGCAACCCTGTCTGCAGCAGGGGCATTGGAACTAAATGATCTTTAAGGTCCCTTTCAACTTAAGTCATTCTGTGATTCTATGATTCTGTGAAATCTGCGTGACATTAGTTTTTAAAGACTAGTATAATGTTTAGCTTTAATCACTAAATAATATAGAATATATATATAAATTAATGGTTCAATTAAAAAATAAATAAATATTCCTTAGCCATTTGAAAAGCAAGCCAAAGTCTATGAAGACTAAAGTGCCTTTCCATTGCAATTCAAATTATCTGCACTTGAGATGCTGCTCTTAAACTGAACTTCAGACAAATGGCTTTTCTGAGCTTCAGCTATTACAGTGATTGCTGCCTCTTGGTCCCTGCTGGGCCCATTCNTGTCCTCGGCTCCACTCAACACTGCCAGGATGTTATCAGTATCTCTGAGGTACAAGATAAATTCATACTAGACACTACGAGAAGCGTAGCTTCTGCTAGAAACTAAGACACTGCTGAAGGATCCTGATAGGTAGAAAGGCTGTGGGAGCACAACCTTTTTCAACTCCCACAAAGCAGCATTTTCTGTCTTTTTCTTTTTTTTTTTTTTTTTTTAATTTGATTGAACCAGAATGGATTTCCCATTAAAAAATAGCAGATTAGTGGACTGCTCTGTCAGAAGATTGGCAGGGCTGAAAACCTCAAGTGCTGAAGAGTAACTGGAGAATCTCTTAACTCAGGGCAGTTGGCATAGGAATGGTATGTTCAGAAGCCATTCCCAAAGTTCATAATCATGTCATTCTGTAACTCCTTTGTGTAAATTAGGACCTTTATTCCCCTTAATGTTGAAACATGATATTGTAAAACTTTATCTGTGTAAATAATGGAAAAAAAAAATTTTTCTTCACATGGAGTACAATAACAATAGACCTTGGAGAGTTATCCGTGCATGAATGCTAGCAGTTGATATTTCTCATACTTGGTAGTCACGGTAGCAGCTGGCAAATGTTGTTGCTGACACTTTAACACACTGCCTTTATAAGTCAACCAGTGCAGTACAAATTCAAGACCTGTTTGAATTGGAATCATAACCTTTCAGCAAAAATGAGTTGGTGCAAGAGCATGGGGACCTTGTGGTAACATGATCAATAATAGACAAATGAAATTAATATTTTTTCTCTGTGCTAATCATCCAATGAATGATTCACTGTTTTTTGTAGTCTAGCTCCTCAGCCAGTGTGATTCATTGATTCAGGAGGGTTGTCCTACTTTACATACAGTATAAAAATCTTTCCCTCTACTAGTCTCTTTATTTTGTCTTTGCATAGTGGAAGTTAATTAGTACATATCTTGCTTAAACTTTCACAGAATTTATATGAAAGATGCTGATGTACATTAAAACAGCCTTTTAAAATTAAATTTCCCAATATCACTCTCTCTAAAATCTAGGCTTGGGGCTCTCCCTCAGTTATGTTCTGGAAATAGGCTTTCATTCTCCAGAACAAAGGGCACAGTAGAATAATTGCAATGTATTGAGTTCCTACACGATAAACTTAAAAGATCCAGTGAATATCTGAACAACAAGAATAGTTATCCATAAAAGTATTTAAAAAATAAGAGACAGTTCAGTTTCAGCATTAAGGTAAGAATTTTCACTGACGAATTCTAATTCCCTGTAAATATATTCCACACAGTTCCATAATATAGTAAGGGAATAGAAACCTTTCCTCAGTATGACAATCATGCAAATATTTAATGACATTGACAGCAATTCTAACAGTTATCTGTAGGAGCTCATGTACTAGTAAATTGTGTTTTGTAATGTGCTGTTCTTTCATACATAAGGTCAAGGCTAAAGATCTAAGCAGGTGTTTTCCTTTCACCTTTCAACAAAGTGCCCAGGTTGAGCAGTTTCACTATAAATTACATCAGACATCCTAAAACATCACTGGTCAAACAGCTTTCTGAATTAAAGGTTAGTACCATCTCATATTGTAACTAGAAATAAAATGCCAGATGAATAGCACTATGACTATTAACAGAAAGATCATTTGTATTCTTATAAAGGGGTAGTCACATGATGATTTCTATTCTTGTATGTTGTAGTGCTAGAAAAAAAAAAATGAGACAATACAGGCCTTCAATAAAGTAGTTAAAATTTGAGAGGAAATGGAAATGCTTGACAAGAAGGATATTTGCACAAGTTTTCTGTACTTATTGGAATAGGACCACACAAACTATTGTATGTTTGATACACAGTCTAGAATATTGTCTAGAAGTCACAAAGTGGGCCAAGCACTTCTCTTTGCTTTTTGAAACTGATATAAAAGGGAGTTGATACTGCCATTAATAATTTCAGCATTTGAATCCATAAAATGGTAATATTCTATTTCCAGGAGCAGATAGTCTAAGTAGATCATAATGAACAAGAGAGAGAGCCAATATTTCTAAACCAAGATGGGTATGATGGAACATTACCTAATAAACAATAATACACAGATAATAAGAAATAAAAAAATCAATATGCTGTCAAATAAGAAGCAAGTGTAATGCAACCAAGCAGAAAAGATATGAGTTTATTATTATTATTATTATTAATCTGAGTAAATACCTGAGCCACTGCATTCTAAATGAGTTGCAATTTATGGCCAGCATTCTGGGAGACACCTATAAATACAGAATTATAATAATCTCATCTGGACAGTAAAATCCGTAGATGATGAATATACTGTTTTTGTGACTATTTCAATGCAGGCTACTGTAGATACTAATTTTGAGAAAAATATTTTTTTGATGACTAGAATAAGACCAGTTGCACAGTACTCACAATTCGTAGCTTCCTACACACATGTGCCCTTCCTCCTAAATGGAAAGTTTAAACAAGGAGTCATTTAACAGCATTGACTAAAGCAAACATGCAGATTACTGCTATCTTCCTCATGGCAATAAGAAATCAAAATCATCTGGTACAATCTAGATCTACTCTATTAAGTTACTTCATTTCTGTGTAAAATGATATTTTTTCACATTTTTTTAGATTAAAATTGTAACAAAATACAGAAAAAAAAATGTGTAGGAATTCCTCAGTTAGACTAATTATCATATCTTGTGCTGGGGGTCCCAGACCTAGAGGCAATACTCCAGATGGGGCCTCATGAGGGCAGAGTAGAGGGGGACAATCACTTCCCTTGCTCTGCTGACTGCCCCCCTTTTGATGCAGCCCAGGATACAGTTGGCATTCTGGGCTGCAAGCGCACACTGCTACTCATGTCCAATTTTTGGTTCACCAGGATCCCCAGGTCCTTCTCTGCAGGGCTGTTCTCAGTGTGCTCTCTTCTGAGTCTGTACACATATCTGCGATTGCCCTGACCCAAGCACAACATCTTGCACTTGACCTTGTTGAATATTATTAGGCTCAGGTAGTCCTATTTCTCAAGCTTGTCCAGGTCCCTTTGGATGGCATCTCTTCCTTCTGATGTATCAACTGCTTTACTCAGATTGGTGTCATCAGCAAACTTGCTGAGGGTTCACTCAATCCAAATGTCTATGTCATTGATAAAGATGTTGAAGAGCACTGTTTCCAAGATGGACCCCTGGGGACTCATCAATGACCTTCACCTGGACATAGAGCCATTTACCACAACACTCTGGCTGCACATTCAATCAATTCCTTATCCACTGTATAATCCAGACTTCAAATCCGTATCTCTCCAATTTAGAGATAAGAATGTGATGTGGAACTGTACCAAAGGCCACGTAGAAATCGAGGTAGGTGACACCAGTTTCCCTTCCTTTGTCCACTGAGTCTATGACTCCATCACAGAAGATGTTGTGGTTTGAACCAGCAGGCCTGAAAACACCACACAGCCTTTCGTTCACCCCCTACCCTCCTCCCAGCTGGGATGGGGAAGAGAATTGAGAAAAAAAAAAAAAGGTAGAACTCATGGGTTGAGATAAAACTATTTACTAACAGAAAAGGAAAATAGAATAAAATAACAGTAATGATAATTAAATACAAAACAAGGGGTTGTACAAAGCAATTGCTTACTGACCACGACCAATGTTCAGCCAATCCCCAGGCAAACGGGCCCTCCCAGCTCACTTCCCTTCCTTATATTACATGATGTCACGTGGTATGGAATATCCCTTTGGTCAGTTTGGGTCAGCTGCCCCGTTCTTGTCACCTCCCAGCTCCCTGTGTCCCCCATAGCCCCTTCACTGGCAGGGAAGACACAAGGAGCTGAGAATGCAAATGTCCTTTGTTCTGTTTAATGCTGGAGGATGTTATCAGCCTTGTTTTTCTTCTAGAACCAAAACACAATTTTGTAGCAGACACTAAGAGAGAAAAGTTTCAGTTAGAAACTAAGACAGAAGGTCACAAAATTGGTGAGGCGTGATCTGACTTTGGTGAAGCTATGCAGGAAGAAAAGAAGAAAAGAAGAAGGAAAAAGAAAGGAAAGTAGGTAGGAAGGTAGCAAGCAAGGAAGGAAGGAAGGAAGGAAGGAAGGAAAGAGTTGTGGGTGGAAGGCAGAGAGAAACAAAGAACCAAACAAAACCTACGGAGTCTGAACATGATTATTTTTTGTTCTATTTCTGATTCCACATCTTGAACCAACCTCTAATAAAATATAACCTGATGTTCCTATTTACCGCTACGGGCTATACTTAATGAAATCTTTAAATTTTGTGGCTATTTGGGATTTTAAGTGCCTCTGTCTTTAAGAAAATAATTTGAAAATCCATTAAAGAAAATGGACTGCATTAAGGAAAAACACTACATCGGTTGAATGTCTGACTTTTCTGTTTATTCCTTACACCTTTTTCTCATTAAAATTAAGATTAGATGGTATCTTTTTAAGTTAAAAATACAATGGTATGTCACTGGCATATATAGATCCTTTGCATTTTTATTCTGTATTTAAAATATATGAATCCTTTTACATTGCACAGGATCCTGAAAGGTTTGCAGAGTAAATGATCATGATAACATATTTGTTATGCATTCAGTATAATCATTTGCCATAAGACAATGTCCAATATCACAGCATTTAGCAACCTTAACAATTTCCTTTCTTTTCAAATCTGGTATCAGGTGATATCACCTGATAAACACACTCATTTATGAAACAAAGACTATTGAACACATATACACACATAGGTATTCCAACTATTCTATATTGTGTATTTGCTTGTGAAAGCTGCCACTTAAATTTTACAATTTGTATTCTGCTGAAATCCTGTGATATTGTTCCTGTTTAATTAGGTGGCTGCCATAGCTAAATTGCTTATCAGAAATAGTTATTTGCATTATGCTCAGTTTTCTTTTCGACACCTCTTCTGAGAGCTAATAGCTATCTCCCCTTGTCCAAACCATCTCATCTTCATGGGAGAGGTAAAAAACATAGTGCGATTTAAAAGTGGCTGGGAAAAGGGTCCCTTGTATGTATCCCTATTCACTTTCTTGGAAGGAAGCACTATTCCAACAGGAAAAATGAGTGGATGACATACTGTGCTCTTGATCCAATGAATTCACATTGCACTTGCTCATCGTTCACATGACTAGAGATGAAGCTGACTTTGGAATTCTGATTGTCTTGCCGGATCCATCCTGAAAATTCACTTAGCCCCCCCCCTACAAAGGCCTTGTGCACATACTCTATAAACAGAAAGGACAGAGTCATCTGTAGTTACACCTTTACATCTCATTGAATTTATGAGTACATGAGTTGCAACCAGTCCGGTTAAAAAGCACAGAGAAACCTCAAGTTTTATGAAAGGCTTAAAGTTTAAAGGGTGTATATTAAGTTGCCCTTGCAACAATTTCTGGGAGAAAATTGACTTTTGATTTGTGCATTCATGGGTCTAGTGAGGCCAGTCATAAAAAAGGAAACTTTTCTATAGCAATTTGTACAAGAAAAACACCCACATAAAACACTCCCACTTGTTTTTGTGATTTTTTAAAAATGTTGTTTTTGTGTATTCTTTCCTTCTTTCTATCCCTCTTTCTTTTTTTCTTCTTTCCTTCTTTTCCTCTCTTCCTGTCTCTCTGTCTTCCTTTCTATTATTTCTATTATTTCCATTATTTCCTTTATTTCTATTTTTATTTATTATTTTTATATATTTCTATTTATTTATCTTTTCCTTCCTTCCTTCCCTCCTTCTTTCTTTCCCTCCTTCCTTCTTTCCTCAGTCAATACTTTTATAGGGGTAATGATTGCAAAGTTTCACAGAAGTGTTGAGCTGTTCTGGTGATTTATCCCCTCAGCTATATTGATTGTGCCTTTTTAACAGAAACAAAGAATTATGTAGGTTGCGCTGAAAGTAATGCCTGCTATTTATTTCCATGGAAACTGCAACAACTATAAAGAGCAAAATAACACTACTTGATAGAGCAAATTCTCAGCTACAAGACACTATTTTTCAACATAGTCACCATCATTAGCTATGCATTTTTGCCAGCGATGAACAAAAGCTTGCATGCCATGCTCATCAAATTCTGCACCAGTGGATGTGATCCACTGTTTCACAGATGCTACGACAGCATTGTTACTGAAACAGACCACCTACCACCTCACTGTGCTAAAATCCACTGTTTGGTCTCCATAAATGGTCAGCAAGCGTCGACCGATGTCAATAGATGCAAGTTTTTATGCATGCAGGAATTCAGTTCCAGTTGTTTGCTCCATCCACACTTCCATGTCAGACGCCATTTGGTCAGACTGCCCCTCTGCTGCCATCTGTTGTACAGCAACAAAATGTTCTGCCATGCCAGCAACATCTGCCTCTGATGTCATGGGCCAACATAGTAGAATAGAAAGTGTACTTTCAGAGCAGTCCTCATAATAATGTTAGAGAAGACAAACATTGGCAAAGGAAGAAACATAATGTAAGTTTTACATTCATGTTTCATATATATGTTTGTTGTCAAGAAGACAATGCAAATCAAAGAAAGAAGTAGACATGAATTCACTGTATAATGAATTGCAGTAGTATTCACTGCATTATTTACAATTTCTTAGAGATTCTCACCTTATGTCTTGCGTATCTCATCTTTTGCATTCTGTATAAGTAATTAGACTTAAGACTTCCCTTTTCTACAAATTGCTTTGAATTTTATTTTGAAAAGATCAATGTAACAGCTAAATTATTTTTTCTATATATTATGTCTGCTAAGTTTTCCAAGTTCCATTTGCTAGAACAGTGATTATTTGATTAAAAAATAAAAAACTGCTATTTATACATTTACTAATTTACAGTTAATCAAAAATTTTTCATATTTTCTTAAGGGAAGCATCTTTAAAATATCACATACACGAAGACAGCATACTAGAAGAACATTCTCTACTGTCTTCTATTGCTGAAATCCAATTTTCTATGCTTAGTTCCAAACTCTAAATTCCATGATGATCAAATATATATTTAAGACCAAGAGAATCTGAGAGCTCTGTTAGTTGTCAAAACCAAAGGACTTCTCCAAAATGGGAATATTTCCAACATGAAAACAATAGCGTGGTGACTTTGTGACATATAGGTAGAATCTAGCTAGGTGCAAGCTGCACCTAGAGTAATTCTTTAAGAAGTCGACAACATGGGAAAAGATTATTCTTCTGCAGAAGATCATGCTTCAGTTATAGGAGACTGTTCTCCATAGTACACCAGAGAAAAATAGAGTGTGATCAGGAGCAACAGTCTAATGGGGCTGTTGACATGCTTATTCCTCTTCAATGACTGCAGAGTGAGTACAGAGTACAGGCAGTTAGACGGCTAAAACAGATGCCAGGCTGAAGAGACTGAATACTTCCTTGAATGTTTAAACTGATGCCCCTGAAGGATTTATCAGTCTCCAATGGCTATACAGGGAGTAGAAGAAACTAGTCTACTAAATTAAGTGTGAATATGTTGGTGACTTCTAAAGTTTCAAGACAAATTCACTTCTGAGTATGTTTTTGAGCAACAGGCAAAAAGATGCATATCGAAAGCGACAAAACCATAGACTATTCCTAGAAGACTCTCAGGCACATCTTTAACTTTTTGAATATTTCTGGTGGTACCTAAGAAAAAATCCACAATAGAGTCTTTACCAGTTATCTTGGAGAACAAGTGGTCCACTTGAAAAGATTTGTTGGTGATGATTTGTTCTGTGGCTTGTATATTTTCATAGATACATATATGTATCTGTCTATGATACACACATGCACATAGATATAATGTGTATCTATGCAGCATCCTCTCAGTGTGTTCATAAGAGAGGTATAGGAAAGATTGTTCAGGGATAGATGTAAATGATAATCTGGTTGATTATGTTGAAAAAAGATTCTTTTTAAGCTTCAATGAAAAACTGCTAGCATCATTACACAGAATTGCTTTTCCCATGAAACAGAAAGGCTGCTCAGACAGTACAGAACTTCAATTCAGCATAATGTGAATGATAGTGAGCTTCTTTACTAAAAATACCATTGGATTTTAAAACCTGATATTAACAGAAAAAGATAGAACCAATCATTTAACAATGATCTTGCTCTACCAAATATCTTTCAGAAATTTCTTTTCTAGAAGTGATTACCATGAGGTGTCACCCTCATTTTCTGAATAATTTGGCTCGTATCAATCAACAAAGCTCTGTCTGTAGAATATGATGTTAATCACAAATGTAAAGGTTGCAAACCAATCCCATATTATACTGTGTGAGATATTCAACGTCTTCAAATTATACTGACACTAATGATACTAAAACGTAAAATCTTTGACAGAAGATTTTTTCAAGACTGTACTTTTGTTTTGCTGTACTGATGGTGAATTTAGGAGACGAGTTTGAATTAAAATGTGGAATATCAGCAAAATTTTGGAATCCAGAATCAATGTACCATTTGAATGTATATGTGCATATATATTTGTAGTATTAAGGGCACAAAGACACTATAAATCAGGAATAGGGGTATCAGCTCATAGAGTTTTCCATTAAAGTCAATTTTAATGTTGGAATTCACTTCTGTGAAGCAAGAGAGAAAACGCTAGAAGTAGACCTTATGCAGAAATGCAAAGCATATTGTAACACCACTCTTTCCCCAGCAGAATCTCTTAAAATCTTTTAAAACAAGTGAATTTCATTTTTCTCCTCATAACTACCTTTATCTATGTATGAGATGCAAAATAAGAGAATAAATCTATGAATAGGCTATTACAGTTAAGATGGTATTGATTGCGAGAAGTGAAATCACTATTTTACATGTTGTAAAACTTATTCACATCCCATGAAAATATTACATTAAAAGTATAATAAATTGCAATACTTTAATCACTTGGCAAATGATTTGAGTCTTTCCGTTCAATTTATAGTATCATTTCAGTAGCACCTGCTACATAAAATGTGCATATTACAGATACTACTCTGATGGCTTTTATAGGAACATTATTAGAATAATTTATGCAATTGCTCTTTTTAAATGATAATTCTTTTTTCCTCCTTTCCCAGATAGCTCCACTTTTACCTTTTTAAAGTCTTTTATATAATCTTATCTTGTTTCTCCTCATATTCACCATTGTCAGTTGTAGAAGTAATGAAGTATCTGTTCTTCAGGTAACATAACATTTCATTAGAAAAAAATATTTTAAATATTCTTACTACTTGCCTGAATTATAAATTACAATAATAGGAGTTTAAAAATACGAGTTTGAGAGATTGTACTTCTGTTTCAGCTTTATGGTTCTACATCTTTTAACTTTAATTAAGTTTATATTGAATTTTCCTTTGAACAGTAGCAAACAAACCATAAACTGTGAATTATACCTGAAATAAAACATTCTGCATTAGTCAAATGGAAAAAGAGTTCGTAGTTATTCAATATACATTTTTCCCTAAATATTATAAATAGAATCATACCTTAAAAAAGACTATTTGTTCCACCATGTACATTCATAATTTTGGTTTCTCATTTGTACGCTGAGGTATGAAGAGATTGGTAGTGTGACATATGTAGAATTGCATTCAAATTAAATCATGACCTTCTAGAATAACTTCAGCAATAAGAATAGCATAAAACTCATCAGTATGTTAAAATCCATCTATCAACTATCAGACCTGAAAAACCCAAAGGACACAAAACAGATCAAATCTTACTTATTTCTAAGATACTCTTCTTATCATTGATCACTAAGATTGCTCTTAGGAAAAACAATAGAAGGTATGTTTTATGTAGGGTAAAAATAGTATTTGTGAAATTATTTAAACTGCCTGCAAAGTGTCTCTCTAGATTAACTAGCAAAAGTCTCCCACAGCATCCCTGTAATGAACCTTAAGAAGCATGGGATAGATGAGTAGACAGTGAGGTAGACTGAGAATTGGCTGACTGGCAGAGCTCAGAGGATTGTGATCGGTGGCACAGGGTCTAGTCAAAGATCTGTAACTAGCAGCACTCCCCAGGGGTTGGTGCTGGGCCAGGTCTTGTTAATCAATGACTTGGACAAAGGCACTTCCAGAAAGTTTGCTGATGATACAAAGCTGGGAGGAGTGGCTGACACACCAGAAGGCTGTGCTGCCATTCAGTGAGGCCTGGACTGGCTGGAGAGTTGGTCAGAGAGGGACCTGATGAGGTTCAACAAGTGTAGAGTCCTGCGCCTGGGGAGGAATACCTGCATACATCACTACAAGTTACAGGCTGACCTGCTGTAGAGTAACTCTGCGGAGAAGGACCTGGGTGTCCTGGTGAACAACAGGTTGGCCATGAGCTAGCAGTGTGCCTTTGTGGCCTAGAAGGTCAACGGTATCCTGGGCCAGTAGATGGAGAGAGGTGATCCTCCCCCTCTACTCTGCTCTGGTGAGGCCACATCTGGAGTATGGTGTCAAGTTCTGGGCTCTCCAGTTCAAAAACGACAGGGATCTTCTAGAGAGAGTCCCGAAAAGGACCACAAAGATGATTACGGACTTGGAGCATCTCCCTTATGGAGAAAGGCTGAGAGACCTGGAGCTGTTCAGCCTGCAGAAGAGAAGACTGAGAGGGGATCTCATTGCTGTTTATAAATATCTAAAGAGTGGGAGTGAAATGGATTGGACCTGGCTCATTTTAGTGGGGTGCAGCAAAAAGACAAGGGGCAATAGGCAAAATCCAGAACACAGGAAGTTCTGTACAAACACGAGGAGTAACTTCTTTATAGTGAGGGTGACAGAGTACTTGAACAGGTTGTCCAGGGAGGTTGTGTATTTTCCTTCTCTGGAGATATTCAAGACCCACCTGGACACTTTCTTGTGCAACTTACTGCAGGGAATCTGTTTTCAGCAGAGGAGGTTTGGACTAGATGACCTCCAGAGGTCCCTTACAACCTCTGTGATTCTGTAATTAACTGAATAAATAATTTTAACAAATACAACCTATTGGAATACAAGTGACATTTAATTATCCTTTAGTACTTTCTTTTCAAGGTATTTTTCCATTGAGATTGGGTAGAAGAAGGAGAGGAAGGAAAGAATGCAGTGTGGACACCACTTCTGCACTGCAATTCTCTTTAATTCACAGGATTTTCTCTTTAGAAATGCGTCTAAAAACACTGAAGTTCACAGCACTCACAAAAAATGCTTTACTTTTTATGAATGTGCCCTATTCTTACGCTCCCAAATTAACAGAAAGTGAGGAAATTTCTCTCATCCTGTCAGTAGGGTTTGATTTGTTCTGTGTATAGGACAGTCAACAAACTTATCAATACATATTTTTCAGTAAAGAAATGCAGGAACTAATGGAAGAAACTTTTCCTTATTATGCTGCTAAGAAACAACTATTGGTATTGGAAAAACGGATTTATAGCCAAACTAAAGCCACAAATGTCTCTCATTATTATGAAAAGTGGAAATAAGTGATCAACACTTCCTGAAAATCATGAAAACTCCAACCAAGGAGTTAAAAGTGTAATTTCAAGAAATTGTAGTTTTTGAAAAAATGTCCCCCTATTAATGATCAATTGCTATTATTTACTGTGATGCAGTTATACAAAGACGAGAGAAAGAGATTTTGGTCTGCTTAATTGTTTTTGCTGACCCTAGCTAATTATATTTTTTGTTAATTCTAGATAAGTACCTTTGGAGTTGTAATGCTCTTTACCTTGACTCACAGCTTAGTCTTTGCAATTAATAACAAAAGAGGAAAGAAGAAAACAAACCAGACTGCCAAGGATTTTGTTGGAGTAACTGAATATTTCAATTAACGCAGGATATATGTAAAATATACCTCTGATGTCTATCTAGTAGTGACAGAGACATGAAACTTTCCCATTTCATGTTCAGTAAAGGATATGGATTTTCCTACTTAGTCATTCAAAATATCAACTATTTGAGTGATTAACTCATCATAAATAAGAGATGCATACAAGAAGAAGCCTGCTAACTACAGTAATATTTTAACGTATAAGATCACCCAGTATTAAAACCAGTCAAAATTCTCCATTTTAAACACCATGTGAGCAGAAGCACTTTCTCTATAGCACTTGATCTGTTTTTGTGTTTGAAAATGTTCACACAGATAAAGAATTACCAAAACGAGGCCGATGACTATAAACAATACTACGTTAGAGTGATATGTTAAATTGACAGTATTATGGATATATTTTACTGAAAACTCTGTAGTAACATAATGCAGATACTTAATTACCTTCCTCTCAAGACAAATACATGTTAACAACATGCTGTTAACTATATGTTTTTAGATGATTTGTTACTACTCGTAACAGGAAAATTCTGTTATAAACAGCACTGAGACTACTAAGATGCCAGATTTACTTAAATTAATAAATAAACCTGCTAACAAATTATGGGCAAAGCAGTTTTCATATTTTTTAACAGAGATACAAAAGATTTCAGGAGTAGACTTTTGCTTCTTCAATATAGCTATAGCCAATAATTTCATAAATGTCTAAGGATGTTAAGTTCTTGAACAGAGATTTCTTAAAAGAGAGTTACCAAATAAGAGGCTTCAATACAATCTAAAAGTTTTGCCTCGAAAATAAGGGCTCACCAACAGCTATGAAAAATTTTGCTAGCGGAAAGGCATCAAGTGAGAAAATATCAGAAAATAAATGCTGATGACACTTGTATAGAAAAACTGAGTTATTCCTACAAGGGAAAGTCTGTCTAATGCAGGAAGAATATACGAGAACCCTCTAAAAATGAGGCAAGATGACAAACAAATAGCAAGAGAGAGCTCTGAACAAGCCTTTCACACACCAAGTTATGAGAAAAATGGAAAGTAAGCCAGATTCCAATTTGAATGTGTTCTAATGTTAATGAATTTGTCTGAATTTACACTTTTGTATAGGAGATCAGTATTTGGTTCATTAAAAATAGTTTTCTCTCTACTGTGACATAAACAATTTGCTAATTATTAGCAGATAATAATCTTTTCAGACAAGACTGAAAGTATGCATTAACAAAGCTACCATTACACTTTTTAGTATGTTTGGAAAGTTATCTAGAATATGTCTCTAAATATTAGTTAATCTTTCTGTAATGAGCACACATATATTGCTTTACCTGGTTTTCAACCTGTGTTTAGGGACTAATTGTTTACACATCACGCTGTCTGGTTATATAGGATTGCCACATATACTGTCAACTAGGTAAAAAATAGAACTATATACAGGGACTTATTCCTCTCACACACATTTTTACTAGCATAGTTGTACCAACATTAGTGAATTTACAGTGTTTTTGATTTATAAGTATGCAATGAGGAAAGAAACAGGAATAATATTCCTTAAAATGAGTTCACTTAAAGAAAAGAGGTGGATCATTTTATTTGTTCTTTCCCTCTCTCTCCTCATGTGAGGAATTTGGGTGATGAAATTTGGAAACAGAACTGTAAGGCCAAAATGAGAGTCTTCTGAGCATCTCACGTGGCAGAAGATAATTTGGATGATATCAGACTACAGAAAACATAGGAATATGCATTTCAGTTAAGACAATTTAAAGACGCACAATCAAACAGATCAGTTTTTAGTGCAAAGAATGATTATCCATTATCAGACTTTTTCAGAATTGTTTAAAACACCTCTGATGCTGCAGTATTTGTCAAGAAAAGCTAAATACTAAGACTATGCCACATGTGACATTTTTAAAGGTGAACACATAGACCTTCACACTACAGGTAGCTCTGTCTCAGACTTTCGCAACTGTTGCTATAGACTGTGTTAGTTCCAACAGCAGTGTTGATGGTGGATGAGTGAAGACAATCAATGATGAGGGGCTAAAGCAGGTCTGGAAATATGGCCAAATTCTGTAATATGAGAACATGATCCAACTAACTCGAGTGTCTTAGATTTATGGTACACTGACTAGCAAAAAATCTATCTCTATGACTCAGGTCTGCGAATTATGTGATGTGATGTGACATTTTTAATTTCTTTTTTTCTTCAGACAACATAAAATGTAAATACTATTTCTAGTGTTAAGAAAGCTAACAAAGTAGATGAGTAAACATAGATTTTTCAGATTTTTTCTTCTCCCTCCTACTTTTATTCTTTTCATTCAATTCAAATCATCCATAAGGATTTGTTCTCATATATTTTTCTTTCAGATAAGAACCAAGTGTGAATCAGTGTGAAGAACATGACTGATAAAAACCAAGGATCCAATAGCACTACAGTTTTTTTTTTATTCTTATAATTTGTAGTTCATTTACAAATTTATACAAATAATACAAATAAATATTTGTAACAACTAACTCATTAGAATTTTAACTCTAACGTTTCACTTCCGCATTTTAAGGGAAGGCTATAAAGCAACTTTCATCTGCACAAATATTACTTCTAATTTCATTAATAATATTGACAAGCAAATAATCTTATTAGATATTCTGTTATAATTTGTGATGCAGATGTACATTAATCTGCATGATCATGTCTGTGTCCCCTCACTGAAAACACATTAACTTAAAAAGCTATTGTAGTTCTTGTGCGTGAGCACAAGAAATTGTGTGGATCAGCCTGCAAAATATTAGACCTGATTTACATTAATGTGATAGAAGGCAGGTGTATTTCTTTCCTTTGTGCTGCTGCTTGGCTGAAGACTTTAATGTTTCTCTCTCTCTTTCTCTCTCTTTTTTTTTTTTTTTTCCCAGGCTATTGATCCAGAACAGAACACGATAGAAGCTTTGGGCCTGACCCTGTTTCAGTATTAATCAGCACAATCCCATTGTCTGCATTAGTTCTACTCTGATTTACAAGGCTGGAGAATGGTCTCTTCTTTCTAGATGAAGAAAGAACTTTCCAGATTTGTGGAATTTTGCAGGGAGATCACATAACAGAAGGACTTATCACTTTAAATTTACTTTAAACTAAGGTTTTCTTCTATTTCTAATAACTTCAATATGGTTGTTTTGTACCTTGCTACTGTAGCTCACTTCTTCCCAGTAGTTGCTGTAGTATTTTTGATATTAATTGTTTGTTTTACTTTTTTGCTATCCCTCTAGAGAGTTTATAGCATTATACTTACAGTGTCATCTAATTTCTAGAAATGTGACCACAATCTATTGTGTGGTTCAAAAAACTGAAAGCAAGATGCCACAGTAATGGAAAGGAGGCAAAATATAAAAAAGAAAAAATAAAAAAAATCAACAACTCAAAAAAATGTTAAAACCAAGCAATTTCACTATTAAGAAGAAATCACAGACTTGGTATAAAGAGGCGATGTTTGTCCAACTCAAGTTCTAAGTCAAGCCTTCAATCAACATAGAACTGAAATGATAAGAAATTCTGCTAAGAATCTGGGCTATACTGGCCCCAGTCTGTGCTTAATAAACTTAGGGAACATCTCAACATTTTTACCTATATTTCATATATGAATTACGCAAAGAGCAGGGAGGCAGCCTTCTGAAGAAGGAGGAGGATGAAGATTCTGTGGCGTTTCTAATGTCAAAATCTGACTCATCTTTCATATGCAACTCTAAATAATAATTTAACCCCAAAGAAAGAGCAGACATCTTAGCTGTACAGTGCTCATTGATTATTCTTGCAAATTTCAGATGAGAAAAATGCATATAATAAGAAAAAAGGAACGATCAGTCTTAAAACTAAATTAAGAAGAAAGTATTTGTTCCTTAATCATAGTTATTTATTCTATATAGAATGTCATATCTCTAGCAAGACGCTAGGACAATTGTTTTTATGAAAGCAAACCACAAAATATGTTCTTGTTTAATGTTTTCTGGCTATTGCCCAGCTTGTGGCTGTCATTATTATCTAGATGTGTCAGTCTGTTTCCCATACTGAAAAAGAAAAAGGAGGTATATTAATGACACTGGTTTTGATCTGTATGTAGACTGAGCTATGTCCCCACAGTCTGGCACTTGAATATGTTTATTTGAGACATTTACTTCACTGTTGGATAGAAGTGTAAATGTGTGATTTTTAGGCTTCTTTACTGCTCTCCTAAACATATATCAAGATAATTCTTAGAATGTTCGAACCTATAATAAGACATCCAAAGCAACAAACAGGAGTGCTGGCGACAAAGCTAATTGTGTATATTTATTTTCTGACTTGGTCTTTTCAATAGTAGCTAGTCCATTAAAGAATTTGGTAATAGAATTTGAATATAAATGTGGTAATAAGTGATCTTTATATCTAATGTTCCTTTGTAAATACAAATCACTAAGCCTCAAAAAGTTTTGTTTAAATAAAATGCTTTTAGATTGATTTGAGGTAATTCATTTTAACCCACATACATATATTCTTTGGTTTTTATTCAAACTCATGCTATTGAATCCAACTGATTGAATTCAAACATTTGACATCATTTGATTTAAATGTTGTTGAACTGTAAATCAATCTAATAGCTTCTCCCAACTAACTAACCTGAATGTTGTTTTCAGGACTGAAACAATAAGGGAAGATAATTAAATATAAATTAATAAGGGAAGATAATTAAATATAAATTAATTTTAAATGGACTTGAATTTCAGTATTGCCCATCTTACCTGTGAGCGTGGAGTACAAAAAGGATTGTTGTAATAGTACTTAACAGCTGAACTGACAATGTTTTCCAGTCTTTACTTTGGCTGACACTTCTCTTTGTAAGATCAGGTTCTCAATAGCTTATGACTGCCAAACCTGGGATATTTAGGCTGAAATATTTTGTGCTGTTTGTCTGCTACAAAATGATTTAGGAGCAAGTTTCATCTAATTATTCAGGTAGTTCATAGAATGGAATCTGAAAAAAAATAGACTTACT
Organism: Penelope pileata; assembly: GCA_013396635.1. NCBI lineage: Eukaryota > Metazoa > Chordata > Aves > Galliformes > Cracidae > Penelope > Penelope pileata. The sequence continues at coordinate 20,871 of WBMW01005084.1, read as the reverse complement.
TTTACTATGGCAAAAACAATTCATAGAAGCTTTTGCTGAGAAACCTATTGCCCTTTTCTTTGAAGGAGCGATTGAAAATTTGGCTGTGTTGCCAGGACCTGTATTTTATTGCTCCTGTCAAAATATTAAATCTTCTATAAATTTTATATGCCTGATAAAGTTTGATCAAATGAAAAAATAATCCTTCTGTGCTGAGCATCATCCAGTTTTATATGGCTCCTGCACTGAACTGTTCTGAACAAGAATTATATCCTTAAATTATCTGGGTTTGTACCAGTACAAGGCAGAAAGAGCTGGGCAGGATTTCCCAGGTAAGTTGCTACTTAGATTTGGTTTTGATTACTTTGGAGCTATGCTGAAAAACTGGGTTGGGGGAAATGCAGCTGGGTTTTCAGAGATCCTGTTCTGGTCTTGGATATCTTGAAAGATAAATACCTTGACTTTGTCACAGAAAGGATAAGGAAAACAGATCTATAGTACTAGGATGCACGTAATGGCAGACTGGCACAGAAGTTCAGACTGATAAAGATTGAGATCAGCACAATGATATCAAAGCTCATATTGAATTTGAATAATGACATTTGGTAGAGTGAGTGAGATTAAACAAGAAGCCAGGAAGACTGGCTATCCAGGGCTGGACAGTTAAGGACCAAAGGAAAACTAAAACTACTTTGTGTAACTGATTGCTTAAGTTTTGTTCCTGAGGTGCAGCTCTAAGAATACTAGCATAGAATGAAGTCAGGATCCTGACCTGGATCCTTAGACAGAGGCCTACATACTGAAATTGTGTACTGCAGTAGCTGGTACAAGAGTCTTGATAGAAAGCTGGAAATTACTTTATAGCAAGAATTTTAGTCAGTTGTAATTAATTTTACTGGCATGTCACAAAACACCTTCACAGACTTCAGTTTCCTCAAACCTTAATTAATTTTTCTTATGCTACAGTTAATTTTTCAAAGTTATCTTCATTCTGCCTAACATAAGTAGTTTTGAAAAAGAAAAAAAAAATTTGCATATTAATCCTTTCTGAGTTCCCTACTAGCATTGGCACCTTTTGCCAAACACTATAATAACATGTGAATTGACTTTTTCTTTTTGCCCCAAAATGAAAGCAAATTCACTTGGGGAAATATCTATTGATGTGTTTAGTTTTTATGATAAATAGATAATAGAGTGGATGAATAAGAATGAAGACATATGAAAGAGAGAATTTCCTTGGACATGTAACCTTAGCATAGGCTTTGCTAAGGTCTCATGATGAAAAATTTCACGTAAGACATATGGCCCCAGGTCAGCAGCTAGCTGAGGCTGCAAAATTCATGCAAGGGTTCAGAAAAGAACAAAATGGATCCATGCATGCAAATATGCATCTAAGTTAATTTATCTCTTTGGAATAGAAAATAGCACACAAAGGGAATATAGGTCCAGAATAGTCATGCAAGACATCATATTTTGTCATTGCATATTCTGTGACAGTTTAAAGCATTGGTCTTTTGCAATAATTACATTTCAAGCTATTTCCCTGCCTGCAGGGACCTGTCTTACCTACATCTCATGATCCACAGTTTGTTAGGATATCAAGGGAGATCTACGACTGTGGCTAATCCCTGCAGTGTTATTCATTTTACCAGCAATAGTCTTGGTAGACCAAGGACATCAGTTACTTAGTCTTACTGATCGTCCAGTAAGGTAAGATGGACATACTTTGGAGTATTATTTGTTAAGGAGAGGATAACAAGTTCCTGGAGGCAGAAGCAAGATCCCAAGATTGTGGCTTGAGCAAACAGAGCAAATCTGATTTTAAGACAATCCAACAATTTCAAAAACAGTATGGCTGTACAAGTGCTTGGCTGCTGGCTGGGATCAACATACCATATGTCTTAATGTTGTATAAACATACACCTCTGCATTGTGTTTAGAAACTAATTTGATAAAAACTGAGGTTGTTGTGCCCACTTCTGCTTCAAATCATGTTTGTTCAGGTATTGTACCAGTCAAATCTGGTATTGATGATTATGGAATGTTGACACAATGCAGAAGCTGATAATATTTTCAAGCAAAGTTTGTCCTTTCAACCAGACAAACTAGAATTAGGTTAACTTTGATCAGACAGCAAGCCCGTGATTATTAGGCAAAACTGGAAACTGTTTGAGCCCAGAGAAAGTGAAGAAGTTATATAGGAAATTAGACCAAAGCTGCTATTTTGCTGAGACTAGTACATTTTGCGGTAGGGAAAGCTGTCACAGATGGAAAATATGCACTTCATTCATAAGAGAAAAGCAACAATATATTTATTGATATAATACAGTGAGTACAGCTTAAACATAAATAAAACAGAGAATTAATGAGATTCAAGATAGAAAGGTACTTTTGGTTATCAATGTATAGAGTGGGCACGTCCAACCTGCAGCTCGCGGGCCACGTATAGCAGAGCACAGCTCATACCCCGGCCTGCCCTCTGCCCATGAGACATCATGGCAGTGCTCTTCCTCAAGTTGCCCGGCCTCAGGGACACATACATCCTTCAGCAACAACCAAACATTGGTGTGCAATTAACCCTGTATCAGCTGAAATTGGGACAAAGGGAGGGCACGGTGCAGTACTAACTCAAGTTATGCAAATCACAGAATCACAGGGGTTGGAAGGCACCTCTGGAGATCACCTAGTCCAACCTCTCTGCTAAAAGCAGGTTCCCCACAGTAGGTTGCACAGGAAGGCATCAAGGTGAGTCTTGAGTATCTCCACAGAAGAAGACTTCTCAACATCTCTGGGCAGCCTGTTCAAGTGCTCCGTCACCTTCACAGTAAAGAAGCTCTTCCTCATGTTTGTATTGAATTTCCTGTGTTTGTTTGTGCTCGATGTCCCTTGTCCTGTCACGGCATAAATAATTTTATTCATTTTGATACATTGCCTAAACACAGTCTCATGAATAGTGAAAAATATGCAGCCCTGATCTCCATTTTCATAAAGGAATTCGAGAATAGGATTCAAGATTGCTGAAAAAATCATCAATTTTTTGGTATATTTGCAACTCCATTTTCAGTCAACATAAATGCTTTACCTACAAATTATTAAATGGAATGTATAGAGTTGCAATCATATATTCAACTCAAAGAAAAATCTGATTAGGTCTCTCTACTAGGCTTATAAGCCCTGTCTTACCACAGAAAAATATCCCTCCCTTCACAATCACTCCTTATTCATGCCATCATTTTTTGGCAGTACATGCATTTGTGAACAACTGTTTTCAAGTATGAAGCACAGAAGGGGTAAGATTTCCTCAAAAATCTCTGATGAACGCTTTGAGAACTTGCTAAGAATTGCAGTCACTTCCATTGAATCAGACTGATGCACTAGTTTCACAAAAACGAGGTCAAATACCCTATTAGTTTTATGGTTTTGTTGTTCTTTTTTTTGTTTTAATAAAAAAATATAAAAAGATAAAATAAGTTCTGTTAATTATATACATTCTATATTATATTATATACATATCTATATTAGATATTTTATATGCGGCCCAAGACAAATCCTTTTCACTCAATGTGGACAAGGCAAGCCAAAATTTGGACACCCATGGTACAGAGGGTAGGGTTAAACATACTCCTCCAGGAGTCATAAGGTTCAGAATGGACCCCTTTGCTTTCTAGATTCCTTCTCAAAGGAGTCCAGGTGTGGCTAGTTCCACTTGTAGTCTCAGTCTTGGTCAACATTTTATGCCTGAGGGATTATATATGCACAATCAAAGATATAATCTTAGTGAATCTAACAAAGTTTAGAGCACACGATTAGTCACTTACCAAGGATCTATATTGACAAGGAATCTCTTGACATCAAGGTGTACAGAATCACTGCAGCAGGTGTAACCTTGAGAGGCATCCGTACTCAAGATGTGATCCTGATGTACAGACTGCTATCACACAGGAGACCTCAAGGGACTCTTTGGCAGTTTACTATTTACTGGGGCAAGACTAGTAATCACACTGGATATTTATTTTGACTTTGTTAGTTCCTCAAAAATCTAGTTTAAACCAGACAGTGCTCTGCGCTCCTGTTATGTTGATGTTAGCCTACCTAGTCCTCAGATGCTGAGCAAGGAGCCAGTGGAGCCAATTTCTCCATCAGCTAGCCTGGGCCAGGGAGCAACCAGTATTGTGGTTACTGCCTGACCAAAAAAGAAGATGGGGAGGGAGAAGCACACCATCACAAAAAAGTGATCTAATTTAGAAATCTATGTGAAGTTTGTGTAGGGAGTACATACTATAGCTGCACATCCCCATGTCAAACTGGTGCCTTCAAAACCTATTGGCGATGGTCTTGAAATGGAAGGCACAAGGAAGAGTATAACAACATCACTCTTGGAAACCTATGCCAGTACAACATACAGGAAATGTATTTTTATGCACAGACAATATGTTGCAGTGCTCAATCACACTGAGGTTATAGGAAGATTAGGTATGTAGGAGTGGAGTGGGGTCTAACATCTTTAGGATGCTCATACAAACATAGGCTATAATGTTTTGTTCTTGTAAATGATCTCTCAGATACTGCAACCTAGCAATAAATCCACTGAATTCCCACCTTTTCCTTAGTTGTTTTAATGGAGAGATAATAGATAAATGTGATCTGTGCATTAGGAACAGAGTCCAGAATGCATTTACTGGTTTGCAGTACAAAGGTGTTGCTAATTTCACAGCAATCAAGCAAAAAGTTGTATATGCTGAACATTTGAAGACATATTTGTGTCAAGTAGATTGCTGTGTCTAGATAACTCTCCTACAAAATTCAGAGCTCTTTCCATGTGTTCAAATGAAACTCAGAATGTTGAGTGGGAGAAATATCCTTCCAAACTTTGAATGTATCAGAGACGTTACTTTCTGCCTAATCTTTGCATTTGGAAGTCCCAGTGAGATCTCAAAATGAAAGAAAATAAGTCAGCAAATACTGGGACTAGCATTTGATAAGCTAGATTTTGACCATGAATTGGGATAATGGTTACAGATGGTTAGCAAAAAAATTGAATTTCAGTATGTAAGAGAATCAAGATCATACAAACCTAAATAGATATCATAGGAACTAAAGGAAATGACAGTAGAAAAAGGGAAAAACCGTAAAATATTTTGATCTCTTAGATTTAAAACATGCACTTATCCATTTATAAGAGGTAAAGAACACTGTACCAAGAAGCTTACTACTGAATCCTGATTACTGCAATGGCTTCTTTTTCTCATACATAAAACATAGGTTACTGTTTCCTCTGCGCTGTGAAAGAGAGAGTTAACAGTTTCCTATCATATTAGACTTGAATTCTAATTACACTGAAATGAGTACAGTCTATTTTGAATTGAAAACCCTCAATCATTTTCCTTACAAGAGCTTGGAAAAACAAAGTGACCTGACATTGTGTCACCTGAAACACTCTGAAAATAGATAGGTGTCTTTTGATTAGATCCAGGAGAATTATTTGCAGCAAATAGATCTAATCATAAATATAGAACTCTCTACTGTTCATGAATTGTAAACAAATGATTACTGCATTTCAGAATATTTTCATTCCTTAGAATAATTCAGCTGTTATTTTGTGTGAATATATTTCAACCTATACATTATTGAGAAATTGTTTGCTATGAGTATTTCTTTAGGTATTTTACACTTGCAATTTAAAACTCAAGCTGCTTAGGTTAGATACATATATCAGCAATAAAATTCTCTTTCATAATTCAATGGGAGTAGACCACAGAATCAGGTTCTTTTTTAACTTTAAAAGTGACTCTGACTTTAGGTATGGCCTGATCGAAAATGCTGGAGAAGAAGAAAAGATTGGTATATTGCATTTTGTATAAGGATGAAGGATGATCTACCGTGCAGATGGGGTTTCTCACACCAATAGTGACAGAATAAATAGCAGACAATGGCTCCCAGTTAAAGTCCCCGATAACTAGCAAAATATACTGTTTTCTAGAAAAGAATAAGAGTGCAATGTACTTATTTGCCTAATTTTCGTGCTAGATTGAGTTTGTTAGGCTGTGAATTTAAATTTGAGAGAAAAACTATAATTCTATTCAGATGTAGTCAACTAATGTTTGTAGATTTTTTTTTTATTTTTTTTTTTAGGAAAAGAGAAAAAAATTTATTAAGCGCCTCAGTAAATGTGCCTCATTTTTCAAAATATAAGTTTTGTAGAGTAAAGCATATAGAAACGATTATTTTATTTCTTAAATATAGAATAGTTTTGCATTAGGAGGCTTAGGGCTATGTACTATGAGTTCAGCTGTATGAATAGCACTGAATAGTGTACAGAAAATGTACAATTAATAGTTTTCCAAAGTAAAAGTTAAGGTCTATGAAAACAAGCAAAAATAAACATTTATTATCATTTGAGGAAAGATTAGAATCACTTTCGTATGTCTTGACTCCTCTGCCTGCTATTTACATTTCTGGAAACACTTGTAGACAAGCTCTCAAAAGGATTCAAGTACTTAAAAGCATTGTGTCGAAGAGCCTAATTCTTGTCTATCTTACCTCAGAGCACAATGACAAATTCTGCAGATTAGTCATCCAAAGATTAGTGAAACCTGAGTTTTGGCCTGGCTAGGCTTCTGAGCTCTGTTTAGGCTCCCTATGGGCCATATACTGATCTCAGTCAGCTGAGCAACCTGCTGCTGGTGCAGAAGTTGTTGGGGGTAATTTCAGAGCTGAGCAATTGAGGGAAAAATGAGGAAAGAAAGAAAGCTGATCCTTCCTCCTCCCCTTCAGGCCTACACACGATGCTATCTGCTTGTGAATGCCGAACAGCTTTGAGATAGCTGAACTGTGTTGGAGCCAAGATTTACCTCTTCTTGGCCTTAAAGACACTAATAGGGCCAGTTTGGGGCCTCCAAGTTGTTCATGTTTGTAATTATGGGAGTCTTCATTCTATTCTACTCTAGGAAATGCCTAGTACATCCCCAGAGCAATCTGTTTCTTAGTAACCAGCATGTTTGCTATATTCACTAAAAAGAGTTGGTATGAAACTCTGATCACTTGGCATAATACATCCAGTGATTATTGCACTCCAGTCATTGTGTTCAGCCAGGTAGCAGGAGGAATTCCATCTTCGCATGAGCAGCTGAAGTGCAATTTTTTTTATATCTAGCTGAATACGGGTAAAAAATATCCTCTGACAAGCTTTCATACAGTTATTAAAGTTACTATTTAAAATAAACAAAAAAGTCATTCTTATCTATGCCTCTTTGTCTGCAAGAGATATTTCTAAAAGTAAGGCTATAAAAAAGCAGCGATAGCTACTTGGTAGTCTGCTATTTTTAATGATCCTGAGTGTATGATATGTATTTCTGTAAGAGTACAGGAATGATGTACCATGGGTATGTTGTCAGGAAATGCTGATGACTGTGGATTGTGTGGGCTTAGTCTTCTACGCTGACTATTTAAAGGGTGTAACTCAAAATTGTAAAAAGAGAAGAAACTTGCATTTCTCTTCATTTTTTATAGTGTGTAAAGTTGTATGAGTGAAGCAGAGAAGAGTAAAACAGAACATCTATCATCTGAATTCTCTCCAGGAGGCAAAAAAGAAAAACAGGTGGTTATGAAAAGAGGTAAGCTAGGGATAAGGTGTCTGGAAACAAATTAAAAATATCACAGAAAAAAGCAAAACAGAGAAGAAAAAATTAAATCTGGAGCACATGTATTGCTAGTTTCTAAAACAAAAAATAATAAAAAAGCTCAAGCTAAGAGGATGTACAGATATTCAGTAGGCTTCTAGAGTTAAGGCTCATTCTTTCATTTTTTCTTTCCATCCTTGAGGCTGGCATATATTTTCATCAAGGCACTGTTTCATAATGAGAAGTGACAACCAGCCCAGGGACTGTCACCACAAAATTCAGGAACTGGAGAGCAGCAGAGAACATTGCAACAATTCCCTAGACTGTCTGGTTCTGCAGTTTTATGCAGAACTACTTTTGCTTTTGTTCATCAAGGTTTTGGAACAACGGATATACAGCACTTCAGTTAGTTAATACTTAACTGGTAGTGTATGCTGACTCTCCTCCATCTGCAACAAAATATCACGGTAACCATGGAACTACAGAGTGGCTTTTCATATTTGTAGGTATAAGTGCTAAGCCTATTTACAGTTACTTCCCTTACCTGCATTGTAATAACCATAGAAGTGTTTAGTTTGAGCAAACTTCTCCGGTCTAATCCTGCATTCACTTCTCCACCATGTGTAGTTCATGTCCTAGAAATCATTTACAGACTGATACCAGTAAACAAGAAATCTACTCTACTACAGTGTGCCGTAGTAGAGCAACAGATGTGTATTAAGTGTATGGCAAATTAATAGAGGAAGAAAGCCTGATCGCTTTTTTATGAGTGCTGATTCCCATTTTTAGTGTATGTTCCTTTTCAACAATTCTCCATGAAGCTGAAGGCTTTCTCTTTTCTTTTCTTTTTTTCTTTTCTTTTCTTTTCTTTTCTTTTCTTTTCTTTTCTTTT
>WBMW01005084.1:0-11525 GCA_013396635.1 Penelope pileata | reverse complement strand
TCCCTTTCCCTTTCCCTTTCCCTTTCCCTTTCCCTTTCCCTTTCCTTTCATCCCAAATGTTATGGAAAAAGAGGCTGAGTGCATTCTTAGAACGGGTCAGTAGTTGCCAGAGGAACAAAAGGGAGACTATCACCACTGACTTCAAACTTCGTAAAAGTGAGGATTTTTTCCTGGATCAGAAGAATACAAATTGGTAGACTACAATAAATATGATATCTTTTTCCTGAAGAATTATATGCTACAATTTTATATAGGTTAGTCTCACCTCCATCGCTGGAAAGGTGATAGAACAACTTGTTCTGGATGCTATCTCCAAGCAATTGGAAGAGAAGAAGGTTATCAGGAGTAGTCAGCATGGATTCACCAAGGGGAAATCATTCTCAACCAACCTGGTAGCCTTCTATGATGTCATCACCAGCTGGGTAGATGATGAGCAGTGAATGTTGTGTACCCTGACTTCAGCAAGGTGTTTGACAATGTCTCTCACAACATCCTTGTAAAGAAGCTTAGAAAGTTTGGGATAGCTGAGTGGACGGTGAGGTGAATTGAGAACTGGCTGACTGGCAGAGCTCAGAGGGTAGTGATTAGTGGCAGAGAGTCTAGTTGGAGACCTGTAACGAGCAGTGCTCCCCGGGGGTTGGTGTTGGGTCCAGTCTTGTTCAACATCTTCATCAACAACTGGATGAAGGGATAGAATCCAATCTCAGCAAGTGTGCTGATGATACAAAGCTGGGAGGAGTGGCTGACACACCAGAAGGCTGTGCTGCCATTCGGTGAGGCGTGGACTGGCTGGAGAGTTGGTCAGAGAGGAACCTGATGAGGTTCAACAAGAACAAGTGTAGAGTCCTGTGCCTGAGGAGGAATGGATCAATGCGTGCAATCATCAGTACAGGTTAGGGGAGCTCTGCAGAGAAGAATCCAGGTATACTGGTGGACAACAGATTGGCCATGAGTCAACAATGTGCTTTTGTGACCAAGAAGGCCAATAGTATCCTGGGGTATGCTAAAAAGAGTGTGGCCAGCAGGTGGAGGGATGTGATCCTCCCCCTCTACTCTGCCCTGGTGAGGCCACACTTGGAATATTGTGTCCCGTTCAAGGCTCCCCTGTTGAAACAAGGCAAGGATCTCCTAGAAAGAGTCCAGCAGAGGATGACAAAGGTGATAAAGGGCCTGGAGTATCTCCCATATGAGGAAAGACTGAGATACGTGGGATACTTCAGTTGGGAGAAAAGAAGGCTGAGAGTAGATCTCATCCCTGTTTATAAATATCTGAAGAGTCAAGATGATGGAGGCAGACTCTTTTCAGTGGCGTGCAGCAAATGAACAAGGGGCAATGGGTAGAAACTAGAACACAGGAAGTTCCATACTAACACCAGGAAGAGCCTCACAATCAGTGTGATGGTACACTGCAACAGGCTGCCCAGGGGAGCGGTGTATTCTTCTCTGGAGATATTGAAGACATGCCTGAATACTTTCCTGTACAACCTACTGTAGGGAGCGTGCTTTAACAGGGGAATTGGATTCAACGATCTCCAGAGGTTCCTTCCAACCCCTGCGATTCTATGATATTGAAATACAACAAAAATAGTATACAAGCATTGAAATATTACAGTAAAACCTGCTATGAAATTTCATAGTATCTTAGCTATGTTTAAACTGCTTAAGTTAAATTTAGTACAGGCATTTTTAATAACATAAGCAAACAGAATTTTTCGCTCCTTGTCTGATAAATTTTAAATGTATTTTCAAAGGATTTAAATATCAAATAACTGTTTTTGTTCATATAAAACATTGCTACACCTTTACTCTGAGGAACTGACACAGACTTACTACGTCAATACTTGCATAAACGAAAGTGTGCTAGTAAAATATGCGCGCAACTGTTTTCCTGTAGCATTTATGCCATCTACATATAAAACTACATCAGAGTATTTGTAGACCATTAAAGAAACTGTTATGTAAGGTTCCTTTTTTAATTTGTTAATTACTGATTTTTAAAATGCTTGACTGTTTAGACTAATTCTGCCTCCAGGCCTAATCAATTATGTTTCTGATGTTTTCTCTGGATAAAAAATAAAAAGAGAAACAAGCATAGAAATCATAAAAATACAGAAATAATCCTGCTGTATTGATTAGGAGATAAATGGATCTAATAACTTACCTAATGTATTCCATCATACTTGTGTGCCTAGATGTTTGATGTATCAAATATATTTTGTGCTTGTTTGTATTAAGGGTTTTAGAAAATAGAACTATGAGAGAGTTTTGCATTGGGAGTATATTAGTTTTCTAATTCGTGTAGCTCTAAAATTGATTTTACTCATAATTCCTAATCCATTGTTAGCAGTCAAGTTGGGTGTTCTGACTCATCCAGGGAGTTAAAGCTTGCCTAAAATATGGTACTGATTTATTGAAATGCAATTTTCATTGTAGATTGTGCACAGTGGGAAGATATTATGCAGCTGCAAGAATACTAGATGACAATAGCATAGCAAAACAACATGTGAACATTGCATAAAAAAAATTATTAAGAGGCGCAAGGAGAAGGAAAACAAAATGTTTTTAATGAGGAAAGGTAGCCAAATAATAAATTTGGCTTGGCGTTTCTTAGTGGACTTTTTGGGATTTGTCTGTGCATCTTGAACGTATGGGAATCAAAGGCATTACACCTAGAAGAACCAGTGTTGATAAAACAAGAACTGGCCTGAACTTTAAATCTAAAATTCATACTTGAACCAAAATACTTCAGATAACTGAGAGAAAAAAAAATTATTATTTATCTGGGATGTTCTGATTTTAACTGGAGTCAGAAGAAAAAATATTATTATTGTGCAAGTTTATCAGTTGTTTACTTCTGACAGGAACAAGCAAGTTTCCAGGGAAGCACAAATGTCAATCTTTTAGCACAATTTTTTAATACGAAATGTTTTGAACAAAGTGCCTGGTGGAAAGGTGACCTCTGTTGGGCCTTTAGATCGATAAGAAGGCTAGATAAGGATAATAGGGCTTTCTGCAGAAAACCAGAGAAATTGGTTTTCTTACACTATTGCAAACATTGTGCTTTAAAGAAATTGTAGTGAAAATATAGTCTTGTTCAATGCTTTCTCAATTAGGGCTCCACAAGGAGAACTAAACTATTTCTGGAGTAACCATCTTTCCCTATCAATTTTCCATATCAATTCCCTAGTTCTGTCAATCAGTACTTATTCATCAGTCTGTGAACTGTGCTCTGCTCTTTTTTTTTTTTCCCTTCCTTTAACAATGTTTTTCCATTATTAAAATGCTATAAGGTTTTTATAAAGATTCCTTCCTTCCTTCCTTCCTTCCTTCCTTCCTTCCTTCCTTCCTTCCTTCCTGTAACTAGAAAACAAAGGAAGGGTAACAAAGAAGAAATGAAGAAACTTTGACATTAAATTAATTATGTACATACCTGACATACTGTCATTCCCAATTAAAAGATAATTTTCACTTTACCAAATAGTCCAGCAACAATTTATTACTTACAAAGAAAGCAGTTAAGATAAAACACTGATGTAAAGGGAATAATGAAAAATTAGACCTCATATAAGCCACTAAGGGTACAGACCTCGAGTGAGGTTGTTGTTTTTTTAGCATGTCAGTTTTATAGTGTGGTCAGCGAGTGTGAGTGCTGTTGAAGATGATGCCATCTGCACCAGACACGAAAAGCTCAGGTCCATTCTTATGGAGCTGATCAAGGGACAGTAAGATCTCTGTTAGATCAGCTAAGTTCTGTGAGTAAAACAGCAGCTCAGTTCCTACAGTAGCGGCTTCAGCCCTTTTTGACTTTGGGCAAATGGCTTAAAAATGGAACTCAATTATTCAGGTGTGCGACAATCACTGGATTTAAGTTCCAAAACAAGGCAGTGTAGCTCACCTTGAGTTCTGTACCAATGTGAGTAACCTTTCTTATAGTATCTAAACTAGCTCAGGTTCATCTATTGCGTGCTATAAGCTGTTATTTTAATGTGGGTCATACAAATGTCGAATAAAGAGACACAACTTGGTTCTGTCACATTAAAACTTTGTGTGTTTCAGCTTTCATATAATCACAATGGTGAGAAAAATATGCATCTGAACCAGGTACTAATATTTTAGTTGATGAAAATAAATTGAAAGAAGTGTCTGAACCATTACTTACACTTCTAAGCACAACATTCCTCTTTCTTGCTCCACTCAGGCACAGGTTATTTTTTAAATGAAATGTCAGATACAAAGCCCCAGTGCTCTATCTGCTGAATTCAAGGCAGCATAATATCATTCAGCACTCCTAGAATACTTGTTCTCAAAAGGATATTGCCATTTGTCATTTCAGAAATCAAAATATGAGCGCTCCTTCTCCCTACCCATAAAATCATTATTTGAAAGACTGGATGCAAAAACAATGGCTTAGGGAAACTGAACATACAGTTGATAGTCTGAAGCAATTAATATCTTTCATTACTGTATTTGGAGAGCCAGCAGTTCTTTGTTAGACTTTTGCAGTGGTTCTTCATCATGGCTTGTGCTGCCATTAGCCTCCCTACTTGAACAGAGAGGACAAAGAAAAATAAGAGGAACTGGAAGCAGGCAAACTTGGATAACTTCAATACTGCGTATCAGCCTAGAGTTCAACGGCAGCACAAACACGCCTTGCTGCTGGGTGAAAGGGTTCCTCCTTTACCCTTGAACTGACCTGAAGGGCCTCCCTCCCTACCAAGAGCTGGATCAGTGCATTAATCCATTCAACCATGCAGACAAAACAATGTTTCAAGATGTCTGAACATGCTGAAAGGTGCTGCTCAGAAACAAATGAATAACAGAACTGGTCCAAAGGACAGGATGAGTTTGTGCAGCGAAGGGGAGAGTGGGGCTCTGGAAACCAGTAGGGTAGACTGCTGCGTAGCCTGGCTGGATGGGAGAAGGAGAAGTGGAAAAGGAACTGCCTGAAATATCCAGGTAGAAATTACATCCTATTTGGTAGGAATTACCGTTTAGCTGGAGCCAATTGGTCAATTGTTTGTTTGTTTTTAAATAGAAACAAAAGTAAGGAAACGAATGATCATACATGTTTCAGCAGGTACATCAAGATTTCTCAATGGTAGAAGTCAAACAATATCTTTTTCAAGTGGATTCTTCCTATGGTAACAGAACAGTTATATTTGCTCAGTTTTAATGCACCTTTAATGTGTTTCTGACATGTCTTATGCTGTCCCTCGAATCTATTTAGACTGCAGGAGAAACTCAGTTTTCTCTTGCAAACAGTGATGCATAAAGCTGCAGCCTTGTGGATTCTGTCAAGCAGATTAAAATTTACAAAGAGAAGGGGAAAGCTGTAAACAACGTCCTGGATGGCCCTTAATCTGCTGAAGTCTTTACTGACCACCTAGTGCATCATATGCTTGCAGTCACATGGCTCTAAAGTTTTTCCACTGCTGCACACTGCTTCTACACTTCTTTTGGGTCAAAAACCTTAGGATGTGCCTAGTGTTTTTCTTTAAAGCACAAAGCAGCTTTACCTAAAGCACCTTTATGAATTATTGCTTTTTGAAAATTGTAAACTGTTCCCAAAATCTTTCATGTAAACTATTCTCAAAGTCCTTCATAAGACTTTTTTTTCTCCTTGCTCTGTATATTATTTTGACAATATTATCACATTTTCTTCAGAGTTACCATTATCTTAGCTGTTTATCTGTAATTCTTTTCATATTAGCCAGCAATGCTATAGTCCTCCACAACAGGCTGTGTTTCATGGAGGCTTCAAAAGTTTGGGAAATGCTGCTAAAATTACTGTGAAGTTCTAGACCTATGCTTTCATCCTAATCATTTTCCCCCACAGGCCATTTTGAAAAAAAAAAAAAAGAAAAGAAAAAAAGAAATTAAAATGTAGCACTCAGGATACCCGCTGAGACTAAATATCTTGTTTCCATAGTAAAAAGCTTTTAAACTTTATTTATTTTTCTTTAAACTGAGAGTAATGAAACTACGAAGCTGCAAAGACAATTTTACACCTCCACTTCCCTTCCACATATTTCAATAGCTTTGGGGTAAATGCCACAGTGAGATTTATGATGAAATTACATTCCATTTTCAAAAAAAAAAAAAGAAAAAGAAAAAAAGGGAAAAAGAAAGAGAATAATATCAGCCTTCCAACTTTACTTTTTAATTTTTTTTAAATGAAAATTAAATATGATAAGGAAAGACAGCAATACCTGAAGAAAAATACAAAACAAACAAATTATTCATTGTTGGAGTAAATCACATATAATGTCTAGTTTCTAAGGTGAGATGTGAAGCTGAAATCGCTGAGACCAACTGAAAATTGCTATATAAATGGAAAAACTAATGGATGGTGGCCGTGCATTGAAGCCATTTTACATTTTCCACTATAGCAGATTCTTGATTTGATTTCTGAATTACTCCAGATCTTCTAGTGTTGGCCACAAGACTTTGGGATAGTTTTACTTTGTTTCATAAGATTTCTTTCCATTTGAGCTCAGTAGCTCTACTCTTTGTTGTGTATATTGCTCAAGAAAATAGCAACATGCAGAACAAAGCAATACAGATGTGCTGAATGATCGAGTCTCCCTGTCAGACAGCTCAGCTTTCATTGCTGACAAATTTTGCTGTGTTAACAGAAACGGCAGAATGGGCATCTCAGATCTGCAAGGTGACTGATCTATTCATGGTGAAGAATCACAGCTGTGATGAAGGTAGGAGAATGGAGTACCTGAGATCCCCAGCACAGCCCTGTGCATAACACTTCACCATAGCTGCGTACTCGTTCGTCTGACCAAGAAGATCTGGACAAACTCTCTCTAAACCTGAATACCTGAGATGCTCCTGCTTCCTTTCCTGTGGATCCAGGACACACTGCAAATATGTTCTCCTCTACAGTCACAGTCCTTCTATTGCTGGTTAAAATAGCATGACACACGCTACAGCAGCTGTGCATGATGGCTATGCACTTAAATTCCTCTGAAAATGAAAACTAGAAAATGACATAACTCTTCTTCCCTGTAGAAAATTGAAATAATTCCACAACATTAAGTGCAAAGAATTTTACTAAAATAAATTTGTAATTGCTCAAGTTCACATTCAAGTTCCTATGTGCAGCCAGTTACCATGCATCAGCAGAGTCACAATATCTGCAGTCTTAGCAGATAGCAAATAGAGGGAAATGACATGGCCTGTTACTAAAGGCTGTTGAGCTAAGACATATTAATATGCATTTGCCACATTAGAAGAATAAAAGACTCTCTGGCGTTCCTAACATCATAACTTTTAACTAGTAGCAGTTTTAGGCTGTACCTAGCTCATGTTTCATTATCATGCACCTGAAAGTTAGAGAATCCTAAACATTTGCTTCCAATGTACTCCTGTGTACTTTATGATATATTTCTTAATTGTAGATTTACATAGCAATTTTCAGGCTTGGGATCTCTATTTCAGTGTATGGAACAGCTCTGTAGTGCAGAAGACTACAGACAGAGTAGAAGTTCCTGCTTCACAGCTGGGGAGCTCTGCTGGCTTAGGAGTGTGCAAAAAAAGTTTGCTCCTCTTGGCAGATCCAGTGTAATTTTCAGTCTTAGAAGAGTGCAAGGACTGTCACTTATGTGTTGCGTGTCACATTCTGTCTAAAGACAAAGCCCTGGTGGTGACATGCTGAGAACACACATGGTTACAAAATGCAAGAAATTGTTTTCACTTGTAGAAGGAGACAGATAAATATTGCAAACAAGCTCCTTTGTCTCAAAATAAATTATTTCATTTCTATTGCAATAAAACTAGTTTTAAGTACTCATTTTTCCAAGCTTCACTCATCAGTTTGTTACTACATTAGAAGTTTTTTAATTTGTCTTATTTCGAGCACAAAGTCTATCATTAACTACCTATATTAGTGTGTCAGTAATACTCTAGGGGGAAAAAATTTGTAAACATAGTTTGCATATTTCAGAATAGAAATGTTTCAATAGAAGGAAAGATAAATCCTTTATATATCCTTTATATATATGTATAAAGTACATAAGTATAAATTTTAGGCTTTCACTGTGGTTTTTATTTTACCTCACTTATTGGTTTTGAGAAGCAGTTTGTCTTGAGAGGCGAATTTTCATGTAGAGATGAAAAAAAGATTTCTAGGTTCTGATGGTCATTACCAATGTATCATAAATTACTGAGCTGTAATATAAAGAGAAAAGATTTTGAAAATGTACAATGTTCACTATTTAATTAATAGTTGTTGCTATGGATAGTCTTTTTTTTCTTCTTGTTGTTGTTGTTTGTTTGTTTGTTTTTTTTGTTTGGTTTATTTTGTTTTCCATGAACATCTTTAGTTAAAAATAGGACATTTCAGATAGTGGAAATTTTTCTACAAACTCCGTACTTTTATCTACTTTCTATCTTTTATTCTCAGCAATACAAGAGACAGAGAACAGTATTTAAGCCTGAAAACAATTTGAAAGACTCACATACATCAGCTTGCTGCATTCATGTCTAGAATATGGCATGATCTGCTAAGAAAGACATTTTTTTTCTGTTTCCTAATTAGCATCACAATTGGAGACACTAGATTTTTGCTCTTTTCCAGCTTTCTGGCTTCAAACCATATTGCTAGTCAGTAACTGCTGCCAGAAAGCAATGCCAGAAGGTGTAAAACCAAGTATTCAGTATGCAAGAATAGAATAGCTGTTTTTTTTCCAGAAAGAGTGCAATTGTGGACATACCACAACACTGAATAGAAAAGAGCCTCTTTTGGGGTTAACAGAAATAAAAAACAGAGGAACTGCTCACTCAGCAAGGTGATAAAAAAGGTCTGAAAGTGTTGGGGTCAAAGGAGGTGTCTCAGGGCCCACCAGCAGTAGATTCAGTTCTTAGCAAGAGGGAAAATTTCTCTTCTGCAAGTGTTTTGCTCAGAGCTGTAGGTAAGTATTTGAGCATTCTCAGGAAAGGAGTCAGAGGTAGGTTTTTAACTTGCCCTCTGGTTTTCTGTGGCTGTAGATAGGTGTAATGTAGAGGTCTGTTCTGTTAAGTCTTTGATGCTAAGAATTATTTCTTGCTAAGAATTGTTATTATCTCTTGGGGACTTAGATGATTAAGGGCTTTATTTTATATTTTTAATTTGGACTTAAATGTAAGCTGAGCCCTGAGCTGCATATCAATAAACACACAGTATTCGAATCTCAGTGTATTCAGAAGCGTAACTGTAGCTTATGAGGGGAACTCCATGCTCTCACTGTGTGTTAGTGCCTCAAGAGCTAGTGAGTTGTGTGAAAGCATGCAAGTTTTCTTTGGACTTGCACTATTAGCAGTTGTTGAAGTTCCAGGTTAGGTATTGATGTCTTTCTTTCATTTTTAGAATATTTTGAGTGTTGTTTTTTTCATAGCAGGCTTGGTAGGTGGCACGTACCTGATATAACTTGCTACAATATGATTGCCTATCTGCAACTTCAGAATGAATTCAGAGGTGTTGTAGACACTTAGCTGGTGGTTTCAATTTGTTGTGGCTTTTTGAGACCTGTGTTTCAGGGACAGCTGCTATTGCGTAACCTGTCTTAAGTGACAGTCCTCAGTAAGTGATCATCTCCAAGAGATCCATCAGACAAGAATCAAGGCTGTTCTTGTGTGAGTATCTGGAATGATTGTTTACAGAGTTATGTAATGTCAGGTTCCTGTCGGTGTGGAGATTTGATGCTCCCGTGTGTTGTGTTGACTGTCTTTTGCTGAAGGGGGAACAATGGAGAAAGGGTTGCTGTTAAGGGAGAAATGAGTGGGATGGGAGATGCCATAGGAGTAACAATGCTTTAAGGAAGTGATTTCAGAGATGGAAGAGTAACTTTTAATTATATATCCCTGAGAAACTGTCAGAATGGTGTATTACTCAATGCATGCTGTGGCCTATTTTTTTGTCATCGTTTATGAACTAGGTGTAATCTCTTTAATAATATCTGGAGTTTCTGGTACTCTGCTGCTGAGCAACAATATCTTTGCTTTGTGTGTTCAAGAGAACTCTGTGTATGCTCTGAAGTGAAAATAGAACTGACGTAAATATACAGTGTATAAATGCTGACAGCATAGAGCTATGTTTGCATGCATGGATAGTATTGTGTCTCTCTGTGGGGAATGGTTAAGTAATTCCCACTTACAGGAACATTTCCAACAGAGACAGCCTTACTTCTGGAAAGAGAGACAGTACGGCATACAGATCTATACATAGTCAGTTTACAACTTTTTTTTTTTTTTAAATGAAAATAATAATAATTCAAATCCTACTCTAGCCTGATTCATGCCTGGTTTAATGTAATTATTGTGTATTGTGTAGGAGTGGATCGTTTCTGGTGTATTCTTGACAGTAACCTGTAGAGTTATATTTCTGTAGCTTGTGATTTGTGCTTTTGTGCAGATATGAAAAATTTGAGAAAATATCTTCTTTGTCTTTGTCTTTCTTAAATTTCTTCCTCCATTAGAAATGGTGAATGACCTATTTATGGTTTCCATTTTAATTCAGTCTCCTGTCAAAGAGAACCTTCCCTCTCAGGAAATTGTGAAGAGTTCTTTTTGTAGTTGTTGTTGCTGTATTTTTTTCTGATATAATAAATTCTGCTTAAAAATGATACAGAAAGATACTTGATAAGAACAAATTCAAACTGATAAATCAGGTATAATAGTTTACAAGTTTTTATCTTCCTGTCTGCCAATGATGTTTTTAATTCACGTCATTGGCTAGGAGTTTCTGTAAATGAACAGTCAATATTTCATTGTTGTCTTCCTTTATTAATGGCAACTAGTACATTAATGTGAAGACCTTTTTGGCTATCACCTCTAATTAAAGTGGTAAATCTACAAAAAGATTTAGCTCTAATTATTTTCTTTTCAATGGATTTACTGTTCTACACAACATCTCATTTATTTCAAATGAGAAGAAAATCTAGCCTGTTTCCATCCTGCCTATTGATCCTGAAATGGCACCTCAAAAGAGTTAGCAAGTGTTCAAAAAGTCCTTGCCTAAGACTATGATGTAACATGGTAGTATGTTTCAGGGAAAACTTCAAAAGGAATGGTAAGAAGAATGAAAGTATTATTTAACCATACAGAGGAGATAGCTGGACATGTTAACATGGTCAAATAAAACAAAATAAAAAAAGCCTGTCTGTTCAAATTTCTTGTTAGTTGTTGATGAGCAGTGTTGTATACTACCAAGGATGTTTCATCTTTTCCACTTCTTGTACTATTTTGCCAGCAAGGGGGCTGGGTGTGCACAAGAAGCTGGGAGGGGACAGAACCAGGACAGCCGATCTGAACTGGATGAAGGGATATTCCGTAACATATGATGTTATGTAGAAAGCGATAAAAAAAAGTGTGAAAATGGCTGTTGTGGCAACTGTTGCTTGGGGCTGACTGAGCATCTGTCAGCAAGTTGTGAGCAGCTGCATTGTGCATCACTTGTTTTGTAAATATATATTTCATTTTATTTTATATTTTATATTTTAATATAGATTTTATACATGTATATAATTATCATTAATATT
>WBMW01005083.1:46785-182574 GCA_013396635.1 Penelope pileata | reverse complement strand
CTGAGCCAAACCATAACACCACCTTTTATCATCTTTAGCAGTCTAGTCTTTATTCTTACTTCAGCCTTATTCTGTTCTTCTTCTTCCTCCTGCTACACCATTGCCCTACTTTCTGAGCTCCTGAACTCTTCCCACCTTTCATGACTTCTCCACCCACTCGCACCTACTGTTTGCAAAACTTCTTAAAAGTACCTTTTTATCCTTCTTCTAAATTAGCAGAGCAGAGAGCAATCTGTCCCCCAGTGATTCTTTAACACTTTCTCTGCCAAAGAGATGACTCAAAAACAGAACTGATACAATGAAATAAGACAGAAATAATGAAGAATTTGAAAAATCAAGGGATTCTTCTGTTCTAAAACATGAAAATACTATTACAATGTCCAAGAGATGTACTAAAACATAGGATTGGAGAGCTACTCTCCTAAATTGGCTTAGCCTCTCTGAAGGTATTTCAAAAGATAACTTATACCAGCTGTATGTGAGCAGCATGTGCTAACAGAAGGGCCTTGCAGCTGCTATAATGAAAAAACACACAGCCGTGGACAGGACATGCATCTTTACTTCAGAGTGAGCTGAAATACCATTCAGTTTACTGATCTGGGAATAAGAAGAGCTCTTGAAAATGAAGAGAATTATCAGATTCTAGACCTGAATAAACGTGAAACAGATTTTGAAGACTTACCTTCATACAATCAGTGCAGTAATAGTCAAGAGGACTTATCTGCTCTTTTGAGCTAAGGAAAGTAGACATGATAGTATGGATAACCTTATACTTATTGAGTCACGTTTACACTTTATCACAACAAATGCCACAACACAATTGCAGATTACTCAAAAGAATCTCAGCAGCATTTGGTTTCGGGAAAAACCTTTACAGTAACACAACCTTTAAAATCAGCATGATACAAACAAGCTGACGTATAGATAAAAACACATCTTAGCACAGCACTTTCTAGGCTAGAATCTTTCCCTATGCAGATGCTATTTATGAAACACTGTCTGTACCTGTGGGATGACAACCAGCTTTACTATTTCTATTGTAACAGTATGGAAGTGTGGAATAAACAGACAAGAAGAAGCCCCAATGCTACTGCTTGCTGGAGTAATGTCATATAACTTCTTTGTATGTTGGGAAAAGGATCATAGCTATGTTTTAAGATGAAACATTGTCATTTCTTCTAGGAATACTTAATATTATGGTACAGTTTAAATATTAGTTATGAAACTGATAGTTGAGATCTACACTACAAAAACAAATAAAACATTCTATTCAATTATAGTGCTTACTGATACAGTTTCTCCAGATCACCCTTTTTTTCTCATTCCAATTAGCATGCTTAAGAACACATTGACAGCAAAAAAGCTAATGGCTATAAATCACTGTTGTAAGTGCAAATGAATTCTTTATTACATGATAGGTGTTTCATGAATGCCAACAGAAGATCAAGATCAGGAAAAAAAATTAGCACTTACACAGACAGGAACTGAAAAGATAAGTGAGAGAAATTAAATAGTATTTTGAAGTAGCTAAAAGTAAGGGCTTAACAGATCATTAGTAATACTTTCTACATATTCCATGACCTATTGGAAGCAGCGCTTCTAAGATTAGTACTTTTTCTGTAATTAATCACTTTTGGGGTGTTGGATAGTTCTTTAATCAAATTACCCTGTGTTTCCTTGAAATTGTAATTGGCCAGATTTATCTCTGATGCAATTCATTTGACTTCTGGAAAGCTACACCAGAGATGAATTACTGCTTTGATCCTTATACCTCTGACATTAAGGCAGCACTCTACTATTCTGCTCTTGCAAATGAAGAAGAAATTACATCCATTAGGTCATTCCTGGTTTCCTTTAGGTAAAATAATAAACAAGTATAGCTGTAAATGCAAATAATTATATTGGTAGCTTTTAAAGCTACTGCAACACGTCTTTGGAAAAGATGACAGTAAGAACCTGAGTGAAAACAAATGAGAGGGAGTTTTAAAAGTTTGGAGTTCTATTTTCAGCTCAACTTCAGGCTCACAGAAGGATTATGGCCAGTGTGTAAAAATAATTTTTCAAATATTACATATCCAAAATTAAAGATTTCAAGTAGTTGATGAACAGCTCCCATTTTAACACCTATACTGTGAAAAATCTTAGTACCTAAGAACATGTGAACTACTAACAGTCCACTGATAATCTCCCAAGACTGAAAATGAAGTCTTTAATTTTACTGCATTTTATCTACCTAGTCTTTCTTCCTCTCTTCCTCTTTATTGTTCTCTCTCTCTCTCTTTTTTTTTTTTTTTCCACTATTATCTCAGCTTTAAATGCATTATTTTTAACAGCAGAATTGTCCACAGTATGTATCAAATATGGTTTTGTTTGGGTGGGAGTGTTGCATGCCTATGACATTAACTGCAATTATTTTCTTTTCTAAAAGAAACTTCAAAAATATGTAGCGCATTTTCTGTATACTGCACAGGAAATCTATGCTGTCTACTAGGATTCCTATCTTGGCCAAACAACAATTTTACAGAAATGTTTTTATTTTCAAGTCCCTGCTGTAACTTCTTCTCCAATTTTTTTTTTTTTTTTTGTTCCATATCACAATAGAATTGGAAGTTAATATTTCAAGTATTTTGCTTTAAGTGAGGAAACCTGGCTTTTAGATCACTGTCTTTCTTTCAAAGGATACTCAAACATCAAGTGCATGTGGCCATTAATCTATCACCTTGCACTATCAATGTTTTGAGAACTATTATTAACTTTGTACTGTAGTAAAACTGTATTGTGTTGAGAACCAGGCAAATAACATTTCACAGNAGTAAGTAGTGTTTATCTCAACCCACGAGTTTTGCTGCATATTTCTGTACTTCTCTCCCCCATCCCATTTGGGGAGGGGGAGGAGGGTGAGTAAATAACTGTGTGGAACTTAGCTATCTGTTGAGTCAAACCACGACACATGTAATTTGTTGTTTAGTACACTGAACATTCTTTGGGCAAAATTTTGACTGTGTCACATTACTTCTTTTGCTGCATTTCTGTAGCAGGTTACAAAAGCTATTCCACCAGCAAGAGCAAAAAGGATTAGAAATACTAATTGCACATTACAAAAGAAATAAAGGTGTCTATCTTTACCCTAAGCCCTGCTCAGATTCTGTTTGTAATATGCTGAAAGTCACTAGCTTCTCTGGTAGAGTTTCCAGAGGAGACAAACATGCCTGCACTTCACTTTTTTGCTTCATAATTTTTAGAATACACATGTATTTGCTTTGAAAAAGTATAATACCATGGTCTGCCTGCTTATTGTCTGCTCTTCTTCAAATAGCTTCAGAGGCATCTCCTCTTACTCCAGCATTTGAAAACCCAGCACTGAAAAGCATTTTTGCAGAATGGTTGGGATCACACGCCAGTTTCTGATACTGCCCTACTTGTTGCATATGCCTTCACATGAATTTCTTACTTAATGTTGACTTGTCATTATCTTGTTAATGAACTTTTAACACTAGCCTTTCTTAAGAATGGAAGTTTTAATCCAGTGAAGTAAAGGCTTCCTTTCTTGACTATGAATGTTGAAACATTTCTGAAAGAAATAAAAATGACCAGAAGCGTTATGTTTTTGCAAGTGTTTTTTTCTTAGCTCATCCATGATTTCAGACAATTCGTAGGCTGATAGTTGAAACCTCCATTTCAGTGTTACTTAGCCCTGGGAGTTTCCTGACTCTGTTTCTCATACTCAGGATGAATGCTCTTCCCTCTCTTTCATGTTTCTTTCTCTACTCCGCAGTTCTCTTGCTTTATTCCAAGGGGAAGACAAAGAGCTCTTAACCAATGACAGCTATTAGAACTTCTCTTTCCTTCCCCTCAGTAGTTTTTGCAATTCAGTCTCTCTCAATTACCTTCTAATAAACTGAAATCATGTAAGCATTTGTGTCTGCTACTCTTAAAGGCCAAATGAAACATTTGTTTCTTCTTTATTGAAATGATATCACTTCATATCTAACTTAAGAAAATCCACCATAACTGGGTCACTGGAAAGAGACCATACACAAACACAGTAATAAATACAGATGGCAAATTTATCATTACAATGCACCAACTTCCTAGTTTTAGACAATCCTGCCATCAAGAAAAAACTATCTGAGCAGATTCACCTGGATTGCCAAACAAGTAAGTGGACACCTAAATAGAACAATACAATATTGCATAATTGTATATTGTTTTGCCTTTTTCATATTATTGCCAAACTACAAAGATCCTCACCCTCAATGATGAAAAATACATTGTGTATGCATGCTTAGTTTGTACTATAATACACAAATTGAACTAATCCAGCACTTTTGCTCCCTACTAAATTAGGATTGATAGGATAATTCATTGCAATACATGTGTTTAAAGAATGCAGTCTCCAACTGAAAGCAGTAATTTCCTGAAGCATCCTAGATGTTTCCAAAATGATATAGTATTCTCAAATACTCACGAACCTAGTGAACCCAATATGTGGTATATATGACTTGCCTACCCTGACTATATTTTCCAATCTTCTCTTGAACACTGGTCTCCAAAGAGGAGTGCCTGCACACTGGAGGGTGAGCAAGACAATCCACTGAATACAAGAAGAAAATATTATAATTTCAGCAATAAGTGTATATAGTTTCCAAATAAATATATATGCATGACTTGGGGGAGGGGGAGATACATGCTAAAAAAGAAATAATTACTGATACGGGTGCATGATCAAAAAAGTTTGGATGACACTGCTCTAGAAAATGGAAATATTATTAAACCCTGTATCATCATGGTTATATCTAGACAAGCTCCTGTATTTATTAAAACACACAGAAGTACCACAGTGTGACTTTATTCTATATAATTTTTATAGGTATTCTATACTTCAATTTCTTTCAAGCTTGCCAATGATTAATTTAAGCTACTCCAATTTTTAGTAGAATTAGTTTTTTCAGTCTTGTGAACAGTTTTGTCTTCTAAATAATTCTGACAGGTACATTTTACAATTACCCTAAAACAAGCTATGCAGGTAAATATGACCCTTGCAAAATTACCTCTTTAGATTAACAGAATTACAAGTATTTCCTGCTTCTCCAAAGAGATAATCTAAATGTATTTTTACATTTGAGAGAGTGAGAAGCTTATAAGAGGCAATTCAAACACAGTGATGAGAAAACACCCTATTTTTATGATATCTGAAACATGACTAAGAAGTGCCGATTTTAAGGCAAGAATATCCTATTGAGCACCAGAGCAACTCTTAAGCTCCAGAGCAAAAACCACTCCCAAATCTGCAAAAGCAGAGCAAGAGAAAAACAACCAACCAAAAAATAGTTTTTGCTGTAGCCTGTAGTAGACCAAGGAGGCAATTCAAACCGCAGCTGCTCGCTGGGAGCAGGGACCCAAGGGCAGAAGGGCTCCATGTCAGGAAGTGACATTTCCCTTGCTGTTGAGGTAAGACATTGGCAGGACTATGTGTTGTAGGATTGTGCAATGTGAGTGCTCCAGGATCACTCAACGCTGGGCTGAGGTTTGCAGGAGTGGTGCTGGGGTCAGTGTGCATGAGGGGTTGGCTCATGGCACAGCTTTGCAGGCTTCTTGTAGGATTCTGACCAATGTATTGTTCATCAAACCTCTTTATATTAAAGCACAAATGTGTGCTTAATTTATCTCAAGGGGTAGCATAGAAGTGCACGACTGTCTCTTTATGCACAATTCCCAGAATAAGTATCACAAATCTATAAGAAAGAAACAAAACAAACACCCATATGCAGTGCAAGTGGGATTTTAGGGACTTAGCTGGAAAAGATTCAGAGTGCTTCAAAAAGAGAAGTGACATGACAGGATGGGATTTGAGTCAGCACAGGTATTAGAATATTAGTGGACTTCCTATTTAGCTTGGATTTATCGAACAGTTCAATTCAGTTTCTATTATATGAAAAGAAATCTCCTACCTGACAGATAAAGCCATATGCCTTGTGTTTCTCTACCATTAACATTTTGATGTCTCTACCTCCTACCAGTGATCACATGACAGTCAATGAACCTAATTTTTGAGGAGGTTTCTTATTTCTTCATCATTATCTGATACACTTTCAAAGTCAGTGGAATGGTGAAGCACTTAACAATTGGCGTTTGATACAACAGTCAAACTCCAAAATCCACTGTATTTCTTTAAAATAAAGGGTATAGATCATTCATTTATCAACAGAATCTCAGTATACAGATATATACTTACCGTAGTTGAGTGTACATAAACATATATACAAAAATGGAGATCAGATAAGATACATTTTGATGGAAGTGTACAACTCCTTATCACATATTTCATGCTGTTAAGTTTGATATCTTTGTAAATTCAGTCTTAGGCCATAAGGAATGCCTTATACTTTGTCAGGTTCCAATACCAGTTTTTCATATCTTCTGGTTATAAATTTGAAATGTTACAGCATTAACTGCTGCAGCTCGTCTGAATTATTCTTGAATTTCTAAGACTACCTTACAACTTCCCACAACTTCCCAGTACTGCACTTTATTTGCCAAAGGTTGTGCATTTCACTGATGTGCTAGCTTATAAACAGCATCAGGACTAGTTCCACTCCCTGAGGTGCCTCAGAGGCTATTATCCATAGTGCTTCTAAATACTTTTCCTCCCCAAAGAGGAAACTGCTAAAATTGCACTGTTTTTTTTCTATGGGGGAAAAAAATCACACAATGCTCCTTCATAAAATGGCAACTCACCTGAAACAAACATTCTTCAGAATAAGACTAGGATAAGTAAATGCTTTAACAATATATTTTGAACTTCCACAAGAGTATTTTTAAAATTCAGAGGCTTTTGATTAAAAACCTCCTAAAAATTAGAATAAACAAACAATGACATTTTAAGAGCCAACTCTTCAGCTTACAAAGTTTTCAACGTTTCAACATGACATGAGTGGGCAAAATATGGGGCTATTGTGAACATATTTGAAGGATTAGAAAATCATTTTCTGAGCTAGCTGCATCGTCTGGGGACTGAAAATGCTTGGTACATGACAACACTGCATCTCAAATGGATCACGAGATATTGAGTACTCGCAGTTTGTTAACACAGAAGCCAAAAGCTTATAAAGTTTAGCACAGACATCAAGAATAAAAATCAACACCAGCTGAGATGTTACAGCAAACATAAATGAGACCACTGATGGAAAAACTGTCACAAGACAAAAAATTAACAGAAACTTACCAGGTTGAAATGGCTCATTGCTCACACTTTTGGTGGTAGTCTTCCACCACTTCCCTGCTCCAAACTGTTATCTTCATATCAACCTGGTTAAAACAAAAATTAGTATCAATTGAAAAAAAAAAAAAACTTAAAAAAAAAGAAAGCAACTAAACTCAAAAAAAAAAAAACCATAAAAACCCCCTAAACTAAAAAACAAAGCTAAAAAAAAACAAACAAAAACAACAACTAAAAATAAAAGACAAAACAAAGCTAAAAAACAAACCAAAACAAGCAACGGCATTCAAGTATTTGCATAAAACAACTGGATTAACAGGTTCAGAAATCTTCCAATAGGTTAACGTGTCCCCTCATGTTCTCCTTTCATTACATATGCATTAAAGATTGATTACACAGCAAATCACAAACTGCCATTACTCACTCAGAAAAAAAAGCAGTGTAATCTGTTATGTAGTAAGTCTCCATAGTTTCCCTTTTCTTATGAATTTTAGTAAATCATAATGGAAGCCAGAGAACTCTTGTAGACATAGGTAACAGTAGGTAAACCTTGACATGCGCTGATATGGATGGTAAGAAAACACGGATTCTTGAATGTCTCAGCTATTTTCCAAGGTCTAATTGCTATTTTTGCAAGTTTGTATTATCTGGGGAAGGGCTTAAAAAGCACTACTCCAGTCATGCATTAATAAAAGAAAAATTAAAAACTTCACCTTTCTTTTTTTTTTTTTAGTTAAAAGGAAATAAACAACACTGGAGAGCTAAAACTCACCATGTAGTGATTCTTAACTAAAAATCCTCTACCTTCTGATTATATAGTCAATTGTAGCATCATTCTTCAAGTCAGTAAGAAGAGTTAAACTTGTACTTCAGATATTTTGTTCGGGATATTAAAATAAGCTTCCATATTTTTCACCTAGGCCAGGGTATGACCTCAAAAGGAATGACTTATAATCAAGATATTTTGAAAATAAGGTAACTCTGTTTTGGACTCCCCACTTGAAACAATCTTTAAAACTTTTGTTTTACCCAGAAGCACATACAAAATTAGAACAGGTTGCCAAAAGTAATATATCCAACTGATAAGACACTTAAGAAGATCTGAGCAGATAATTTTTTTCCTGGAATAATTCCACTCAATGGGACAGGCTTAGATTAGTTACGATTTACAATTTAAGAAGCCAGAATTTAAGAAAGGAGAAAAGTTTCTTTTTTGCAAAACTCTTTTTGCATAATACCAGGAAATCCATATAAAGTGTATAAACACGGAGTGAAGTGAATAAAAATAGGGTAAGCATTCCTCCAAGTTTGCTGTTATCTGTGGACTCCCAAACTGTAGATTTGCTGAAAAAGAAATTAGTCTGAGAGGCTAAAGAATCACACACTCACCTATAATATTCTGAAATTTCTTTCTATAAGTAATCCTAAATCTTGCTCTTGACTCTCTGTTCCTAAGCCCTCAGTCAAGACATCTGCTTTTATCAGAGGACTGTCTGCTCCATACATTCAGTTGCCCTACAGCTTTTTAAAGCCAAAGGATTGTGACTAACAGTCAGAACTGGATCAATAGTGTCGGAGGTTTTAAAAATTTTCTGTGAAGAATAATGCAGTCACAAAATAACTGATCAGAAAGGACCTGAGGAGGTGTCTAGACTAACATCTCACTCGTGTGCAGGGTCAGCATTTGAATTCAGACCCTTCTGCTCAAGGATTGGTTGAGCTGAATATTGAAAACACGTTCCCATGGCACATTTTGTCAAAAAAAGTAAATTCAGAGCTAGCATTTCAGTAATGTCATGCAGTTTACACAAATTTACAAGGGCAACTCACCCCTTTGTAAACAGGTGCTTTGAATTCCTCTTCAGGAACTCCTACCTTACTGCTGTCTCTAACATAATGCGAATTCAAACATGAAGGAGGAAAAAGGCATCATTCAGAACCTTGCTATTCATGATATGAAATGTTTTGGATACCTTTCCATTTTTAGATATTATTGCTTCTATATCTGGATACAATGACTCCATTAAAATTTGCCCCAGTCCAAATTTTTATGACAGAATTGCTTTTCCTGCCAAACTATTTTTAAAGCCAGAAAAATAGCCACTTCATTCTTATTATAATGACTGATATTTACTAGGTCAATACATAATTTGATGTTGTAAAAGTATCTATTTTTAATAATGTCTACTTAGAATGTATCAAGGCTAAGAGAATAATTCCTGTGTTTCATGACTAGCTTTGGAGAACATTCTATTGCTGGAATAAATAAGGGAGACTATTCAATTTCCCCACCATTCTATTTTATTTCCAGAGTTTTAAACAATGTTCCTGGTAATGTATTGTGATGAATTATGTTGTGTGATGTGTAATACTTAGTGGTACTCTAATATTAACTTGCATTATAAAAATGCAGCTTATTGTTAAGAAAGGCTAAAAGAACATCTGCTTGAGCTACTGTACAATTACTGACCAAAGCCAAGGAGCATAGGCTAAATTCAGCTATAATGAAGCGGCAGTCAAGGTGACCCCAAGACACAAATATTAATTACCCAAATACCTAAAATAGGAAGCCATGCATTGCTCCAAACTCTTCCGGTAGGAAATTCAGGAACAGGTCAAGTTCAGCATATGTATATATTTTTGGTGCAAGGGACTGGGTAGAATTCCTAGGATGCAGTGGTGAGCATCCTGGATCTATTTTAGCTCTCAGTAGATGGGTTGGATGGAGCCATAGACACTTATTTTTTAAATATCCCAGCAAACTTATTGGCAAACTTATAACTACTAATTTAGTTTGTGCAATTATATCACCTTTATTCTGTGCTAATTACACTAACACTTTTTCAAAGGTTTGTCTTTAAACACAGATATCTCAAAGGTCAGAGCACTATTTGCATAGAAAGAAAAAGGTTCAATGGGAATGAATGCAAGAATGCCTCTGGCCTGAATTGCCACTGAGACAGTAGTAGTTGACTTTCTCCTTTAGTTTAAGGCAACTTAAACTCTCATCTACTTGAGAAGCTGCAAGAAGAGGACAGAGGCAGGAAGATATCCTTTTACGCTATACTACTTTTTTGTTTGTTTGTATTTGTATTAATTACTGAGAACCATCCAGGACTTTGATACTATGTGTTTTAGGACATTTCACATTTCCTTTGCAAACTGAGGATTAATTCAAAATGTGTCCAAATTTCTAAATGGAAGCGTTATCTTGTGAGATATGCAACCTATTTCCTGAGCCATTATAGTTTTTCAGCATAAATCTCAGTAAATATGAAAATATGAAATCACATTTTCTGATGAAGTAAAATTGACAGCTCTGCAAACATTTGTCTACCTTCTATTTCCCAGCATAAGTAAACAACGATGGCCTTATGTAAAAACTTATGATCTGAATGCATTTTAGTCCTGGAAGTTATCAGGAACGTTTAGCTAATAAAAATACCTTGCTTTCTTATTAATTAAATGATTCTATTTTAAAATTTTGGAACAAC
The DNA here is from genome assembly GCA_013396635.1 of Penelope pileata. Taxonomy (NCBI): domain Eukaryota; kingdom Metazoa; phylum Chordata; class Aves; order Galliformes; family Cracidae; genus Penelope; species Penelope pileata. The sequence goes on along the minus strand of WBMW01005083.1, from coordinate 171,861 downwards.
GGAAAAAAAAAAATTCACAACACCAGAGTCAAAATCAAAATCAATGCAGACTGTAAGCATTTTAACTCTTGCACTTGTTTTCAAGGATTTGGGAATGAGGCAGACAAGACCTTCGATATTTCTTCCTAAAATATTTATGTGTCTCAAAGGAGTCATCATCTGAACCTCTTGACAATTCACATAGAACTACTTTTAAAATAAATTTTTGAATTTGATCTGCCTAACATAGGATTCAATGCCTTTGTCTAGCTGTTTCCTCACCTGAACTCTTCCTTCCAACCTACATTTCCTATGAAGTTAAAATTGTATAATTAAAAATTATTCTCAGCCTGGCATTTATAAACAATCTGCTGCTGCCGACATTGCTTAGCTTTATTCTGAAAGAAGGTGCACTAATCTTAGAGGACTAAACTTGGGCTGGTACACAATAAATTATGAGAAACATAATAAGGAAAACACAACTCCTGTCTGAAAAGTTCTACTCAAATATCTAGCTAGCATTCTTTCATTCTGAAAAATCAGGGATAAGAAACAAGCATGGTTCTGGCTTCATTCCACATTTGTTGGCACTGGAGTAGGAGCAATAGTAAATAATTGCCCCACTGGCAAAGGAGAAGAAACCAAGACACTAAATTATAGTTCTTTACTGAGGATAGCTAGTCAAGACAGTAGGACAACTTCTCCTTCTCCATTTCCTGATCTTGGGCTAGTATATATGCAGAGGGCTGTCTACAAAAATGGATTTCAAAAAAAAATGCAGCTATGTAGGTCGCTTCAAAAGTAATGCCTCCTATTTATTTCCATGGAAACTACAATAGATACAAAGAGCACAATTGCACTATTTTATAGAGCAAATTCTCAGCTACAAAACATTGTTTTTCAACACAGTCACCACCATGAGCTCTGCATTTTCACCAGTGATGAACAAGAACCTGCATGCCATGCTCGTAACGATCTGCACCAGCAGAGGTGACCACTGCTGCTATATGTTTTACTACTGCAATGTAGACTGAAGCCTCAGAAAGGAGGCAGTCAAATTGTAGGAGAAACAATTGAAAAAGATGAAATGAAAAAAGTAAAGTGGAGAAACTTTGATGGCTAATAGTCAGAGCTAACATGTGAGAGATCTTTGCTCTGGGTAACATATAATTTAGAAACCATGGGTGCTTACACAGAAAGACAGGTGTTTCTCCTAATACATATTACATGACAATTACAGCTCTAACTTTAACTTTGCTTATGCTACAACCAAATTTAGACTGTGAAAGGACACCTTTTCTGCACGGTTCATGATGGTATGTGCTATAGATCCTATATTCTACAGCTGAACACGATGTATTTGGGATTCTTCTGCTACTTTATTATCGTGTTGTGTAGTTAGCAACTTTCCTTTTCAGTAAATTCGTGACTCTGTCAATATCCATTCTTCATTATTACTCACTTCTATCAATTATTTTCTACAATCACTTTCACAAAAATTTGAGAGTTTCTCAAAATCTGCTCCTTGTAAAGAACAGATATTAAAGAAGCCCGTCTCAACTCTTTCACAGTAAACACTCATTCAAAGATATAAACTATGTGGCATCATATTTTCCCAGTGGATTAACAGACATAATACTGGGAAGAACCTCCTCCAGTCCTCATGCCTGGGCAATCATGTTACATTGTCGTCTATCTAAATACTAATTTAGATGTCTCCAGACAAATTGGACGGATGGAAACACTACTCCAGAATCGTGTTTTTCTTTTATTAGATATGTAATTTCCAGTTCACATGTGTCTGAGGCCAATTAATGTTCATTTACTCCTAAATAGACTTACCACAAGTCTTCCAAATAGAAAAGGATCCAGATCTTTTGCTAGTATGTGACCGGAATTTAGCAGATTTAGAGCGGAGTCATGGTATAATCAGAAAGTAATTAAACAAAAGTGAAAAAGAACTAGGAGCCAAAAAGGCAGCAGAGACAGTCGTACAGACTGCAGTTACTTAAAAAAAATATCTGTACTCGATCGTTCCAAACAGAAGATGTGTACCAGTAGAGCTCAGATTTTATTCATGATGCAGAACAGTTTTTGGTACCCTAAGTGAACGAGAGTATAAACTACCACCACAAGAAGTTTTAGTTTTTTCCTGGAGAAAAAAACATCCACAGCACAGCACAAATCCACGTCAACTGATACTTCACTTTGCATAAACATGTAAAGACAAGACTGGTTAAGGGCTAGGACAGCTGCTTATAAACAAATTGAGGCATTNAAGATGGAAATCTTAAAGGCACAGGAGCAGGCTGTCCCTGAGTCTTGTAAGGCGAGCCAGAGGGGAAGAAGACCGGCGTGGATGAACCGGGAACTTTTGTTGAGACTCCGGGAGAGACAGTCTACGTCCTCTGGAAGAAGGGACAGGCTACTTGGGAAGACTACAGAGAAGTTGCCAAGATATGCAGGCAGGAAGTTAGAAAGGCAAAAGCCCAGCTTGAACTCAGACTGGCTACTGCAGTAAAAGAGAACAGAAAATCCTTTTACAAATAAATTAACAGTAAGAGAAGAACTAAGTAGAATTTCTCCCAGGTAACTACTGACAGGACGAGAGGGAATGGTCACAAGTTGTGCCAGGGTAAATTTAGACTGGATATGAGGAAAAGCTTTTTCTCCGAAAGAGTGGTCAGGTACTGGAATGGCCTGCCTAGGGAGGTGGTGGAGTCACCGTCCCTAGTGCTGTTCAAGAAGTGTCTAGACGAAGTGCTAAGGGATATGATTTAGTAGCTTAGTGAGTAGTGATGGTGATAGGAGGACGGTTGGACTAGATGATCTTGTAGGTCCTTTCCAACCTAGTGTTTCTATGATTCTATGATTCTAAGAACCAAACACAAACACCATATTCATTTGACTATGCAAATGACTATTAAGAACAATATTTATTAAACATACTGGTGACATTCAGCTTAGGTCAACATTCAGCTTAAGTCTTTAAACAATCAACAATAAACTTAGAAGTTAGCAGGGTTTACAAAGGCATTGTTTGATTTATGTGTATGTCCCCACTTTCTCTCAGCAACAAAGGAAACAGACTACTGCTGAGATTAACACCTAGTTTGAGCAAATAAAGAGATTCTCACGGTGAAAATCACACTTTTGCTATGTAACTTAGATGCATTTTCAGCTGAGAAGTCAGCAATACCTTACAAATGAGCATCATGACAAAACAGCTGAGGACACGATAAGCACTTGAATAAAAAAAATAGAATTTGAAATGCTGAGCATTTCATTTTTTATGCTGTGATACATGTGCATCCTATCACAACCAGGAATGTTAAGAATCAATCTCTTATTGTATTAGACAGCATCCATTAGTTTCAAAGGGACTATTTATAGACAAACTTAGTTTCTCACTGTAATCAAAGAATGCTGAGGCTTGATTTTAATTGTGTGCCACAGAGAAAACAGGATCGTACCTGCACAAATAGGAGCTATTACCAGCAGATCTATTAAGCTATTAACCAGCTAACAGATCTGCATGTATCTGCTACCTGACATCCCTAGAGTCTTACCAGCACAGAAAATAAATGTCTTAATTGATTTTTCAATATATATGTATTAAATGGAGTACAGTTGTACCTAACAAAAAAAAATCAGTTTAATCACATTAAATACAGGCAGTACAGATTCTGATAGGATGCTATGCATGTGTATATATTTCAGCTAGAAAGACAAAAGTATGACTAGCTGAAACTGAAATGCAGAGCCAAGCTATGACTTAATAAGACAGCATATGAATCCTAAGGGTAGTGAGCTTGGAAATTAACTATTTTCTTAAATTGACTGCATGTAGGCAACCACTGAATTTTTAATAGCAGAATCAGATGACTTGCAGCTGCTGGGTGTCATAAACCATGATCTTTGAACACAAGTGAAAGTTAAAACCTCCAGTTTGAGAGCAGTCAAACAAACAACACAGCGTATCAGTAGTAAATCAGACATTTACTTGTTACCAGCAACCATATTTTAATTCCGTCACAATTCAGAAATACTGCGTCTCCTTTCCTGAGATTTCTTATTCTAAAAAGTCAGTTTCTATTTCATGTGGCAATGATATTGTTAGAAATAAGCTTCAAGAACATCGTCAATGGGATTAATGCTTCAGATGTAAGGATTTCTGTTTCCTAAATGTGTAAAACAAAAGTAGTGAAGGTATATCTAAAAAATAGAACTTCTATTAATAGTGTTTGAAAATGACATGCTACTGGGTTTTTAGACAACTGGATATATTTAATAAAAATGCTTTTCTTTGGATTAAAATTGTTTCTCCTTGAAACCTTTACAACTTTACAGATAATGTTCGTGCACTAAGGATGCTTCTTGAAACTCACATCTGCATGGCAACAGACTATCTGATGATATAGCAGTTTTTTGTGTACTACAAGCATTTTGCAAAGAGCTTTTGGATAAAGCTAAATGAGCTCCAATAAAAGTAAATACATGAAGAATCTGAGAAATAGCAGGCAGGCACTCAATGAGACATTGGTGTGGAAGTTAGACAAATGCAGCCTGAATCTGTGCAACTGAAGCCCTGCAATAAGAGGTCTAATGAAAGAAGTTATGTTACGGAGCTTGAGTGCTCAACAAAATTGTTATTATATCACAGAATCACAGAATCATTGGAAGCGCCCTTTAAAGATCATCTAGTCCAACTCTCCTGCAATGAGCAGGGACATCTACAGCCAGATCAGGTTGCTCAGAGTCCCGTCCAGCCTCATCTTGAACATCTCAACTATAAGCTTTTACTGTTACTGGCACTGGGCTAACAAGACTGGTGGGAAGAAAAAAAAATGCATAAAGAATTCTTCTTATTAATGCCATGGCTGCAAGCAATCATATGAAAACTGCACTTTCTATTTTGATCAGTGTTAGAGGAGAAATTGTACTTGTGTTTTACATGTTGTTTGTCTTTATAAATATCATAAAATATTACATCAGGACTTTCCTCAGACCTTTTCAAACTATAGCACAGAATCATAGAATGGCTTGGGTTGGAATCTCTTCCAACCCAACTTCAGATTCAGCTTGGTATTCAGCTTGGCAATAACTTCAGAGAAATTATATTTTTAGTATAGATCTTTCTTACATTAATATTTTTGCAAGATTTCATCTACAACTTTGTTCCATTCTGTTCTTCATGTAACTGAATTTCCTCTAATAAACAGAGCAGCATATACTTCTGTATATTTTTATATATTTACATTTTACTTTAAATATTATTAAAATTTTTATATAATTATGAATATTTACATTTACAGTATTTTTGTTACATAGACGTCATTTGTTATGGTTTGACCTAGTAGATAGCTAAGTCCCACACAGTTATTCGCTCATCCTCTCCCCTTCCCCAAATGCGACGGGGGAGAGAATTGAGAGAAAAATACAGTAGAACTCATGGGTTGGGATAAATGCTATTTACTAAGATAGTAAAGGAAGCAAAAGAAAAACCAATACATATATATATATATATACAAAAAAATAGATGATACACAAAGCAAGGGCTCACTACCAATACCCAGCCAGCAGCAACCCCCCCTTCCTGGCTAACCCCCTTCTGTAAGGATCACATGATGTCATATGGCATGGAACAGCTCCGTTCCATAGTCAGTTTGGGTCAGCTTCCCTGGTCCTGCCCCTCCCAGTTCTCAGCTCCTTGTGCCCCTCTAACTGCTTCACTAGCAGAAGAATGAGGAACTGAATATGTCCTTGGCTCTGTTCAACACTGCCAGGTGTTATCAGTTTTGTTTTTCTTCTGCAACCAAAACAGAGCTTCATACCAGGGAAAATGAGAAAAGTAACTTCTGTTAGAAACTAAGACATCATTGTATACTGACAGGTGATGTTATTTAAGAAATGCTAAACTCACCATTAAAACATAAACAAGTTAGGGAGAATTCAAAAAAAGAATGAAAGAAGAGTTACAGGTTTAGAAAGTGTGATCTACAGATCAGGGCTGTGGTAAGTAGATCAGTTTGTTGAGCAAGTAAAACAAATGAGGTAATATATAACTTGACACTCTGAGGATAATAATTAACTGTTTCCAAATTCCACTGCAAGCCAGACAAGAAATGTTGATACAACCTGCAGAAACAAACTATTTGGGTAGGTAAGTACAAATAATATTGAGGTTATAAATTTAAATTAATGAATTTAGCAACTTGGACACAAATCTGTCAGGAATGATCTAGCTATAACGAAGTTTCAGGATCTTAGACCCTTTCATATACCTACTTCACATTTCTTAGAAATAAAAGTCTACCAGAGAAACAAATAGAACTTCAACAGATCCCGTGAGACTGGAATTGAAGTTCATTATTATTTTATACCTGAACATGCATAAAGCTTACTCCTTACAGAGTTTTAAAGCTCTGCTGTGGCAACAAGAGCTTTGAGTTTATCTTCCAAAAATGTGACCATCATGCATGTGTAAATAAGTTAGGCAGATCTAGGAAAATTCAGCATCAGGACCTACAACATTAAAGAAACCACTACCAAAAAAGTCCATAGCCTTGCAAGTAAAACAAAGAAATATAAGAAAGAATATACAGGAAAAATGTGTGCCAACACCAAATTGCTTTAATTTAGAAAGTGTATGCACGATAAAATTTCTTTGCTATTACTGAATAAGAGTCTCATGCACTTTTCTTTGTCTCTTGACAGCATTTGATTCTTGCTTGATTAAGGGTCCTGGATAAGCAACCAGCTCAAATTTCTGAGACCCTGATTTAAGTTCTGAGTTCAGCAGCCAACAATCTGCATTCTTAGTATACTAGCCTTATCTGAGCCAAATCACTGCTCCAGGTAAGGCTCAGACATCCTGAATGCTCCTGATCCTCTTACACAGGGTTTTCATAATGTCCACAAGAGAAAACCCCAAAGCTCAGGTACAGAATTCAAGATCTGCTGGTTGAAACCAAACATTTCAGATGTAGGTTTTTTATTTTATTTTACACAGAAGATCTACTGATCTATTATCTGATAACACCAAATCTATTTGGAGAAAAACAGAGGAAAGAGATTTCATTTGCAATTTCTTATTACTTCTCTGGATGAAGGTCCAATGCTGGATCAAAAGCTTGAGTCCTTACTCGAGCCCATATGTTCTGCAAATTCTAGCAAAAACCTGCAAGTCACCAGGACCAAATTTCAGAATCCAGCACTGAAGGACATTTTGGTAAGTACTCAGTGAGCATTAATAAATTACAGATCCCACAGCAAGAGTTCTTAATCTGCAGACTACTTCAAAACAGTCTGTGAAGGTTAAGTGCTGTCACCTCCTACAGTTAGAACACTGAATCATTTCACACCATGCAAGTTTTGACCAAATATTTTAGAGCATGCTAAACACCCTGTTATTTTCAGATTCATTTTCAATGTGATTTTTCCATGAATTTCTTTTATGTTTTGTTCTGTGCTTTTCTTTCTATGCTTTCTATGATTTGCCACAAGATTTTCAGTTTTAATCTATCAGAATATCCAAATTTCAAGAAAGTGGAAGTTAAATCAAGTATTATTAATGCAGGAACAGCATTTTCATTTGTAGTTCACTCAGCTATGTACTAAAACTTTAGTAACACCTTCAAAGGAAGAAGCATGCAGACTGTTCCACAGTTGTACTTTACTGATGAGCAGTCCTAAATGTGAGAAGTTGAAGTCCAGAGCTACTGCTGACCATCTGCTTTTTGAAGTCAGGCTTGCAAGTTGCCTCTATAGTGGACAAAATGTATTTTAAAGGTAAAACTTAATTAAACAAATAACTTCTGCAGTACAAAATTTTATTATTCTATACAATGCAACACAGCAATAAACACAGCAGTAAAAAGCCCATAATGTAAATCTATAGTTTTTTAGTGCCATGAAGATGTACTTTCAAGATGGTAGCACATTATAGCTTAAGTGAAGCTCTTCATTAGACAGAATGAGAAAATGAGGCATGAAAGGAAGATAGAAAAGCCTTCTTAATAGTTCCTGTGCAGATAATGTAGGCCAAAGACAATCAATAGCCATGCCTCATTTATTTTATGTTTTTGAACACTTAAAGGAAAAAATGTTAGTATTTGCAGTGAAGCCCAATAGGGCTTCACAGACATGCATCCATAATGGCAAAAAGGATTTGAACACCATGATCTAATTTATATGAATTTATATTCAAATGTCAGTTGTTACTGTTAGCTAATATGAAAGGTATCAACTACTCCATTGGATTGGCCACATTAAAAAAACATGCTGGTCTACGAATTTGGTTAGTCATCAAAATGACCTAAATCATAAATCCAAAGGTTCACAAATAAATTTTCAAATCACATAAAATGTATGTCAATAACTTAAAAGTCACTTAAACACCCAAATAAATCAGACCATCCTTGTACAGTCAGTGCAGCTACTCCTGATGGAAAAATGAGACTGAAAACACATCTTTCAATGCATTTTTTCATGATGTTTTAACATTTATTTTCTAACTCTTTAAATATAATTCTGCGTTACAGTCAAATTACAACACTTCAAATCCTTATTACTTCAATCTAATCCATTTCTTAAAATTAATAATGAAACAGACATTTTAAGCTGTACTAGAAACAGAACAGGGAGAACGAATACATCAAAAAGTAAAAATGTGTGCTGGAAAAAATAAAGCATTTCATGATGTTCTTCTAGAATTATATATTGGAGCAATTCTCTCATACTGAAAATGTCTCACAAGAGTCAAGACAGAACCTGGTTAGTCCTTCTATATACGTGTTCAAACTAATGTTAATAGCCTAACTTAAATAGTAAAGCTTTTTCAAAATTCAAGAGAAATACAGCTTTGATTTCTACAGCCTTTTCCATGCCCATATTTAGAAAATCGTGTAGCAGGAAAACCAGCCTGATTCAATACACCTCTACATGAATGATTTTAACTTACTGGCTTCACTTCTGCTCGGCAGTGCCATTATTTTTAGCTTTCCCAAAGGGAAACAGCTACTGAATGTATACGCCCCAGAAATCAAACATATGGTTAGGTATGATCTCTTGTTTACTGTAAGTTTCACTACTGCAGAAAAAACCAGGCTATAATACTAATACATTTGCTTATATTTAATATTACAGTAATGTAGGAAATGAATGTTACAAATAATTATATTAGATTGTGTTTTACTTGTGCTTAACCTCTTCTGTGAACAGTGTTAAATCAACAAAGAAAAGCTGCTACTTCACAGCAGGGCAAATCCTACTTACAGAATACAGTGGTTGCACCACGTACACCACGCACAGAACTGAATAAAGAGACCATCTGTAACAGAAAAACACCTCTGGGTATGTGCACAGGGGAACAACAGGAACAAGAAACAGTGGATTGTAAGAACTTTGGACTTACACAGTTCTGGGGCTGATAAAATTCTATTGACCAAAAGTAAAAACTAAAGCTTTTTTACCTACCTTCCAGAACAAGATGCAAATTTTGGCTAAAATGCCTACTTTTCAGATTTCTTTCCTCATTTTCCTGATTTTCAATCATATAAAGAGAGAAGGTGAATTATGCTCTTCCACTTCTGTACAATAGACACAAAAATCTGAAATTGTTTTTGAACGTACTTTTACTGAATCCAGTTGCATCAAAACTCTGCTGGTAATCGATAATAGGTTGTTGATAGTGCTGTTGTCATAAAGGTTTTAATTTAAAGTTTAGGATTCACAAAATTTCGTAACATTAAAAATAACTTATGATAATGTATTAAAAGTCTTGCAGTTTCAATAAACAGAAATCTTTTATTTGCCCCAGTGCAATAACTTACAGTGCTTGCCATTAATAGACTACTGTGGCTCACAGGTTTACAAAGAATAGAGCTATTTTTTAAGTACAGCATCTGAAAATTGCAACTTTTTCTATAGAAAAATAGAATTTTACTTTAGATCTAATCTGAGAATCCTTGACTGTCAGGACCCCAGCAGACCATCCCAGGAAATGGATGCTATAGAACATTTTTCTGTTTCTCTCAAAATGCTTGAGAACATGTACCCTTAGGTAGAAAGAAAGCACACAACTCAAGACTAAGATTTGGAAATTGCATTTGATGGTTATCACAGTCTAATGCTGGAACTGGAGGACAGTGTCTTACAAACTGCCAGACAGACAAATGAATCTGACACAGTTTCCTTAAAAAAATCTCCTAGATATTAAAAAATCACACTACCTTCCTCACTCTGAATTCTTTACTTGCTCCTGCTTGTCCATTCCTAAATTATGGATCTGAAAGTAACTGAATGGACAACAGTATGCTTCCTATGATAGGACGTGAATACTGCAGAAAGAGAGAAAGCAAGAGAGAAAGAGAGAGAGAATGAATCAGCAGTACTTGACACCTGAACACTGGTGGTACAACCAAGGGACATAAATGATTTATCTGGCAAACTCTTCTGCAAAGCTAGATAATATTTAGCAGTACAGTCACTCAGCAGGGTACCACTGGATGAAAGCAGCATAGGCACAACAAAAAATAACAACTTTAAATCTAATACAACCTTCCTTTTGCATTTGCAAAGAATTTACAGCTACTGTAACTAATCTGCTCTAATCATGAAATCCTCAGTAACTTTTATTAGTGGTAAGGGAAATGGTTGGAAGGAGAAGAAACAGAGGAGCTTGCAAGAATGTTGAGCTTCCAGTGTTTACAGAATCTTTTCTCCTTAATTCTCATTATTAAGATTTTCACAAGAAGAGACATGAGGGTTTTTTGAGGATAGGAAATAAAAGATGCAGGAGTAAATGGTATCAGAAAGTTTTTAAAATTATTAAGGTAAAAGTGATGCTAACAGTGAAAAAAATTAATTATTGGTTCTTAAGTCCCTAACTATTGTACCAGTGAAACCTATCTTAGTATTCTTAATTAAATGCCATAAATTAATCATTTAACTAGACGTTTATCAGCAAATTTCAAAGAACTTGAAAAACATGTCAGTACAATGTTAACACATGCATGGCATTTGATTTCCTCTTTGTAGCTCTGAAGTATTCACTTGGACTTCATCCCACTCCTTTGTACCGTCTTTGCACAAAGTGGTGAAACAGGATCTTTGTTGTCCCAACATTTCACTCCTTCCATTATGCAGATAGTTCCCAGCCATAGACTGGTTGGTGAGTATAAAACATGTACAAATTCCAAAGCAAGCTTTTAATGTCCATCTTTGCAGCTGGAAGGACAGCAATAGTGCACGTTTATAAAATTGTAAGTTGAATTCCTTCTTCATTTCTCTTAGTTTTCAGCTCTGAGCTTTCATGGTGATTAATGCACAAATGTGTAACTACTGCCTTAAGTGTACAGGGATGGGGGAATGACAAAGTAATTATTTTACCGGCCAACACAAGAATTCCTAATGTGCCTTTATGTAATCCCTTTGATCTCCTGGGAATTATTTTTAAGAACAGCAGGAAAAACGTATAATCTGTAATGAATAGGGGCATGGAAGGATTTAATATTAAGTAAATAACAGAGAGTGAAATAACCTGCTTAACCAGGTTACTTTTACACCTGTTCATCCAGGTCAGCAGAGAAGCTAAGGTGTATACCACCAGTTCCATGTGGCATTTCAAGGTTTATTTGACAGAGATTTCTTAAGTATATTATTGCCATTAATTTCTGCTATCATACCCAGGTGTACAGAATAAGAATGAAATGAATTAAAAATACTCTTGTCCTTGAAAGAGAATTCTGATGTTACACAGTGTTGTTTTACCAAGAGGTGAGAGAGACAGGGATGACAGATACTCATTCAATGACAGCATGATCATCACTCTCTGCAACTTTAACGCAGCATAACTCTTTGCTATAAGCCATTATCTCTGGTGGAAACATCTTGAAGTAACATCAGCCATCAAAGTCACCATGAAAAAAAAATCATGGAAGGGCATATAGTTAACCTCACCATCTGTCAGTATGTTTCAGAATCCTTAACATCTTAGTTTTCCGTCTATTATTTAAACTCTATCTGTCTAAACACATTTTGTAGTCCTTTGTAACACATGTTTAGCAGAGCCTGAAATTCAATAGAACACATAGGCTTTAATGGAACACGTGGATTTTAGAAGGAAGTAAGAAGCTCAAGTATGAATTTTAAAGCATTCATCTTCAGTTTAAATCCGCACATACAGAAAAGGATGTGAGCTTTTGCACTGAGTCCAATGGCAATAGAACAAAGCAATTTTTTTTTCAAAATAATCAAGATGCCAAGACTGATTAAAGAATTGTGATTTAAACAGAAGAATTTGTCTCTCAAGTGAGAGACTTATTCCAGGGGGACATCGCCAACACTGTATTTTAAGTGGGTTAGTTCACTGAGGTCTACACATTGCTAGATCTTCAGATCAACAGTCCAAGAGCAGGACTCATGCCTACAGAAAACATCAACAAGGATATGTTACTACCTTTCATAAAAGATGTTCAAATATTTGCTCTTTGTGGACAGTCTAAGTTAAGGAACCATTATAATCAGTGAACCACTTTCTTCCATGAATTCCTGATTGAGATCCTCACCAACCACCATGACCTATAACCTCGTTTGAAAAAAATTAAAAAAACATAATAAAATTGCGTTGAAGCACCACACAAAAGATGACTTACTAGAACTCCTCTTATGCTTAACACTACCTTCAGCCTTTCAAGAAGAAGCTCGTGCCTGCACCACAACCCTCCAGATCTTTCTACTACCTTTGATTGGACTGGCTACAAAATACAACTCACATATTCTATGAATCACAGAATCACAGAATTGTAGGGATTGGAAAGGACCTCCAGAGATCAAGTCCAACCGCCCTGCCAAAGCAGGTTCCCTATAAACATGAAATAGATACAACCGTGATTAAATGCATTATTTTCACATTAAAGCTCTATAGATAGTAGCTCTGACAAGGTCTTCGCATTTAATGTTAAGAAAATGCAAGCTTTTCATTACAGATAATAAATTTTCTCTCACAGTTGGAGGGCAAAAATATACAAGGAAAGCAATAAGAATAATAGTTGGACTCTTTAAGTAGTAATTACTGCTTTAGACAAACTGTCATACTATATGAGTAACAGTCAAGGATATGACCTTGGAGCTTCGCTGAGTTAAAGCTCACAAAAAGCCATTAGTGCATGTGCTACCATATGTTGTCTCAATATCTTAGCATATAGAATTGGATTACTGCATGACTTTCTGAATATTTCCCCTAAATGCAATTTCTTCCTATGCATACAAAATCCAGATGCTGTGATTTAGCATGCACAAGGAGGTCTCAGTGTGAAACCTGCGCTCTGAGTGAATTACATTGTCTTCGTGTTCGACACTGAACTGATTTGAAATTGCCATATGATAACCTACAGTATAAAATTCTGCACAGTTTGGAATCTCCGTTTTTATCTACCCCATTATCTTTAAGAGTTTAGAGGTTGTTGAGACTGTCTAAAGTTGGACATTTGAAAGCAATGCACATACTTTCAGCTGTTATATTTGTCAATTTGAAATCCATTTCCAGCTGGAGTCTAGAACATGGAGTCAGATTCATTTAAACATAAACATTTATGTTTTCAGCCTGACATCTTCATCAACTGAGTACTTGTGCTTTGTATTTTATATAGTTGGAAGTAATAAAGTAAACAAACAGAAAATTACTTAGCAGGGAAATGTTTTTGCATCAAGAGTTTCTGTATGTTTGCGCTGTAAATAAACTTGTAGCTGTTGCTAAATACTTAGGACTGCTTTCCAATAAATACCAAGTTTGACTATGTATAGCAAAAACTTGTACATCCACTGTTCTTTCAGTACAGTATTGTGGGATCAGACTTGCAATATAAAGTCCTATTAAGAATACTCATTAATTCTTTTTCTGCCAATAAACACAGGAACGACTCAACCTGATTAGAGCAAAGAATCATTGAACTAGGGCCAAAGCTTAGACAAGAGTATAAGGATGGCACACTCATCTCTCTTACTACAGTAGCCCCATATTCTCTCCCAGCTTCTACCAATACAGGGCTCAGGGACATCTGAAGCACATCTTAAACCTTCAGGTTTTCCATCTGGGTGTTTTGTGAGTGTATGTAGTCATGCTATCCTACAGCTACATATTCACTGCTTGACTATGCTTCTTGCAAAATAAACATAAAGCTTAGTGCTTATAAAGTGACTTAATGAGACATTTATAGAAAATAGATGCATTCAGATATTTTTGGCTATAATAAACATGATCATCTTCTGTCCAGGAAAATGGACACACTGTCAACATGTTCAAAATGTACTATCAAGATATTACCTCACTGGCTATACATTGGAATCTGCCAGAAATTTCCAGATCTCCGTATTCTCCAATAAGTATGAACTTTTGGACATTAACAACTACCACTCTTACTCTTACGATGAAAATGTTGGGGTTTAGTGCAACATCTTCAAAAGCAAGTAAGATCACGGACAAATTACAATCATTTTCAGTGAATTTTTCGAAAATTAAATTTTTGAAATTAAACTTATTATTAAGAAAAACTATCTAGGATGTTTGAATTTGCACAATCTTCTAGACAGGAGAAGAATTACCTGTTTTTCCGATAATTTTTTTCCTGTAGAGGAGTATGCTATTACATGAAGACTCATCTAGCTCATGATACCATAAGGTGGCAGCATATAACACATATTTATTTTGCTGAATTTGTATGTAACAGGCATTTATTTTTCCTTTGTGCTTTAATTCATATTGTCGTAATTAATATAAATGTGCATTTAGAGAAAACACTAACAAAATTCTTCAAAATATCCCAACAGGAAGAGTTTTTTATGCTGTATCATCCTTTGTGAAAATCTTTATCAATCCTAAACTGGTACTGTAAGATAAATTTTCCTAGAGTACAAGGTCAGTAAAAGCTGAAGTATTATAGTCGATACAAACATCTGTGTAATTATATTTTTTTTGGACTGCAAACATAGAAACTAATATTTTTGAAGCAGTCTTGAAAATAACAAACTGCTTATAGCTAAATTTTAGTAGATAATCATCTATGAATGTGACAGAATGCTAATAGCAGTGCTCCTTGCATGCCTTCCAAGCAACTTCTGCTATTCAAAATTGCAAACAAATCATTGTAATTTAGGTAAGACTAGCAAAAGACTGCTTTACTACAGTTGTACTTTCACATAGTCTGTATTTAACTTTCAATTACCTTTTCTTGAAACACATACACAATATCTGTTTCAACAGATTTCTGTTGAGATTGTAACATTAAAGACAATGTGGTCAACTTATGACTACTAGAATTTATATTAAACAGGATTTTGTGTTCAGACTTGATTTGGACAGCCAGAAAAATCTGTGGCCTCACTGCAAATCAAATTAAAGTAAAATATATTCCTTCTACATGCAAGCAGAAGATCTGAGATATTGACTGTGATTTGGAATAATCTATTTCTGTATACTCCTTGAATTGTGGAAAGTGAAGGTATTCAAAATAGCATAATGAGAAATGCTGTGGAATCGCAATCTTTTAAAATTTTCATAACTACTGAAGAAAAGCCATCAGCAGTCTTGTGTGACTTTGAATTTGCCCTGCTTTGAGAAAGTAGTAGGATTACTCACCTACATACATTCTTTGCAACTCATTTTTTCTATGCTTTCAATGAATGTTCCCATTCTGCATTAGTACTATGCTTGGAACAGATGATCTGACAGAAGATGAGAAGAAGAAAATAAAATAATCAGTTGCACTTGATACATGTATTGACTTTGTGAGGAAGAAGCCTACTCTCACTGTGGTCAACAAGGATGGTGTGTTGACAAACAGTGATCATGTTGCTGTAATTACTTCTGGGGAACACAGAGAAGCCATAATCTGCCTTAAAGCAGATGAACCAAATAAGTCTATCTGAGAAGCTTCTTTAGTTCTCAGCTCTCTACTGTGTGTGTATACATTCTGCACCTTTAATTATCTTTGGACAGCACTTACTGTCACTTCACGTTCTCCTTCTCTTTCTCGTTCTTACCTCTTTGTATTTATAACCTATGTATTTTATCAGCTCTGAAAAAAAGACAACAATCAGAGACACTGTCCTAAATTCTGCACTGAGTGACTTGACTTCAGACAGAGATTCTCCCCTACCGTGTCACTTCTGCAGGAAAAGCCTTTCTGGGTCCTATTAGTGGAAGATGGATTTTTCCCTTATTTCATTCAAAAATCCAGTCCTGCTTGCCTCAGTTAAGAAGAGTGGACAGTAATAACAGTGTGGGCTATCACATCAAGCATGGTTTCACTACACGCCATACTATTATGTTAGTATGAGGATCAAAACAGAGAATTCTGATAGTTTGTAATTATTAAACTATGTAGTCAACTCTCAAATTGCTATGAATTTGATCACTCATAACTATCAAAAGAACTTTTTTGGCCCTTTTCATCATATTTTTGAGATGGCATCAGAGTTGGCTTTTTAAACTGTTCATTAGGAGAAGCAGAAAGATGACAGTACTACTTTTACATTGCTTTTCCCTACATAACCTTTCCATGAAGTTCCCACCACAGCTAACCCTGCAACTAGTTTAATTTGTAGAAGGGAATGGCCCTTCAGCCCTCTGCTCTGCAACTCCTGTAAAAATGTCTTTGGGACTGTCTAGAGGTTCCCGCTCACTTTTGCAGTACAGAGTACTGAAAATAAGAGTATTAAAACACAGCCTTAGACTGTTAGACTGAAGACTCTAGCAATGTAAACAAAAGAGACAATAAAACAATAGTTTGTCAACCACTTGCTTCCATTACTTTCTGTTTATCAGCTGTGTCTGGCTTTCTGGGAGGATTTTCCACTTCCCAAACCATTGGCTTTTCAAGCATACCCAAACTTTATCTCTGGCTGCAACAAGCAACAGATGTTGAGAAGAGTCCAGCTAGCTCATGAATCAATTTCATAGAGAAAAATACATTTGTTGGCAGATATGCCTGTGCAGATTAGGCTATTCGTGACAGGTCATGGCAGACACGTGAGCGATTGCACACTGACATGAAGTAGGCCTGTTAGGCACGTCTTCAACATGCACAGCAGCATGTCTTGCTCGTGCTGCTTGCTGGGCTCATTGGTGTTTGTTGACAGAAAACCACTTTGAATCACTGGAGCAACTGGACACTACTCCGTAGTGTTTCAGCAAATCAGAACACAAAAATGAAGCTCCTGTAACTGCCACACTGGGGACAAACACTGTCATAAAATGGCACTGGAGACTGTTCAAGTCTCCTTCTGCATCTCAGCCTTGAGAGTCTCAGCAAAGAACTCTTGAATAGTAGTGTTTTTAATGTGAGTGTCAGCACAGCTTTTACTGTGGGACAGCTTTGTGCAGGGGAGAGGGAGAAGACTCAAAATTAAGACACAAGCTTCATAAAAAACACACGCTGGAGCTCAAAAGAAAATGAAGGGACACGAAAATGTAACTTGACAGGACAGCTGGAAATTCTTTTTTATTTCCCTCTTTTCAATGTTTTTAACTTCCCAAACAAAACACATGACGGTGCTACTATACTTAGCCTTAGGAGTCTGCTAAGAGAGGGAAACTGATCTTTAGTGGAGCCTCCTGATCCCATACCCATTCTGCTGCTAGGAACAAAGCTAATTGCAACATTTCTACATGAATGTGACAAGAAATGAGAAAAAGAATGTGGTATACCACCCTTCAGAAGCAAGACAAGCCAGCGGAAGGGAAACTTGTGATACAGTGGTCTAAAATTTGACTTTGCAAGTCATGATATAGCAAAACTTCCTTTTTTTTTCATTCCAGTATTTTTATGTTCAATTTTCTTACCACCTCCCCCTCAAAGAAAAAACAATCCAAACCAAAAAAACATTCCAAACCAAATAAAAAAAAAAAGCCCAGCAAACAAGAAACTGAATCAGGAGTCAATGTTCAGATTATGTAATGTGGAGAGACTTTGCTTTCTCCTGGGAATATTGCTTAATAGGAGTAAGGCAGAGCCTCTATTTTTCTCTTTAGAGTATCTTCTCCTCTCAAAGGGGCACAGCATGAGGCGCTCTGGTTATAGGGCTCTTGTCTCTGGATCATCAGTGTTTAGCAAAGTGCCTCAATAACTGACCTTATTTTCAGGTGCTGAGCCCTTCTCAGCTTCATTTAAAGTAAATGAAAGTTGCCAGAGGCTCAGCATTTCAGAAATCAGGGCACTTACATTTGTTGCCTATCTCTGGATTTAAAAATCTTTTTTACATTTCTTTATTTTTTAAGTGCTCTATAATCCAACTTCAAGGGAAAAATAATGATAGCAGACCTGAGTACAAGAAAGAAGGGTTCTGGATTCGGAATGCTTTTTTCTATTGGTTGGAGTTGATTATTAAAGAGACAGTCTCAGCAAAAATAATGCCTGTTAATGCAAATATTATTTTCTAATCTGTTACAGCTACAAACAGCAATTAATATTATGCAGCTATGATGATTTCTTCTTCTCCTCCAGCTTGTTAACTTTATGGTTCTGACAAGACTGTGTAAATCTGGCATGCACACAGACTTGGCCAGGTTTACCTGAAATATTTCGAACAATGACAAGCCTTTCAGTTTGAATTATGCTGAACCTGCCAGATCTTAAGTGAGCAGTAAACTACTTTCTTAATAGACTAAAAACAACACAGAAAGCCATACTTACAGCAGCAATACTGTAGCTTGTTAGAGACCACAGATATTAGTGAAGCAAGGTCATCTGACGAAATGACTTGCATTAAAGCAATTAGTATAGCTGGAAAACAAACAAAACAAGGATTAGGCTCTTCACACACTTCTGTGCTCTAGATTGCTCTGTCGGTATTATGCTTTCTTATGGCTGTTAGTCTTTTCTATTTTGGTCCTCTGTTCTGCAGTTGAGTGCTTCATGACAGGTGCTGGGCTTTGGCTTAAGGCAGAATAGTGCACTTAGACCTGAACAGAGGTAGACATGTTTGGGCCAGAGTTAGGGGAATTGAGACAGTTACTACGGGCAGTATTCAGGCTATTCCTCTGTTTGAAAAGGGGCAAATAAGCAGTCCAAAAGAGGTACCACAACTTTTATTTATTTATTCATGAAAATATTTCCAGGAGTATCGTATATTGGCCAGCATTTTAAATCAGAAACTTTCCACTCCCTCTATAAAAGGGGAAGGAGATGTATGTGGTATGTGCTGATGAAACAGCTACCAAATCCTCAAGCCATCATAACAGAATAAAACATGATAAGCTTTTTAAGATCAGAAATCTTATACATTAATGCATAGAAAATATACAGGCAAGCAGGATGTAAAACCACCACACAATTCCTTTTGATGTTTATTTGGATTCTAGCTATATATGTAACAAGCAAGTGAGACTGAAAAAAAAAGATACGTCAGAAAATCCATCTCTTCAGCATTTATGGAGTACATGCAATAATGTACAAAATATCACAGGTATTTCTGACAGCGGTGAATGATTGTAAAAAGCTTAAAAACTGTGTGAACCATAAACAGTAGGTTATTCATGGATTTGTCTCTTCTCATGGGCAACTTCTGCCTGCAGATCTTCTGCTTAACCTGACTGAATCCTCTGGAGCTCCTTAGAGGGTACCACTGTGTAAGAGACTGTTTCGGAATCTTTTGTCTTAAAGCTTGCTGTGAGAACTCTTTTGTCTTGAAGTTTGCCCACCTGCCTGCTGCCCGAAGGCTTGCAGACCAGGGGCAATGAGAGGTAAGCAGCCGCTAAATGGCCATCAAGCAGCCTTTCAGAGTGGCGCCTTGAGGGAGGCAACCACCGAAGGAGACGTGCAAGCCGGTCCGTGCCCGTTTGTGTGATACGTGACATACCTGGATGCCCAGGAAGGCCATGCTGGCTGAAAAGGAGCATAAGGAGACCTCCTCCAATGGGGGAAATGCTAGCTGCCTACGAGCTGCCTGGAGCTGCCTACCTGCTGCTGTCTGACAGATGCCTGCCTGGACCTGTTTGATACCTCCTGCTGCTTGAGACATGAGGTCCTGCTTCCTGCCTGATGGTCTGATGCCTGACAATGCCTGAGACCTGACGGCCTGAAGCCTGCTCCTGCTTCTCCTGACGTCTGCTCCTGCTTCGCCTGGTGCCTGCAGCCTGAGACCTGACGGCCTGATGCCTGCTTGCAGCTGCTCCCCCTGCGCTCTCGCTCCCTCGCTCCCACACAGGCCTGAAGATACTCCTGGTCTGATAGAATGGCGTGGGATCCACGGTGGTGACTGTCCCTGCTTTCTATATGTAACCCTCGCTCTTACTTCCTATCTTTTACTATCGTCTGCTTTCCCATCCCCGTCTCCCTCACTGACCAGAATTTCCATTAAACTGGTCAGACAACATTTGACCTCGTTTGTGTCTTAATCTCACTCCGGGTATGTTAAAGAATCTCCCCTCACTCCAACAATTGGAGCGGGACACACTGCCTCAGAAGTAGCGCCTTCTTTCTCTTCTCCCCTACATATTTGCGCTCAGACATTGTTTTATTATTTTATTTACATCTTTTTCTGAATAAACTGCTGTAAAGCTACAAATCTAACACAGCCGATTCTAAGCATTCAGAAACATCAGACTCCAGTGAAAGTCATGTCATGAAAATAGCTTTAAAATACTGCAGTTTCAAGAAATACTCTTTACTCCTGTTTCCAGTCCTTATATTAAATCTGTAAGGACTGTACTTTTAGCTAATTTCTACATTACCTAGACTAGAAACTTTTCTAAATAGAAAACTAAGATTCTGAATTAAGTTTTCATTGGGAAGGTAAAGAATTAAAAAAAATAAAAGTAGCATTTGACATAATGCACAATATCAAAAATAGCATAGCTTTGTCTTAAATAGGCCTTAGCAGTAGAACACAGAGACTTGGCTAGACTTCATTACCACAACCACAGATACTAGAAAAGGAGGTGTAAGTTTCAGAGATTCAGAAATACCAAATGGTTAGGAGGTTCATGTGAGGAATAATTTCAATATATGAAAATTACAAATGTGAGCACAAATTTCTACTCCATTTATGAGAAAGAAATGGAGAAAATTTCATAACATTCAGAGAAAAGCATACTGGCCCAACTAATACCACCTAATAATCAGATGCTTGTCCTACTCTTCAAGCTGAAACAAGGCAATCTGACTGTCATGCAGTTCAGGAATACACCTACAGACATCTGCATGTAGTTGTCTAAGCTCCTATCAGAGTCAACTGATTGATACATGTTAATGCAGTCCGCAAAGCCTAGAGACTAGACTAGCAACTAACATTTCAATTTATGAGTTATTTTTTTTCAAATATCACCATTAGATCACATTGAAAACAGCAGATTTTTGCTTCATTTCGTAGAATCATAGAATGGCCTGGGTTGGAAGGGACCCCAAGGATCATCAGGTTCCAACCCCCCTGCCACAGGCAGGGCCACCAACCTCCAGATCTGGTACTGGATCAGGTTGCTGAGGGTCACATCCAAACTTGCCTTGAACGCCTCCAGGGATAGGGCATCCACCACCTCTCTGGGCAGCCTGTACCAGCACCTCACCACTCTCTCAGTAAAGAACTTCCCCTTGAAGTCTAATCTGAACCTTCCCTCCTTCAGTTTAAAACCACTTCCCCTTGTCCTATCACTATGTATCCTTGTAAAAAGTCAATTTTCCTCCTGTTTGTAATCTCCCTTTCAGTACTGGAAGGCTGCAATGTGGTCTCCCTGCAGTCTTCTCCTGGCTGAACAAGCCCAGCCCCCCCAGCCTGTCCTCATAGGGGAGGTGCTCCAGCCCTGTGTGCTTCTCCTCTGAACCTTCTCCAACAGCTCCACATCTCTCCTGTACTGGGAGCCCCAAACGTGGATGCAATACTGCATATGGTGCCTCACAAGGACAGAGTAGAGAGGGACAATCACCTCCCTGTCCCTGCTGGCCACCCCTCTCCTGATGGAGCCCAGGATACCACTGGCTGCAAGAGCACACTGGTGGCTTGTGTTCAGTTTTTCATCCACCAAGACCCTCTGGTCCTTCTCAGCTGGCCTACTCTCAAGGCCTACTCTCTCTTCTCCCAGTCTGTATACATATCTTGGATTACTTTGACCCAAGTGCAAGACCTTGTACTTCGCTGTGTTGAACCTCGTTAGATTCACACAGGCACACCTTTAGAGTTTGTCCAGGTCCCTCTGGATGGCATCCCTTCCTTCATCTGTACATGTTTAGCATTTAAGGGAAGCTAAGGCTTGCTTAATGCTGTAGCTCTCCATTCTCTAAGAGTGCATAGCTCTTCTGTGGCTAGAGCTGTCCTCTGAAATTGTAGCTTCACGTACTTATAAGCTAGAAATGGGAAATCTCGCCACACATTTGCACCTTTAGGTTAACTCCATATTCTGCAGGGCAAATGCAGCCAAATTTACAGCCTAGACAAGCAGGACATTTCAGCTTTGTGGAAATGAAATCGGGCTTTGCTGAATCTTTCTTCCTTAGTGTAGAGCTGCTCAGCTCAGGCCTGGGCTTGCTCTACCACAGCCAAGGAACTGTGGCTTTCGCATGAAGCTCAGCCATGTTTGCTCCAGTGGCAGCACTGGACTCCCCCACAAAGAGTCATCTGCCCTTAAAACGACCTCTGTATCCTGCCAATTCAAGATGCAAAAATGCCACTTCTGTTGCAACCACAAAGGCTGTAGAGTGGAGAAGGAAGCAGGTAGGATGAGGACCTCAGTCAGAGCGCTGGGCTCGTGGTGCAGCCAATGTATGGTTGCATGGGTGTGGGGCCTTCCTTCTGTGCCAGTTATCATTAATGCTGCCACTCCTCACCACACATGGTATGGTGGCAGATAAATCCTTTAGCTTTTGTTAGTCTTATCGGTGTAGTAACTTCTTCACCTCACCTGTAAAAAGTGTCAAGCAGAAACGTCTTGTGAGCTGAGTTCAGCTCACTGGCAGTCAAATACCTTGTGACAGACAGCCTAAATTTACTAAAAAGCGCATTTTAATCAATGACAATGCAAACAACTCATCACAACTGGTTGTCTACTGCCATGTTCTAAAAGAAATGAGTTGCTCCTACTTGAAAGCAAATGGGCAACAGAAGGAAATTACATCTTTTCCATTTATACCCATTTTGCACTGTAGCGTGAGGACCTACAACATACAGGAGTAGCCAGACTACATAAATCTCTTTAAAAATGGTAATATAACAAAAATTGTGAGGTCTTAAGCAATACTCAGATCTATCTTTTGCCCTCTGGTATCTGGACTAAGCAAGTTACCTGAATGGAAGATACCTAAGAAACATTGAAAAGAATCATCTTGCATTAGAACAGGCTGCTCAAAGCACCATCCAACCTGGCCTTGAATACTTCCAGGGATGGGGCATCCACAGCTTCTCTGGTGTCTTAGTTTCTAATAGAAGTTACGCTTCTCGTAGTGTCTAGTATGAAGCTATCTTGTGCCTCAGAGATACTGATAACATCCTGGCAGTGTTGAACGGAGCCGAGGACATAACTCACTTCCGCATTCCTCTGCAAGTGGAATAGTTAAGGGGGGGATAAGGAGCTGGGAACTGGGAGGGGACAGGACCAGAGCAGCTGACCCAAATTGACCAAAGAGCTATTCCATACCATATAACATCATGTGATTGGTTTGTTGGTTTTCCGGGTTCTCTTCGTTACAGAAGGGGCTAGCCGGGAGGAAGGGGTCACCACTGGCTGTGAGCCCTTGCTCTGCATATCCTCTTTGTACATACATATATGTATATATATGTACTGTTATTTCTTTTGTTCTCTTTACTGTTTTAGTAAATAGCATTTATCTCAACCCACGCATTTTACTGCATATCTCCCTACTTCTCTCCCCCGTCCCATTTAGGGAGGGGGGAGGGTGGGTGAATAACTGTGTGGAACTTAGCTATCTGCTGAGTCAAACCATAACATCTGGGCAGCCTGCTCCCAGTGTGTCATCACTCTCTGAGTAAAGAATTTCTTCCTTATAGCAAATCTAAATCTTCTCTAAGATTAAAACTGTTACCCATTGTTCTATTACCACAGGTCCTGCAAAAAAAGTGTTTCTCCATCTTTCTTATGAGCCCCTTCAAGAATTTTAAGGCTGCAGTGTTTCCCCAGAGCACCCATGTCAGGAGGGTTGGAATAGAGGATCTTTAAAGGTCTTTTCCAATCCAAACTATTCTACAGTTCAACGGTTCTATGATCTTTGCTGCACGCCAGCAATGAAAACAGAGACAGGGTAGCATGGAATTACGAATTCTCTGCTAAGTAGCATGTTAATTAACTCATCTTGGAAATATTCATGAACTACTTGTCTGGCAAGAAAGTGGGGACACTGAATTGTGTCGGCCTCAGCATTTAACATCCATTCTTTCTCAGGAATTAACTGTTTTATTTTTATGCAGATTGGCCTTTTTGGTATGCACAATGTAAATAAAGCAACTGGAGATACTAATCACGGAATCACAGAATCATAGAATTGCAGGGGTTGGAAGGGATCTCTAGAGATCAAGTCCCCTGCTACAGCATATTCCCTAAAGCAGGTTGCACAGGTAGGCGTCCAGATGGGTCTTGAATATCTCCAGAGGAGGCTCCACAACCTCCCTGGGCAGCCTGTTCCAGTGCTCCGTCACCTTCTCAGTATAGAAGTTCTTACGCATGTTTGTGTGGAACTTCCTCTGTTCCAGATTTTGGCCACTGCCACTTGTCCTATCACTGCACACCACTTAAAGAGCCTGGACTCATCCATTTGCCTACCGCACTTTAGGTATTTACGCTTAACAGGCCCAGGTCACTCAATCTCTCTTAAGGGAGATGCTTCTGGCCCTTTCTATCTCTCCTCTATCCTCTATCCTCTTTGTTGCCCTCTGCTAGACTCTTTCCAGGAGATCTCTGATTTTTGAACTGGGGAGCCCAGAACTGGACACAGTGGTCCAGCTGTGGCCTCAACAGGGCAGAGTAGAGAGCTAGGATCCCTTCCCTCAACTTGTAGGCCGTGCTCATTTTATGCACCCCAGGATACCATAGGTCTTCTTGGCCACCAGGGCACACTGCTGGCTCATGGTCATCCTGTTGTCTACCACGACCCCCAGGTCCTTCTCTGCAGATCTCCTTTCCAGCAGGTCAGCCTCCAACCTGTACTGATGCATGCAGTTACTTCTCCCCCGGTGCAAGACTCTACATTTCCTCTTGTTGAACCTCATCAGGTTCCTCTCTGTCCAGCTCTCCAGACTGTTCAGGTCTTGCTGAATGGCATCACAGCCTTCTGGCGTGTCAATATTGGAAATATTCATTGGACTTTGAGTTTGCCAACCAATGCATTACATCTTGCAGGTAGATGAGTAAAACTTCAGGTAATGCTTTAATTAGACAAATTTATTCCTGTGTTGGAAAGACTAAGTAAATGCCATAACTGAAGATAAAAAGGCTTATCTCTTACTATGAAAATCTATAGGTTTCACAATTAACAAAGAAACAACATCCCAAGCTTCTAAAATTCACAGTGATTCTCCTACTCAAAATGCTACTTTAAATATACTGTCTTGCAGCTGAAATACCATTATTCATTGCAGGCAGGCATTTTTTCTGTTCTTTTCACTGCATGGTCCTTTTTTTGCTCTCATTAGTTTTATTGCAAACTTAAATGCATTTTGATAACTAACAAAAAAAAATCATTGGAAGATATGGATTTGCAATATGTTGCTGACATACATCAATCTACTTTCTCTTCACCTTTGTATGGGGAAATTCAGTTGAATTTCCTGGGAATTGTACTTCACATATTCATAAAATAATCACAACTCTGACCTGTCTTTCATTCACATAGCAACCTAGAATAGTATAGATTCACATTTGACAGAAGAATTAAGGGAGCTGAAGATATGCCCATCTCAATTTTCAGAAATTGACTAATTTGTCTGAGTTAAGCATCATCTGAAAAGGCAGCACAGGGGATCCATATTGCTTACAGTTAAATGGTTAGTTTTTCAGACTTAACTACAGAGAGAGCAGAGTCTGCCTAATCGTAAATCTTGACGGAACTTCACAGTGTCTCATTTCATTTCCACAATTTATTCGATCTCTATATTCCAGTGAGCTATGTCACTATATTTCAATGTTCCACTCTCATTATACTTCAGGTAAAACAAAATCAACCAACCAATGAAAAAAAACCCAACAACAACAAAAACAACCTGATACTCCTATTAAGCAAATATTGTTTAAGAAAAAAATTTTAACAAAGTGATCATAGTGTATATGAATAGGACTCAGTGAAGCTAAAGGCTACGTCTTAATTTATTTTGAATGTTTTTTTTTCCTTATCCTGTGTTGTGATGACCTCATTTTTCATGGAAGAAAAAGACAAAACACAGAATCAATTAGATGATAGCTCTTTGATGTCTCCTCCCAATGGAGAAGCAAAAGCTCTCAGGCAAATATTTTAGGAACAGGCATGATCTAATGCTGTGGGAAATCATCCACTAGAAAAAATAAACAGAAGGAAAAAAGCTATGCAGGATAGAAAGAAGATCAGAAAGTAATGATGGAAGATGAATTGAAACAACAGTGAAAATTCTAAGAGTATTTGAAATCTCAGATAGTATTTTTGAAACATTTTCCTCGTCAGATTTAGTAGTAGTTTATTCCAGTTTTGTTATTCAACAAATCTCTTGCTGGCTAACTGAATTCTACCCGTCTCCTCTACTTACGGCAACAACCCCTGTGGCCATTCTGGCAGCAAAATGAGAGCACAAAGCAGAAGTAACATATATTTCATACTATATGGATCTGATGAATCACAGTTCTGTTTTCATTGTCAATCATAGTTATATTTGTAAATGACAGGTAGCAATGGATCCTGCACAATACACATCATAAGCACTTTAAAAAAAAATGCTAGGCATAATAGCTATCTTTTTAATAGATTTATTTAGGTCCTGGAAAAAAAAAAATCTTAGTTGTATCTTAATCTTGAAGGGATTCTTATCTTTGTTTTCAGATTTCTTTTCCTCTGAGGGGAATGAAACTCAGAAACTTGGACGGCTGGCTTCCTAACCATTTCTGTTTATGATGTTTCACTGTACGGCCTAAAAAACCAACAGCACTACATATTTCTGGCACAAGGACAAAAATAAAAAGGAAAGAACATGATTGTATTCTAACCTGAGCTTCACATATGCAGTGTGGATTCTCAGCACTATCCATTCCTGCCCTCTTCATCGTTCCCTTTCTTACACTGAACAGACATAAAAACAAACCCTTACAGAGTCACTGGGACAGTGGCTTGTTCTGAAACAGACCTACTGGCTTGCAAAAAGGCATGCATCATTTTACATGAAAAGTACGTCTTCATCTTCTGCAGAGCACTCCTCTGATGGACTCAGGAAATATATGGAAATAAGCTGTATAATTTGTAAATATCTGAGTTCAGCACTGGGAAACTTCCACCAGGAACAGACAGACAGAATCACCTGTCAGAATTATTCAATTTGTTTGCTAAATTATGGGGACTGGAACTCATACCAATAAAACTCTTGTACAGTACTATGTCTATACTCTCAGCTTTGCTAATTTAATAATGACATGGTGAATGAATATATCACTTCTCTTGTCTAGCCTAGTCTCTAATCCTGAAAGGACAAGGTGATCTTCAAATGTTGTTTTCAGCCTGACTATGTTGCTGTTTTATTTGCATTTGACAACAGCATCTGGTAAGCATGCAGCGTGAATTGCTAATTCATTTCTTAGCTCTAAAATTAGTCCAAGTTCATGAAAGTGTGTAAAAGCAGTTATGCTCTTTCAATAAAAGAATGCATTTTACTAGTTTGATCAGCTGAATGTATCCTGGAGCTATTTCTGGCTTAAACCAGCTTGTGCTGCTTGCTACTACTAATCTTTGGGCTAAAACTCAAATAGTTAAGTTTGAAGTGCAGAACCAACACATCATCCTAACAAAAAACAGCCAAAGCACAAACGAAGTTAAAACTGTAATTCAAACTAAATTCAGCTTTGGTTTTAAACTGGAAAAGAATATTAGAGATTGTTATTATACTCAGATCTGCTGCCTACACAGATGCAGCAGTTATCAAGTGCTGGTAGCATCCACCACAATGCATGGTTCACTTTGAGGTGCTGCTGACTCCTCTCACTGGAAGACATGCTGCTTGATAAGTGTTTGTTTATGCTGGTAGCAGTCACATTCAAGTAGGTTACTGCAGCATTGGGCAAGAACACAGGAACTACTGAAGCAAGATGATTTACAGGTGGAGAAAGGGGAAATAAAAGCACTGAAGTAGGACAAATGTTCCTGGTTTAAAAACACCAGCAGTGAAACTCGCTTTCAGTTTTGTTTCTCCTGACTTGTCTGATCCTACATATACTTGACTGTTATCTAAGAACAGTATACATCAGGTTCCTTTTTGGCCCCACAGAAAACTTGGAAAATCTAGGCATGGCAATTTGAGTATTCAGTCAGAAATTTGGTCTGAGCTCCTTTGAACATAACAGTTTTAGCCAGCTTAACTAGCCGTGTCTCGAGTAAAACCGCTCTGAGGTCAGGAGAAGACTAAACAACAACAAATGATAAACTTTCTACTGCAAAACTGACCTTTGGCAGATGTTATGAAGGTAATGAAACAATCACTCCTGAGTAATTTAAGGCCCTAGAGATGTGCATTCAGTCCAGGTAAAAATATACCAACAAAGACATCATGATTAAGATCACATGTGCTCCTAAGAAAAGACTAGAACTTCCTAGATCTTTCAAGTTATCTAACAGAAATTTTCCACTTTACAGAATCTGAGATTACCCTGTACTTTCCAAAAAAGAAGTGTGCTATTTCGAACACATGCCTGCTAGCATTTAAAAAAAAAAAAAATCGAGCTTTTAGGTTTAAAAAGAATTGTGAATTAATTATTTAATGCTCCATTCATGTGGAATGGATGGAACCATTAAACTATTAATATCAGAGATGTTTGCCACTCCTCAGTCCTTTCACAACATTTCTAGTGAATTGCTTAGCAATAATACTACAGTATTCAAAGGCAAAGCAGTACAAGAAACACAGTATTATAAACTAATTTACTACTAATTAAATACTACATTGCTCTTTTATATCTAGATTTACCAGAAGGGTGCTTTAGTGCTGTGTTACCCCAGGAACAGTGAGGGGAGGGGAAGAGAAGGGAGGGCAGGGGACAATCAAGTGTTCTTGCTGTACTTGAATGACATCCTATCTCCTATGTGAGAAGAGCTAAAGAGGAAAGTTAAGTTTTTACTATCGTGTTCAAAATTTGCAGTGCCTTTGAAACCTAGCTTCACCCTGATTAGTCAAGAATCTTGAAATTGGTCCTAAGTGATAGTCAAGATTTACAGCTTACCTCTATTGTAAATTTATTTCATTATTTTTCAGAGATTCTGTTTAGATGAGTTATCCAAATATGCTTGTTCAACCTTTAGGTTATTTAGAGGGAAGGAAAGACATTTATTTTTAAGATAAACATCCTATTCATCTTCCTTACCAACTTAATTTTCACACCTGTTCTGAAACCTCTATAAAAGGAAAAGCTACTTAGAGAGAGAATGAGATTTTTTCTGAAGTCAGAGATCATACCTTCCTTCCATACGGAGACTTTGTCTCTGTCTCACGGTCTTCTGAAAATCTCAAACGCAGCACAAAATTACACAAAAATCGCTTACTAGTCTTCTTCAAAAAGACCTTTTCAGTCAATGAGCTAAAGGTTTGGGAAACAAACTCTCTTTGAAAAAGTACTTGTTTATCTTTTGTTTTACAACAGTTCACGTTGAAGTCCAAACCAATTTTGTCTTCCAAAAATCCTAAGACTTTCCCAGTGATGGCAGCTAGTGTCCCACCAAACTTCAAAGACCACTTAGATGGACAATACTGTTGCTTGACAAGTTCGGCACAAAATTTCTTCTGGCTCACCTTATCTCCTTAGCTAAAGAGCAGGCAAGAACGGGTAAGCCCTGGCTTTGGAGAAAACTTTGGTTACAGCTACAGAGAGTTATCAGATGCTTGCATTCCTTTCTTCAATGTGAATATCTTTTTAGAATATTTTTTACTAGAAAAGATTCGGACCACTCAGTTTGTCCACAACAGCACTCATGGTGCAAAATTCTATTCCATTCAGAATTGCTCTGTGATCCCCCTATGCTGTGAATGTAACAGATTTTCCTGTAGACCACACTAGCACGTGCCAGCAGAAAACCAGGTGGGGTTTTCTCATTCTCTGCTCCTCACCCACCTCAGGCCAGGAGCCAGATTGTGAGTGTATTCAACAGCTGCAATTCTACTTATGAAATTGGTAAGAAGCATAAAAGGACAATTGAAGGCACCTGAAGCATGCAGAAATTCTGCATCTGTCGGCTGCAAAACTAACTAGCAGATGTCCTCTGGTGATTGTAATTGGGTCCCTCCATCCTTGTCAAAGTTTCCAGCAAAAACTGCTGGAAAGAAATTCCTCTTCGGGGGTAAGTTGCCGCTAACACAGTAAGGTATAATTTCCACCTCTCTGCACCAGCTTTATTGACTTCTCCTCCTGTACTCAGATGGATTAACATTAAACAGTTCTGGAGAAATCTCAGAGAAAATCAGCAGGCTGCCAGAACGATTTGAAAATGCAATTTATATTCATAGCACAATGATATATGAAAACTGCTTATGTGTGTTTTTCACAAAGATCTTTGCAGTTAATGAGCTAAATGTATGGAAAGAAAACTCCTTGAAGATGTGCTTGTGGCTATTCTGATGTACAACAGTCAACACCAGTCTTGCTTCTAAACAAACAAAAAAGTGTCCAATGGCCTCTCATCATATCTAAGTAAGACAATATTCTAATATAACCTGAATATCAGAGCTAGGAATACTGTAAAGCCTATTAATAAAGTTTATGATTATCTATTCAGCCCCCAGGCTAACTAAGCCATTTCTTTTTTTGCTTATCAGTGTGTCAAAGTTTTTAATGACACTAATTTTCACATACATCATAACTTCCTTATAATCAACAACAAAAAAACTGAGTAAAGATGAGTTTACAAAGTCTGGACATAATTTTGTGATCGTGTGCAAAGGGTGACATTGTGCAAAGAATCAAAGACTTTACCAGGTTTGACAGATTCTTGTTGATTGGACTATAACATAGGATGAGGCCTCAGTGATGAATGCCCTACATTAAAAGCTTCTTTGATTTATGCGCAGAGTTTCCTGCATTTTTACTGTGTAGCATTATCAGTAACATACATACAGAAACTGCACATATGATGAAACCACAGAATGCATTGGATTTACTGCTCCGGCATCAGCTGTGTAGAGATGGCATATGCCATACAGCCAATGCTTCTGAGAAATCAATCTCACTGTGTACATAATGTACATGCTGGCACAGTCAGTCAGTCTAATGTGCCTTCAGAGTGTCAGAAATGTTGTACAAGCACATTAATCATAGTACTTGCAAAAAGAATGAGAGGCCCTGAATATAGTTGCGGTGTATGGTCCCATCATCCCATCTCACTGGGATGATTACTAAAAATGCCATATTTTTTATAAACTATTACATTCTATTTGACAAAATTTTCAGTTGAAACTTAAAAATATGTTTTCAAAAGAGGAGAACTAATTAGTCCCATGGAAGACAACATGCAGTGACTTCAGGAATGAAATGAACCACTTTTTCACAGCACTCAACAATACTTTCCCCTGACTTGTATTGGAATAGCAAAGTAAAAAATAGTTTTCCATTAGCAACTGATGTTAATAGGGAAGTCATTCTGAAGCTGTGATATTACCAAAAAGGCTAGATGACTCTTACTCTTGTTAACAAGTCAGACATTAAAGGAGATGACAGCAGCATTTTCATAGCCTTCCTCTCTCAGAAGAAGCACAGTAAAGTACCACATAATTATCTTCAGGTATTGTAAATGCACTTTCCAGTTTGTATGCCACGTACAAAAGGGAGAAGAAAAAAGGATTAATTTAAACTAATATGCATTTGTCACAATACTATGCTAAAGAATTCTCCATGCCATCCTGCTTTCAGACTTTTGTAGGAATATCACCCTTTGAAGTTTTGAAAGAAAATGCTCTGTAGTTGATGATCTATTTGTTCCCATTCTTTCCTTATTCTGTCTCCACTAACATTGTTCCAAAATATGCATTTGATTGCCTTTTTAATTGGGAAGTTTTTTAATTTTTATGTTACGCTAGGGTTGTAATTAAAGCTATTTACATCACTGTAATTGTATGCTGGCACATATGAAACAGTTATGAATTATTTAGGCAATGGCTGCTCACAACAACTATGAATTACAAAATTAGAGTAGGAAAAAAATTCACAGCAACATAAACCACAGTGTAAAACTATTAAAAATTGCCTTTTTGAAAACTTACCCCTTTCTGAACTTAGTAATAATAATAAATTTCTAACTGATATTCTTAAAATACCAACTGAAACAAACCTAAACAAGTATTCTGTTCTTTTCAGTCTAATTGTGCTGGTTAATAAAGATATTCCAATAATATATACTAGTAGTAGCAATTAGACACGAAAACTGTTCTGTGATAGCGTGTGCAGCAATTCCCATTTCTAGAACTCTTGCAGAGTAGCAGAAAGCCTGCTGAGTAGTCTGGATTGTCTTCCTCTCACAATGTCAAAACACATGGGGAAAATGTTTTGCTCAATGAGCACATAATTATCCAGATGTGAGCAGTATTTACTCTTCTTTGCTGTCAACAGATCTAGCCTTCAAAATGAACCACCATTTGGCTTTGGCCTGTTTCTCATTCGGAAAGTGTAAGACTGACTTGTTTTTTATGATTGCTCTGATAAATCATTTTTAAATTGAAATATATGGCTCAAATCTGTGATTCTATAATATCTCGTTTATTTGTAAAGAAACAATACCTTCAAACTAAATTATCTCTGTAAATATATGTATATCTAACTATCTGTATATGTGTATACATGTATCTAAATCTACATATATTGATAGAGACACACACACACAAGCATGCTTTTGTGTTAATAAAGCATTGCTCAATATCTGGTACTTGGGTTTACCATGCATTTTCTGCCATATCCCACATTCTACCTGGGATTGTTATGTGAGAAAGAATCAGGTACTGAAGAGAGATCACTGAACTGTCTCTCAGCGAGCTTTGCTCCAATTCAGAAAAGTGCCAAAAACATTTGAAAATGCTTTTGTGATCCTCCAAATCTGACTGGTAGTTGCTAGCTTATTCAACTCAGTGTGCCAGAGTAGTTAGCAAAAAACTGGCAAGTAAAAGAAACTCTACATGGAACATCTAGGCTACTTGCATTTTGGCACAACAAATGTTGCATCTGTATTGAATAGTTCAGATGTATGCACCTTCATGCATATACATGCACATATATGTACATACTCTATAAATTTGTACTTATGTCTGTCTTTCAAGAAGATTTTTTGGGCACGTACCCATCAATCTTACACAGCAAGATACACAGTTCCCTAACACCTACTCCAATAGCTCCTTACATGCAATACCCAGTATAAACTATGATACGTGTTCCTGCCTCAAATTTCAAAACTAGCTCAGTTGTACCTGGTAAAAAAATCTCCACATCTGCTCTATTTAGTGGCATAAATGTATCAGCTGATTAAATAAAGACAGAAATTGCAACACAGTACCATTAAAAAAAAAGCTACATCTTCTTCCTCAGCCTTCTGTCAGTCTTTTTAAAGACTTTCTAATTTTACCCTGATGTTTTTTTCCATCCTTCTCACTACTACATTAACAACACTCTAAAAAATACTGTAGGTTATTAGTTACATGTGTGTACGGTGAATAACTAAACGAAAAAGCATAAACAAGTACAATAGTTTTGCTTTTCTTAAGAATGAAGTAATGTTAAAAAACCTTGGAGGAAAATTCAACATTTTCTTTCTGCATTAGTTTTATTTACCTTGCCCTTCTCCTACAGAAACGTAAGCTTCCAACTGTCATTTAAGATGAGAGTTTCTAAATCAAAAGACTTGCTCAACAGTTTTAAAAGAAAGCCACCATGTATTGATCCTTTATTTTCTTTTCAGTCATGGAGGGTTTAAATACTCTTTGGAATCAAATTGGTGAAACAGTTGAAGTGCTTTTTCTCTATAAATGTAGTTAAAAAGGTACAATATTGTGGGAGATCTACATGATCTACACTTTTTTTTGGCATTACTTCTTGTATAAAATGATAAAAAAAATGTAGTAATTTTGGAAAAGTTTTTTGTGGACTGTTTCACATAATGTTTCACAATAAATTATTTTTTAGTAATTACCCAGTCTGTATATCTCTTTCACATTTGGCAGGATGCTGCCTTCTACCTGTGTTTCTCAAGGAACTCTATCACAGAATGACTGCGAGAGGATATCTTAGATGGAAATTCCAGGGACAAAGTCAGTGGCCAAGATTCCCTCATTTGCTTATCAAGTGGATCAAATTGCCCAGTTTCTATGCCCTTCCTTTTTTCATGCAACTTTGGTTATTTCAAATTTCATGCGTTTGTCTGCAAGACCCTTCTTTTTGATGCACAATTTACTACAGAAGTTCGAGAATCAAAAATTAGGAGAATTATCCAGAATGAGGATCAGCTACACATAGCTAGAGAAGAAATGAAGAGAACAGTTTACTCTCACCAATAAAATTAATATAAATATCTCAGAAAGCGAAGAGGAGGAAAGAAACATTTTTCAGTGACCAGGTCACTAGGTATATAGGATAGCCAGGCCATAGGAGCTGATACGGTAAGCATGGGGGAGAGGAAAGGCTTATCTGAGGCTTCTTGCCAGTCTATCAGCAGATTGCATTTTCTAGAACAGCAGCTTCTTCAAAAAGATGTACAAACAGACAAAGTGGTCAGTTTCATAGAATCACAGAATATCCTGAGTTGGAAAGGACCCACAAGGATCAATGAGACCAACTTGCGGCTCCACATAGGACCAATCAAAATTCAAAACATATTTCTGAGACTGTTGTCCAAATGATTCTTGAACTCCATAAAGCTTTCATTGCAAGCTGCTTGTAATTCATTGTAAAATCACATTTCTCCACCTCTTCATCAAAGAGGCATTCGTACAGATGTAGTATTATTAGCAATAAGACTCTAATTAGATTATTTCATAAAGATTTAAATTGAATATTGTCCACGACTCGTGATTAATGGCTTTAACAGTTACAATCATCCATACATTTGTAAAATCAAGTTACTCATTTTTACATTTTTCACTTCTAGCATCTGCTGTACTGAGTTAAATATTATTCAGTTTGTTAAATGTTGCACTTGCTTTCTATTGATTCTGCTTCAAGAGAGTCTTAAGGTTATTCTGCAGCAAGCATAATATACATACCTGTTGTTATAATCAAAATTGACTACAGTTCAGTGGTATTCAGTGGTCATTTACAAGCAATGTGCAGGTTTTTTTTTTCCAGTGATTTCTACAGTTTACACATAGTAGAGATGTTTATGTTCTGCTATTTCACTTTAATACAGCCATTATCAAGAATATCATTCCCAAGACTCTTCTTTTATGAATAATATTTTTCTTTCTTTAGATAAAAATGTTGAAAGGATGTGATGACCAGTATGTTATGAGCCAGCAATAAATGTAAAAACTGGAACTGAAATAAGGAACTGCTGTTTAGAATGAAAACACATAAAAGGATACTTTTATATCTCCACTCATTGGTCTCTTCTGTCAGAATGAATTTATCCAAGCATTTTTCCGGTTTTCTACAATGATGTCAAAGATGTGAGAGCTGAAGGTAGAAACAAAAATTGTTGAACTTGTAATGGTAACATACCATGAACATGGTAATTCCCATGAGGTGGGTAGGTGTGGAGTCTGCTGCCTACCTGTGTAGCACCAGCCTCAGCAAGAGCCAAGAAAGACTCCTCTACAAGTGCTCTTTTAAGTGACCGTAGATGTCCCACTGAACCCACCAGAGGGCTGAGCAGGTCATGGCTTCCTCAATCTAGTCTCAAAATGACAGCAGAATTCGTCTGTTGGAATGGTGCTAATGAAGAAAAATTTAAAAGACTATTCACTAAGGCTTTTCAGGCATGGAGGATTTGAGAGGCATGCTGACGAGACACCGTACAAAAAGGAGCCATACAGAGTTAACGCACACCTCTGGGCCACTTACTGTAGCAGTGTGGATTGTGTGAGAAATAATTTCCCTTTACCAAGCATGCAACTCCTGTATCAGAAAACTGTGGCTCATATTTTTAAATGGCATATCCAACTGAAACTCATCTGTACGGCTGGGTAGAAAGAAAGAGATTAGGATCCTTCTGGTACTACAATGTTTTCAGGAACTTGTTTGTTTTCTTAATAATAAAAAACACTCCAATGCTCAGCTCCCTGACACCCAACATTGTAACACTCTTAGTGGGATTAGAAAAAAGCTTGGTTTTGGTACATCTGCACACTCATCTCAATGCACGCATCAGAGCTGGTGCCATGGAAGATTAGAAAATCTTGGACACAGTTACAGTAGGACTGGCTGTAAGAGACCAATGGGAAGCTTGACTCATCAAGTCCGGCTGAGAGGCAAGGTGAGGGAACAGATTGGGTCCTGTGGAGGCAGGGCAGCTGTTCTACCCACTTCCTTTTATGGCGACTTACTGAGGAGGGGGGTGCATGCCTTTGCTGAAAACTCCTGAATACTCTGGAACCCTGAGCTGTGCATACAGAGGGGGGTTGATACCCCAAGAGCGATCTCAAACCATGTGGACTATATAAAGGTGAACATGCACATTTTGCCTTTGTTGAACTGCCTCGCACAGACGAAGCCTTGGTCAACCCGCCACCCATGGATGAAGACCCGAGGTTAAGACTATGCTGGGTCCGAGAATGTGGTGAAAACCTGTCTATTCTGCTTATATTTTCCTTTTTCTCTTACTCTTTTATTTCCTGTGGAACTCTTTTCACTCATCTTCTTTAGTAGCTACTGCCTAAACTTGCCTATAAGTGAGCTCAAGTAGCTGACTCAGAAAAGTTGCCTGTGCCGAAGCACCTGTTTATTAGTAATGCTTATTGTTGTTGTCAGCAAGCTGCCTAATTTTGCCTCAAGACAGTGGACCAATTGTGGTCGTTGATTGCTGTTGCTAGAATTTTGCCTGATCTTGCTTTGAGGCAGTGGATCAACTGTGGTCACTGAACTCAATAAATTGTTTTGTGTTGTTCCTCTGAGTTGTTGCCCAGCTCCATCGCTCCCACAACCCCTGCCAGCCAGAGTGCCTTATCCAGTGAGATTTCAAAGATTCACCTTCCTCACAAACCCACCGAGTGGGACGAGACACATAACCTTTATCATTTATTTGGATCATGTGTGTGTGAATAATGATATGTGGGAAACTATCTTCAGGAGTGAGGCCTTGGATATCCTTCTATAACATAACCTGATGCCCAAACTGAACACTCACTGGCTGACAGCATATAAAAAGCAAGTTACCACTGATTCACAAATGCCATTTTCTGAAATCACAGTAGTGATCATCATTAAAAAGTCAGTAACTACCAAATGACCAAGTAACTATCTAGATGCCAATTTTCCCTCCATATCTTCAGGTAAACAAGATGATTTTGCAGGTGAAAACCAAAAATTAAAACTTGGCTTTGTATGCAAATAAAACCCTTTGCCTATTGACTAAAGTGCAGCATTTCACTTTTACAGAAATGGCAGCACCAACCCCAGGTGCCCCTGGCAGCTCCCAGTGGGATGTGCAAAAAGTGCTGATGGACATGCTCACCTCTGGTGTCACCCGCTGCTTGCCCAGGTAGTACAGGTAATATGGCAATTCCTAGCCAGACGCACAAAGGTGTTCTAGCTGCAATATTCATCTCAGGCTTGGGTGTGTGTTTCATATAGGGAAGAAAGGAGAGCAAGAGGAAAAAGAGGCAGCATGGAGTCCCTGTTGCTTCCTGTTTATTTACATTTTACAACTGAGGATAGTTGTATGTTACCTAAACATTACCATAAACCTCCCTCTGAATCATTACACAGATTTTCTTTTCCTTGGAAACCTGTGGTTATCCCTTCACACCCTGTAACTCACCCCCACGTATGTCCTGCTTGGGAGTTTTCCGAAGCAATAATGAAACGTTTCAGTCTTCCCACAGAAAAACAATGTCTTCTATCGCACTGAGTGAGCAAGACTCATATTCTTGCTTTCACTTTTCTGGATATAATTACCATGATATACTGCAAACACTCTCAGTTTTGTTCTACACTGGAAGAAAAGCAAGACTTGTAATCAAAGCATGTTCACAAAGCACAGTTGTATCCTAGTTAGCTGTAATGATTATCCAGTTTAGTTACTCCTGTATGTTCAGTCCCACTCATTAAGCATTCAAATCCTAACCATGCATTACAGCTGACCGCTCCTGGCAAGAAGACAAGAGCATGAATGGGAATAGAAAGCAAATCCCTTCTGTCCCCTTTGTCGTGTTTGCCCAGGCTGGAGCTGAATTAGGCAGAGAAGAACTATTCTGCGTTACGCCAAACCAGGTTGCTGCCACATAAATTACATGTTATCACTTACTTGCCATTTCCTGTTGGCCAGCTCTTTGCCAACCCCTTTCCCCAACAGTACTTCTCAGACAATACCAAATAGAAAATTGGCTTACACTATACATACATGCAGGTCCCCTCCTGCATTTGGAAAGCAGCTGTTCCACACAGGTCAAAGGGAAGACAGGGTGTAGTGGATGGCTACTGCTGAGCAACTAGACTCTTAGGTGGCTACAGCATCATTATTAGGGGTCTGCGATTGCGAGCGCAAATAAGTACTATGGATACAAAAGACGCAATGGGGACATGAAACATGCTGCGCTGCAATATCAGAATGGAGACTGGGGACTGTAGTGATTACACCCTTTGCTTTAGAACTGAGACAAAGAACATATCATATTCTGCAACATCTATGACCAAGGGTGTTCCCATCTAAGCCGACACAGAACACAGAGCATCTTTTTACTCCCATCACTGGAGGGAGCCTCTTTCAGACTCTGTGATAGGATGTCTTCACACCAATTTCAGGTGCAATGTTTCAGTCCTTTTCAACACTGAATGTTCTTTTTCCACTGTAAAGCAGCCCCAGTGCTGTCAGTGCTGATGATTTTATCCTGATGCATTTTTGAAGTTTCAGCTGCGGTAATTTTGTCTCATTTGAAAATTCAGCTTTTCTATAGAACAGAACTAATAGATTTTTGTTTTTCTGGCTGTAGAGTATGTATGTGACCCTTATGAGATCTAACGGCACCACTAAATTAGACCAATAAAAATTTTATCTACTAAAGTGTAGCATGGTTTTTGAATGTTCAGATCTGAACAGGCTGATATTCATCCTTGTATAGCCAATTAGTCCAGGTTTTGCAGCACATAAACCCAGTAAGTAGGGCAGAAATACTCTTTTGTACTGGTTCCCCAAGGCAAGAAAGTGAGAAATGTTATGGTGCTACCTTTTAAAGCTGAATTACTACAATGTCTCATCAGTCACACACAGGAAAGAACCTCAAAAGAAACTGCACCAACTGCAGAAGAAATGTGAATGAATGAAAGAATAAGCAAAGCCTCCTGTACCTTCTGAGAATTTCTGCTACTTGTGAAAACCCATGTGGATTTAACAGCTGGACATGCTGTTAAGCTTGATTATGCTATGCAAAGCATATAATAAAAGAGGAGTATTGAACAGAGCAATGAGAAATTTACACTTTGACACAACTTGTGTGTGCCAAAATGATCACTCTTCAGCTGTGAAAATTACCTTTGTTTTCATCAAACAAAGCAAAAAGACTGATGTAAAGACAATCAAATGCCACCTTCTTTAACTTTACATCAGAGAGGAACAGAATTATCATTATTACTTATATTTATTTTAAGTAGTTTATATTTTTTTCAGTATGCGAATGAATCTAGGATTTATAGCTTTCTCTGAATTGCTGAATTGTAAGTGCCTTACTTAGTGCAGTGTACCTTCATCTCTTGGATGCACAGGGTGACATGCCCAAAGGACCACACTGTCCATAGTCCAACTCCTCCTCATAGTCCTTCATGTCATGCCCTGAGCGTGCCAGCACAGAAGCACATTCAGCCTCAAGCCTTTTTGACTCAGAGATCAAGACACCACATGGCAGCCAAGCTACACTTGTGGCCACACAAAAGCTTTCAAGAGAGATCATCTCCTGACCTGTGATCCCAGCTAAAATAAACAAGCTCAGTTTCTCCACCAGCAGTAGATTCAGCCTGGAAATGTCAGGTGCAAGGACCTGTTATGAGGCTTGGCAAGCTCTGTGCAGTGCCCAGATGGAGAGGTGCTCCCTGGTGCCGTTCTGTATCAGCATCTGTTGCCAGGAGTCACTACTCCTAGCTCAACAATGCCCCAATGCCCCTGTAAAACCTTTTCCTGTTTTCTGGTCCAGGTGAAGGAGAAGGGCAATCAGATTCCCTGGATTGGAATTTTTATCGTTTCCAAGCTAAGAAAATTTATTTTTGGTTGACCTATCTGGTTTCCCTACTTAGCAGTGCAGACAGAGCCAGTGACTGTGTCCCTTCTATCAGGGCTAGGCCAAAATCCCAAACCTTTTTCTTTATTAGAAGACTATGTATTACCAAAGAGGCTAGGGCAACTGCAACAATTATATAGACACATACTAAGATTTCCTTCATCTTTCACACCTAGAAATCCACAAAAAACCCATACTCTTGGGGAGCAATATTAACATGGAATGATTAGGAGACTTCACTCCCATGTCCTTTGTTTCCTTTTGGGGGTGTTCTCGCCAATGCAGCTGAGCATCCTTGAATTTATAAACTGCAAAGCACTATACAACATCATCAGATATAAAATATGTATAGGCCATGGTTATCACTGTAGGACACATTAGTTGCACTGAAACGAAAACAGTCTTCTCTATGTCTTAGTTTGAGAGAACAATCTCTATTTTTTTTTAGTGATAATCTTTTACTAGATTCATATTCTCTGCATCTGCATTAACCGGAAGCACATCAGAATTTCATTCTCTCACTATTTTCAGCAAATAACATTTCAAAACAAAACAAATATTACTTAACTTCTATTAAACGACTTAAAGTAGTCTAGGGATGACATAACACTGCATATATCTTTTCATGAGGAAATGTGTATTAGAAAAGCACAAGTCATATTTTGGCTCCAGTCAGGATGTTTTATACATGTTTTCCTGGAAGGAACTGACAGTTTTGTGATGGTAAAATTTTCTTGAAGAGAAACAAACTACAGAATACTGTCATTCGCACGTGTTTGCCTAATATTCCTCAGTGTCTAATTTCTCTTTTAAGGAACTCACTGCTTAGCTCTTAATTACAACCACATGATTTCTGAGACAGACTGATTTTATTTAGTGAAAATCACTAGCACTAACAAAATAGAACACAAAATAGTAGAGATAGTTGAGATTATGCACTTCTGTTCATATTTGAGGAGAGACACTCCTGTTTGTATGATAGGTATTCCCCCATATTAAAAAGCAAGCTTATAATCAAATATATTAATTATGAAATGAAAATAAACAAACAAGCAAAAAAAGCACATTAGACCCAGAGTTGTCTTGTAGGAGATTAAAATAGGTTAAAAA
Source organism: Penelope pileata (assembly GCA_013396635.1). NCBI lineage: Eukaryota > Metazoa > Chordata > Aves > Galliformes > Cracidae > Penelope > Penelope pileata. The sequence continues at coordinate 130,218 of WBMW01005083.1, read as the reverse complement.
AAAAACACTAGCGAGTTTCAAGTACAGGAAGGTCAAAGGACTAACTGCATTTTAAAACTAAGTATCAATGCTATGTATGAACCACAATTCCACTCTACCTCTTTCTCTCTCTCTCTTTCTTGGAAATGGTTATAATTCTGGATTGCACAGCATATATTTCATATTGTGGCCATGGTAAGTAAACTAAGAAATTTTCTCCACACCATCTTGACTTGAACTTTAGCATTGAAACGAACCCTTCAATGGTTAATATGAAAATAAAATAAGATAAAATAAAATAAAATAAAATAAAATAAAATAAAATAAAATAAAATAATCCTTGAATTCTCTCTTCACTTCTGCTTCTATTCTGTTTGCTATCAATGACCTACAATTGGCAACAGCCACCTTTATGTGGGCAAACAACAACTTCAGCTCTGTACTGAGACATCAAACGAGTTCACGCAGATTCTTGCTCTCACAAAGCTTAGTTCCTTATCACTGTGATCACTATAAGTGACAATTTTATGGACATATCTTCAGTAGGGTATTTCTGCAAGTCAAGGTGATGAAAATGGCTGCCAGATCAAGCCATTTTTAAGAAATGAAACTGGAAACAAGTGTTTTTTTCTTTCTTTTCTTTTATTAGACTTTCTGCATGTGTGTTTATACACTTAGGACGAACAAATACCAAAGAAATGACGGGAAAATTAACAATGTGGACCAAAATCAATTACTTCCCACTCTCCCCCACAAAACAGGATTCTCTGATCTCTGTGAGTATCTGGAGGGCTGGGCATAAAAAGGCTTCGAAGAAGTCTGCCAGAGGTAAAACAGGGTCTGACCCTCATTTTTGAGACCTGCTCCCCACCAAGCAGAGCAGTAAGCAGCAACAGGAGACTTATTATTTCTACACTCAGGTGAAAGGTTATACACATAATCAACCTCAAACAGAGGTGTTTTAAATACCAGTTTTCTAGCACTACATCTTTTTTTCAAAGCATTCTGCTCTTATCACCAGATGAAGAGATCAAATGGCCAGATGACCTGTGAGATAAAATTGACCTTGTTTTGCTGAGTTCTCGAAGTGTGAATTATCTGCCTTGCCACTACCCCATTGTCCAGGATTATTTGTTTATTTCAGACTATTGCTAGACTGGCTACAAGTTATGAATAAATTGGCCTGCAAGTGCAGCTTAAATACACACAACAAAATCTTCTCTTTGGAATATTAACGCATAGCACCAATTTTCAGTGTTCAGTCCAAGGAATGGGACTCACTTTCCTTCTAACAACAGAATTTGTTACTATAATCACAAAAGATTATCAATTAATCTAAACGGTTGGTAAGTCATTACATTATATGAACCTACAAGTATATGGTTATCTTACTCTTGAATACAAAAATTTGAATTCACTTTTGCTGCTGTGTAAAGGAAACAGGACCAGATCTTTACAACACTTTCCCTCATTGCAAGGATCTGGTATCAGTCTGCTAAGAAGGATTGAGCTTCAAGGAAATTACTGACACTATCCATGAGTTTCACTGTAGTTCAGTGTGACTGAGATGATCTAGACTCTCAGTTTACTCAACCATGTTTCCTTTGAAACTTTTCTGCACTTAGCTTTGTGCTGTTGGGTCACGGATTCCAAAGGTAGGAGTGGAAGAGTGTCTGTTTTTCAGGTTGTGCTAGGCTTTTTTTTTTTTTTAACATTTACAGTAGAAATCCACTGTTTTGATATGGCTTGGAAATTTATCACAATTAGGACTCTCATCTGCTGCCACCTTTGTGGCACTATCTTCCTGCTACCTCCTCAAAAATTATAAACAGATTTGAAAAAACAGACATGGGACAGGCAGATAAGACATTCCATGTCATTTAGCACTTTCCCGCATCATGACCCAGACACCAGTTTCTTTGCTTTAAGCATCATTACATATCACTGTCGAACTAAAGGATGCTCCTGCTCCCCGGGAAGAGACATTTCTTCCTCACAGAGAAGCCTTAGTGAACATCTCAAGGGGTGAAATCGATGTCTCATACCTTCTTTCCTTACACTTACATAGACATCCATAAAGAAGGACAAGTTATAAACCTCATGGTAACATCAACTTTTATGCCTGAAAGGACAATCAACATAAAGAATCGTTACTGTTCAGAAACCACCTCAAATCAGACTCAAGACCACAAATAATTATATATAACAGTTATTTTATGCAGAGTTGATGTATCTCCTAAAGAAGTATGGTGCATCTTTTGAGGCAGATATTAATACTCTTTCAAACAACAGCCACTTTCCTTGATACTTTAATTGCTATCTTTATAAAAGTTTAAAGCTCACAGCACAGCAAATACAATTAATGGTACTGCAGATGAATGTAAGTCTTGGGAGGAATAAATTATAATTGAAAATATAATTTCAAGTAGTGGTACAATTAATGCCTGAAAGGAAATTGGTATGGTTATATCATAGGACTATCCACTCACACATTGGAACAAAAAGTCCTCTTGCTGAAGGCTTATTGCTTCCCTGGAATGACACCATGGCATGTCTGTATAAATAGAAAAAATCTCTACATCTCCAAAAATCAATGGCTGAGCTGAGGCCGGGACAGTTGCATTTACTTGGTTTCAAATAGGTAGGAACCTGAAGAAAGATAAAAGATTTACCTTTCAGGACTGCAGAAGAGATTACATTTTTTTAATCCATATATGGGTTTTTGAGAGAGGATCTGCTAAATACCATATGTCTTCAGGGACAGATAAAGCATTCCTTTTTTCCATCCTTTCCTTTCGTTCTATCAAATTCTGTTTTATCTGCTACCTGAGTTTAAATTCCCTTCTGAAAGGCTGTTGACAGACTTAGGCTGTATGTGACCAAGCAAGCCTTGGTTTCTCCATTTGTAACTGAGGGTGAGTGTACCGTGCAGTGAGTATTCTCTGAGAAAAGATAACGCTGGTCAGTGCCAAATGCAGAGGAGAACACTCTGTTGCTAAGCTCAAGCAAAGAGGGGACTGAATAGACTTGTTTGGCTTGGAAATAGCCTTATCTGTACCTGGACATGCCTTAGTATGGCCCGAGGGAATAACTCCTAAGAAACCAGACACTCAAGTAACAGCTACTTCCTCACTGAAGAAGGTACCCAAGGACACTCAAAGAGCAGAGAGCCTGCAGCATACCTTTGCCCTTAGCTAAAAGGATAATCCTACAGAGAGATTTCTTCTCTTTATCCATTCCTGTTTGAAAAATGACAGTGTTTTTACGAGACCAGAGTTAAACACAGGATATCAATGGGAGAGGAAAACAAAAACAAAACTATAAAACAAAACAGTAAATCCATTAGCCTGAAGCAATATTATTCTGAACTGTGATCTATACTTGCCCTAAGGAAAACAGAAAGCCACAGATTTTCCTCTTGCTTAATGACCTTGCCTGGCATCGTGCAACTTCAAAAAACAAGGAAAGCAAATATATCACGAAAATAACAGAATAACAGAAAATAACAGATTTGTCCAGCAAAGCTGGATGAACTGCCAGATTCAAAATCGTTCTTTAGATCCATTTTTCTCTTCTGCATGTACTCCATTTAGTGCCTCCCTCGCTGCAGCTGTAAACCCTATTGCCAGGAAATCAGACAATGAGGACTGCACAGAGATTGTGCATAAATAGGGAGCACCGAGGATAAGAGGTACATCAATGCCTTGTCAGGTCCCACAAGCTCATTCATACCTTGTAAGACAGTGTGCAGAACACTTTTCTGACACCATGGTAAAACAGCAAACAACCCACACCTGTTTACAGATGTGAGAGCAGATGACTATTTTCCAGAAGCAATTCCTTCAGATTTATGTCTTATCACTATCACATCTTTGATCTATACAGGCTTAAAATACATGAGTGGAGAAAATACTGTAATTTGGATATAAAATAGCCCTCTCAAGTGAACTACATAATGAGTTGCACCCCTAAAACATCTTCTCTGCTACAGATGATTTCTGCAGAAATATCTTTCATATTTCGTTGTAAAAAGAATACTGGTACAAAAATTCAGCATATTTAGAGACAGAATAAAGAAACTAGGGCTAAGAAAGCATCTTCCTGACACATTTTTGACCTTTCTCATTGAATCTTTATTCTTAAAAATGCTTTCCTTCCATGTATTTCAAAGTTTCCATACAGAAAATCCACTTCATGTAACACTTGTCATGTTCTTCTCTCTTTCTCTCAAAGCTCAGTCACTTGTTCAAAATATGCTGTTATTCCTCTCATCCACTGCTGTACCCCCTGACACTTTGCCAGGGGTACACAAAATGTTCAAAGTAGCTCGCCCATAAATGTGGAACTGCTGGCTGAAAGGTTCTGGTCATTAAGTTTAAAGGAAGGTTACCCAACTATGGTGTTCCCATAAGTATTTATCTGCCCTCTGGATGTACACGGTTCCTTAATCAACCATTTTACCAGAACTTGCTTGGTGCTGCTCTAAGTGCTAATCACTATTGACACGGAAACACTAGAAACCACTGCAGAGAAGATGTAAAAATGTCGTCGTCACAACTGAGCTTTCAATTTACCAATAAGAACCCAGAGCAGGTTGAAAAAGTGCCTAATAGGCAGAATCCAGTGGAAGCATTCTCACTTCATTCTGTACATTTTGCTCCTTCTTGTTTTATATTAACTAAAGAGTCATCAAAAGTATTTAAACATTTTAATTGGAAACTTTCTCAATATTTTAGTTTGTCCTCATTCCTGAGAACTTTATTTCAAAATGTCATAACTGTGAGGAGTACAGAAGGTCATTTTCTGAACTAATACCATGAACTCCATGAACCATGAACTAGCACTCCAATTTCCACTCATTTTTGGCAAAGGGGAGTAAAGATCTATCCTTGATGGCAGATAAAGAAAACTAACACAACTGCTACATACAGTGCACTTGTCTTGATAGTTTGACAGACTCTTAAGAGGAAGACAACAAAAAAACTGCTCCACAGCTCTGAATAATCACAAACACTGCTGCTTATATATAATAGACTAGAAAACTGCTTTGAATTTTTGCATTATCTGTTAGAAAGGAACAGAACTCTTTTACTGTGTGGCCATCCGTAAGGAAATTCAAAACCAACAGCTTTAGATGCTGTTGCTCCAATAATGGATTTCCAAATGTATTTCAAACTAATCAACAAGCTAATTAACTAAACGTATTGAAAAATGTCATGTTTATATGCACACGACATATATATAGGTATATTTTATGTATGTATATATACATATATATGTATTTAAAAAGTTGAATCAATGCCATGCTGGGTTACTTTTTAGCAAGGAGAAAAAAAGAATGCTAGGACCAGAAAAGTATACTGAGTGAGTCCAGAAACCCATTTTGCTTCTCTGTACTCCGTAGGACTGTGTTGTGCTTTCTTTCTTTTTTCTTTCTAATCCATTTTGAAGCAATAGAAGTTGTTTGAAATGAAAAATCTGAATGTTTAGATTTACTGATTTTTTTCTGCTCTATGTGGACAAAACTCATCTGGTAATTTCCAGGAGAAGTAAAATGGCAGATGATAATTCAAAAGAACTTCAGTTTGACTTGGAAGCAACAGATAGAAGAAGCTCTGAGCAAATCCCCAAAACAAGGTAGTTAATGCCTTCTTAAAAACTTACTAAAAATTTCATGAGTTATAGGGATCTGTATTAGGTATCTGTAATAAGTATCTGAAGTATCTGTAATATGTATAATATAATTATTATACAACTTCATATTGAATCCCACTTGGATTTCATTTTGATAGGCATTTTATAGAATCATACAATCATTAAGATTGGAAAAGACCACTAAGATCATCAACTGTCAACCCATCACCACTATTGCTCATTAAACCGTGTCCCTAAGAGCCACATCTCCACTTTACTTGAACACCTCCAGGGACTGCGACACCACCACTTCCCCAGGCAGCCTATTCCAATGCCTGAGCACTCTTCTGGAGAAGAAATTTTTCCTAATATCCAACCTGAACATCCCCTGATGCAGCTTAAGGCCATTACCTCTTGTCTTACCACTCGTTATCTGCAAAAAGAGGAGACCAAACCCCACCTCACCACAGCCTCCTTTAAGGGAGTTGTAGAGAGCAATAAGGTCTCGCCTGCACCGCCTCTTCTCCAGACTGAGCAATCCCAGCTCCCTCAGCAGCTCCCCATAAGACATGTGCTCCAGACAATGAAAAACATTCATCCTACACAATAAGTTAAATAAGCTTAGGTCAGGTTTTATCTTTGTTAAAAAGGTAATATGCAAATGAAGAAACCCCCTGTAATTACTATGTTTTAAAATTAATAAGATGGGATACCATTTAAAATCTCTGTGAGTGTGGAAAAACAAACTTTCTGAATAATCAAGAGCCTTCAGGAATATTATAAAATCTACTTTTTCTCTCTATTGCTATTAGTGGCAAAACCTTGATAAGTTTCAGTGTGAATAGCATCTGACTGTCACAGCTGGAACAAAAGCTATCTGTGTCTGTCTTGCAGGCTCACCATGCAATGGACATTAAATTAAAACATACACCTAACTCCACCACTCATTCCTCATCCCGATTTTGATTTCTGAAAGAGCAGAAATAAAGAAAATTAAAACCTTCCTTAGGGACTTGACTGGTCATTTGATAGTTAGGAGGAAGAACTGGAACAAACTACAGAATCAATAGGAAATACAATCACAGTATCAGACAGAAAAAAAGAGTACACTATATATGGCTATACTGCAGGATCTCTAATTGAGGTACCCCGCAGTGAAGTAACGGGCTGTCAAGAGTCTAATTTGAAAATTTTCTCTCAAAAATATAATCTAGGTAAGACTACGAATACCACAGAGGATGCTGTACGTGAAGCAGGAATCAAGAGCCCTCAACTCAAGGGTACGTTTTAAATAAATAAAAAGATTGAAAGAAATGTAAAATAAACAAAAGATGGTAATTTTCAGAAAGTGAACAATTAGTCTCCAGAGCCTTTAATAGACTGGTTTTGAAATAAATTATTTACCAATACAATACAGTTTTGTTTTGTGGAGAACATAAACATTTCATTTGCCTTTCAGACTAAACGAGATTTGGAAGGCAAATTCAATAAAACCCATTAGTAGATGGAAAAAAAAGAAAAGGCTGCTGATGAAAAGCTGCAAGTAGTGTTCCTGAGATGAAGGTGGGCTGGAATTTCACTGGCTTTCAATAAATTTAGCGATCATAAGTAGTGACTTTGATGGTATACAAGAAAATTAAGACACATTTACTTCCATATGAATATTGTGATACATAATGGACATTATAGTTCTGTACACAGGCAAAGATGCTGCTTAGATAATTGAAAATAAGCAATTTTTGCACAGATAAGAAACCTAAGGACATGTTTTGAGACTAAGCTGGCAGTTTGTGAAGTTTCATTCTTTCTATGCTAGATTTACACTGGAAATACTCTTTTTCTTTTTACCATCAAGTCATCAAGCACACACACAAACATCTGTATTTAATTTTTCATTCATGCTTATTTAATAAGCAATGGCAAGGAGTGTGCCATAGAATCTGACAATAGTCTTATTCATTCTAATTTATTATTTCTAAACCATCTGTTATGGAAGAAAAGCATATATTCAGATTCTCCATAACAATAGGTCCTTTTTAGGAAGGTGAACTAACATCACTTTTGGAATTCATATATTTGCAGTCCACTGTCTATCTTTACCTTTACTTCACCCTTCTCCAAATTTCAAACATTCCTATTTCAAATAGTGCTTTATTTATGTTAAAACTTTTACAGTGATGTGCTGACTTATAGTGTTTAATACTATTGCATGCAAATCCATATAAAACCATGCAATCACAGAATCATAGCAAGGCTGAGGCTGGCAAGGCCCTCTGGTTCCAGCTAGCTCAAACCCTGCTCCAGCAAGGACACCCAGAGCAAGGTGCCCAGCACCACATCAGGCAGCTGGGACCAGTTCAATTCAGTATCTTCATCAATGACATCGATGATGGGATTGAATGCACGAACCATTGGCAAGTTTGCCAATGACACCAAGCTGAGTGGTGTGGTTGACACATTGGAAGGAAGGGATGTCATCCAGAGGGACCTTCACAGACTCGAAAGGTGGGCCCGTATGAACCTAATGAGGTTCAACACAGTGAAGTACAAGGTCTTGCACGTGGGTCAAAGTAATCCAAGATATGTATACAGACTGGGAGAAGAGATCCTTGATAGTAGCCCAGCTGAGAAAGACCTGGGGATCCTGGTGGATGAAAAACTGAACATGAGCCAGCAGTGTGTTCTTACAGCTTGGAAGGCCAATGGTATCCTGGGCCTCAGTCGGAGAGGGGTGGCCAGCAGGAACAGGGGGGTGATTGTCCCTCTCTACTCTGCCCTCGTGAGGCCCCATCTGCAGTACCACATCCAGGTCTGGGGCCTCCAATACAGGAAAGATGTGGAACTGTTGGAGAGGGTTCAGAGGAGGGCCACAAAGATGATCAGAGGGCTGGAGCACCTCCTCTACGAGGACAGGCTGGGGGAGCTGGGCTTGTTCAGCCTGGAGAAAAGAGGGCTGCAGGGAGACCTCATAGCAGCCTTCCAGTATTTAAAAGGAGATTATAAACAGGAGGGAATTCAACTTGTTACAAGGGTAGATAGCAATAGGACAAGGGGGAATGGTTTTAAGCTGAAGGAGGAAAGGTTTAGATTAGACGTCAGAGGAAAGTTCTTTACTGAGAGAGTGGTGACGTACTGGCATAGGCTGCCCAGAGAGGTTGTGGATGCCCTGTCCCTGGAGGTGTTCAAGGCGAGGTTGGATGTGGCCCTGGGCAACCTGGTCTAGTACCAGATCTGGAGGTTGGTGGCCCTGCCTGTGGCAGGGGGGTTGGAACCCGATGATCCTTGGGGTCCCTTCCAACCCAGGCCATTCTAGGATTCTGTGATTCTATGATCTCCAGGTTGGAGACTTGACAGCCTCTGGGCAACCTCTGCCAGAGCTCCATCACCTGCACAGCATGGAATTGCTGCCTGGTGTTCAGAAGGAACTTCTTGTATTCCAGTTTGTGCCCAATGTCTCTTGTCCTGGCGCTTGGCACCACTGAAAAGAGCCTGGTTCTGTCTTCTTTGCACCCTCCCTTCAAGTATTTATATACATTGACAAGATTCTCCTGAGCCTCCACTTCTGTAGTTGAACAGTCCCAGCTCTATCAGCCTACCCTCACAGGTGAGGTGTTCCAGTCCCTTCATAATCTTGGTAGCCCTCTGCTGGACTCTCTTAAGTAGCCCTAGGTCTCTCTTCTACTGGGGAGCCTAGAACTGAACATGGTACTTCAGGTGTGGCCTCAGCAGTATTCGTTCTGGACAAATCAATCATTTTGTTCCTAACCAATTTCAGTATATCCCCAAGCAACTGAAGAATAGCTTGGACCTGAGGAAAAACACAAGTATTATTATAAAGTAATGGAAAATCCATATTCTACTTATATTCTACTATTTTCTTACTGCAAAAGGAAGAAATTATTTTTAAAATTCAAACCATTAGATTCCCAAATAATCCAATAAAGGATGCTTTACACCTGAGTGAGTGTGTTCCCACTTTTACCCATTAAAGTTGGTTAGAAAAGTTATTGTTTTTCTTTACAAGATTAATATTTTACTGCTGTTATTTAAATTTGTACACATGTCATGAGTACCTTTTCCATTTATTCTTGTTTATATTTTCCCTCCTTTACGTTTTAGCTATGGTTAAGGAAAGCATGACAGCTTATGAGTATACTACTCTCACTGTTTTATTGTGTTATTCTTTCTAATTCTGCATCAAAATAATTATAACTACATGAAAATTGTCTGTATGCTGGCTCTTGTTACCTGTGTTTTGGAGCATACAAAAGGTCTAGGTAATTTCTGTTCTATTTCTAACATGTGCTTAGACGTGTAATAACATTTTACTGTAAAACAGCTTTCTATATACTCAATAAAAGCCATTGTGCTTGTGAATGCCTAAGCCTTCATAAGCAAATCTAGCAATCTCAATTAGAAAAAGCTATTTGTAGCATTTCTATTGACTGCCAAAAAAAAAAAAAAACAATAACAGGAACTCATTCCATAAAGAAACACAGAATATTCATGTCCAGTTTGTACCTGAGAGCCATTTGGTTGAAATATTTTAACCTGTTGCAGGAACGAAGGTCTTTTGAACATTTGCTTCTCTTAGCATGACATCTGCAACTTGCCTTTTGAAGAAAAGCTGCAGTGTGGTAACAAACATCAGCTGACTCTCCACAGTTTAAGTTTCCAGTTGAATTTCACCATGCACAAATTCTTCTATTATCAAATGTAAGTCTTCCTGTCAAGTGAAGCACTGGGAAATTCTCCAGCTGTGGTGGTCCAATTCACTCCTCCTTCCCCACAGAGAATTTTTTAGGAGCTGTTGCCTTAGTTTGTTTACTGCTAGCCATTTCCCTGTGCTTCCACTATTTTTCAGATGATTTATGAGTACTTCCCTTTCTAGCAAGATCTTTTGAAGCCATGGAACAGAAGCTGCTACTTCTAATTCTTGCTGCTCTCAAAAATCCTCATGAGTCATTAGGTTAGTGGAGTATAATCTGAGACAATGCAGATTCTACAGAAACAGCAATATCAGAAAAAACACCCTTCTACCAACCTAGACAGGTGAGCCATCTCTTAGCAGGTTTCTCAAGGCAACCTAGAGTTTTCTGGGGGAATCAGCAGAATTCTTTCAGAACATGCTAGCTGCCACAGCTCTTTGCAGAAGAATGCTACTCTCATTTTCAGGCTGTTAACACAATGAGATGCTGCATGACTATCCCGTCCCCAACAGCAAGAACTGAAGGTCAGTGACTGTCAGGGCCCTTGTGTGCACATCCTTGTATAGTTGAATCACATCTCCAACACTTGTACACCTCTGGCTGTTTCTTACCTCCTCATCTCTTGACTTGTTCTCCTTTGCAAAGCACTTGCTGCTCTCTGAAAGGGATGATGGTGTTCAGTCACTCCCAAGCCCAAATCCAAACTGGCTTACAGTCCTCATGGACATGAAACATGAGTCAGTGGAAAGTGGTTTCTTCAGCGTACAGAAAAGGAACACTAAACAGTGCTGAGTTAGGAGCACTAAACAGTGCTGAGTTAGGAACACTAAAAAGTTCCTGAGATTTTTCCGAAGACACTTCTTCCCATCTTCTTTCGTAAAAAAGATCAGTTATTTATAAATAAGAAGAGTTGTGAGAAGTAGTCCCTGAAAGTCAGATATACAGTGAAAGGAAGAATGCCTGTAGTCTCTTTTAAATGTAGAATTGTATTTCTTAAAGCCAGAGATTATTTACTGGGACTAGTTTCACTTTCAACTTTGTTCACTTTGTACACAAAATCAGAGAAATCATCTCCAAATATGATTTGAGCAACACAGTATTATCAATCAGACCTTAAATTCTGATAAATTTCTCAAAATAGAGTACCAAGATTTGTGAGAGAGATATTCAGGGAAACAGCACTAGGGTAGGAATATTTTGGTAAACTTTCTGTCTCATGTTTCAGGTTAAAATCTAGTCATGGTTACACTGGAACTCATTTTAGAGGATAAACAAAATTTAATAATTTGTATCAGCCTATAACACTTCTACACAGCTGACAACTGCATTGTTTCCCATCCCATCTTATGTTGGAGCTCTTGATTCAAGCAAACATTTCTTGTTCATTTCACCACCGCTGATAGGAACTTAAATTTTATTTCGCTTATATTAGCGAAATATTAGTTCCTTTGAATACTACTGGAATGGCCCTCTATACTACTTAGGTTTCTTCCAACATTTTTAACAGAGTCAAAGAGATGTTGAAGGTTTTCAGAGTGGCTGAAGCTGTCTGGGTACATTACCATATGTTCCCTTTCCTAACTTAGTTTCTCTGTTCTTAATCCAGATAGTCGTAGAATATATTCTATGTTTCAGTGCACTACAATTTTTTTTTCCTGCAATATCATGCTATTTTCAGATGACAAGCAAAAACAATTTATCTGTTATCATGGTTTCAGAACTTCTGTTCCTTTGTTGTATCAGGTTGCTACATTACTTTGCTTTTCTTAATTTTATTATTTCTTTATTCCAGCTGTCATTCTATTTCCTCTGTAGATAAATACAGTATAAAGTAGGATCTGGACCTTCTGGTCTATTCTAAGTTACTGTCAATTCACTAGGAGTACTGGAAGAAACACTTGACACATAGGGTACATCCTCAGTCTACACTGTCTTTAGCTATCAACCCAGTGGTCTCTCACAAGAGCAGGGCATATGTATTGTGTTGATACTCTACCTCATGTTCTTGGATAGGAAGAGTTATCAGTGTTGTAAGCTAGGAAATTATTTTGGTCCTGTTGATTTGTCAGTTGAGACCTCATCTTCAGCTGATAGCTCCTGAAGCTGAGTAGAAGAAATTTTATCACCTGGATGCTTTCAACATTGTTTTTTTCATGTTGCTTTCTGAAGCTCAAAATCAAACCTCACTGAGGTAGAAAGCAGGACTACCTCGATGCAATGGTTTCATTCCACAGAGCACAGCTTGTAGCTTCTTATCTGTATGTTCGCACTCTTTCACTGAGTCTTTCACAGAATTTCTATCAAATGCACTAGATTGTGGCCTTTTTGTTTCTTCAGCTCCCTGGATAAATTAAGCACCATGTTCTGAATCGTTAGCAATAGATAGTGATTTACTTTCTAGGTGCTATTCTTCAGGTTTGGATTAATGCTAATTCTTAAAGAACAGCCAATTGTCAAGAATGTGGTACCATAAAAATCTCTAAAGCTTAGACATTTTCTTCATTGAATTAAAACAAAACTGTTAGTTTTTTTCCCCCCATGAAAATAAAAGGCAAAATGGATAACCAGAATAACCAACATGACCATGATTAACATAGTGATTAGGATAATGGTATGATGCTGGAATGTTCTAATAACCAGATTATATATGCTGTTTTTCAATTTTTCCTGTTAGGGCTCTTCCATTTCATATTATGCTTGTCTCTCACAAAATGACCTGTATGTCAACTTCAGTAAAGTCTAAGTCATGTCACCTTTTGTTTCTTGAGTTTTTTTAAACTATTCTTGCTTTTCCCTATAAACAGGTCTTGTCGTAACAAGCACAAAGTCAGATTGCTCCAACCCATTTCTGCCCCTCAGCATTGCCAGCACTGAATTACAGACGCCTTCTTAATCCCACTGTGATTTAACTGCTGTTGATTTAACAACACAGTGGCAAATTTGGCTGTTGTATAACTGACAGCCTTTTCATGCATTATGTGCATGCTGAGAGTCATAAAATCTGTTAAAGCCATACTCTAGACAGTCTTCTTAGCATTACAAGGATTTAGTCCTCAGTCATGCTCATATTACTGCTCTTCTTGGGAACTCCTTTGGAATGTAAAATGTGTATGCATCTTAGCCCCCAGCCTACAGGTTTGCTACTTGTCTTTGTGCTTTTTGTGTTGCTTTCATGCTTAATTCTTTGAACCTCTTATGGTGCTGACACTTTTAATTCTTCTTTTTTCAACTCACCTCCAATGCTTCTTAGGGTACACTTCTTTCTTAAACTGCAGCTGTGAACACTGTTATTCTGACTGTCCTAAGATGATGGGCACAGTTCACCTACAGGAATTTCTGTAGAGCAGGGCTGTTTAGCTGCTTTTCTGCTAAGCTTAAGTCGTGTGCCAGAGTCATATGTTAGTTATTTGTTATTGTGCACTGTCTAGGGCTAGGAGGATCTGGACTCTGACTCATTACAATTGCATTCATATTCTTAACGTCTGTGAGATTTCTTTGACATCAAACCATCAAATCATTTTCCTTTTCTTTGCAAAAATGACCTACAGAATTTCCTACCAAATGGATAAAAACGGAAACAACTTTTTCAATTGTGCAGTTGGAAAGGTTATATATCCAAAAGGGGCACAGGTTAGTAATCTCTGTAATGTTTTTTTCACCTCCTTAGTGAATACACTGCCACCCCTAACAATGTTATTAACACAGCCTATAATATTGGCATCACAGTATCAAATAAGTATTTCAGAAAACACTTCTCTCTCTATCCTGTATAAAAGCATCATTAAGTTTGCTGGTTACTTTTTTTTCTATAAACAGTCCCAGACTCAACATCCTTTGCAGTTAGTAACAGCAAGCATTTCGCTGCTGCTTATATTTAAGGTACATTTTCCTGCAGTGCTCTGCAGCTGAAGGAATCCTAGAAAGAAAAAAAAAACCCTGTAAATGTTGTCAAGGCTCAAGCCACTGGTTGAGAAGTAAAAGTAATGAGAGACAGCTTTTTGACACAGTAACATTTCTTTCACAGAAAGAAGGAGCCCTTCTCTCCTCACCCCCCCACCCCTTCTTTTTTCCAGTAAAAATAAGAACGATAAATTCCTAGGTCACTGTGGCTTTGTTCATAGCTCCATATTCCTTGCAGCATACTACACTTCTGCATATTGTCACTATCTCAGGCCCTGGCTAGTTAAATTACCTTATGGTAAGGAATGAAAATCTTTCATGCATAGCTCTTAATTCAGGTCATTCCTATGTGAATCTGGTTTTTGGACTTGGTCACAGCAGGAATACTAGTCTGGATGGAGTGTGGTTGGACACAGAGCTGCAGTGCCTGCCAGCAGTCTGTGAGAACAGGACTGCAATTGCAAACATAGAATGAAATCACTCTTGATTTTCTGAGCACCTCTTCTGAGGATATGACACTTTTATGAGTCCTTTAGATGGAGAAATTCCCATTCTCAGCTCTGGAACATGAGTTTGACTTTTTTTGAATGACTCAATAAAAAGGCATAGGGAATAAAATGAAAGCATTACAAGTGAGAAGGAAAAGGAACCAGCCATTAGTAAGGGACAATCAAAGTCAATGGTGTAAAAGGGTCCAATACTGTTAGGCTTAATAATAACTTCATCTTGTGTGTCAAATAACAGCAGATAACATTTCAACAGACCCTTCTTCGGACAGTTTAAGCCACTTTTATAAATTTTATTGCAGCATTATCCAATATGTATTATCACCTGCCTTCCTCCAATTGTGCACTCAGATACAGTGTGCTCCTCTTTGAGAGATGCAAAGCAATTTGCTGGGGACATTATTTATTTCCTGGACTGACCATGAGAGACAGTGGTTTACTCTGGGACCTTCTAGCTAGATGGACAAACTTCTATTTTTTTACCTCCAGATGCCATGGTGCCTGTCATCCCTCCTGTAACTCAGCCACATGCCTGGGGCTGCAAGGCGAGAGTGAACAGATAATCCCCTGGGCCCCATTCACACCATGTTAACTTGGAAGGTAATCAGCAGAAAACAGATAACATGCACCTCCTGCAAAGTCACGCAGAAATTGTTTGGGAAAGAAAACACAGCGTGAAGTTTCTTTTTCAGTTCTTAAAGTGGTTTTGGTAATCATGTGTTGTTAGTTGATCTGTTTGCTTTTCAAGGTATTAAAGAGCACTACATTTGGCTTTCTGGAGTCAGCCTTCAATGTAGGGATTCATCACAATGCTGCCTATAGCATTATACTGGTGTCAAAGTGAAACATTTCCTGATGAGCTGATATGTCCAGAATTCTTCCTGAATTAGTTTCTGATGATACTTTTCAACACATAGGGTCCCAGAAACTGAGAACTGCTCTGGAAGGTGCCTCTGATTTCTAGACCAAGCCCATGTGCAGAGCAGGTCAGGCAGCATTGTACCAGCTGCCCATTTCATGGCACTGCCATGCAAACAGGGAAACCTGGTTGACATGGATGCGTGTTTATCTCACATTTCTTCAGAGAGAGTGTTATGCTGCAACTCCTATCTCAGGGTGTGGGGAGGAAACTGAGCCAAGAGTACTGCTCCTACAGCCATGTTGCTGGTCTAGAAACAGGAGATTGGTGGTTAGGTGAGACTTCAGTGCTGAGGGCAAGGTTATAGAGCTAGAGATCCCAGCAGCTGAAATCTAGAAGATCAAATAAAAAGCAAACAGGAAGAAAAATAAACCTTTCTATCTACACACAGCTTCAGTACGTCTTTTTTTGACAGGTTCCTTTCTAGTATGTGATGCAGGTCTGTGTTGACCAACCTGTGACTGAGCCTTACTTTACATGTCTGCTGAGAATGAAGCAGTCTTTGTCATGAACAAGTAGGGTTCTACTTGTAAGTAGTGTCAGTTTCAGCTTTTACCCAAGTTGTACACATCTCATGCTGTCAGCGATTCCAGGAATCCAGGAAAAAGGCTCCCCTGACCCAACCTTAGTGGGACCTGACAGAAGATACTCTGATCTCAAGAGCATTTCTTGTAAACTGAAAGTCACAGTTGTCTGTTTTAAATGCTGCTGTCCACTGAATCAGTGGAAGAGACACAGGAAAGAGGTTATGAAGGTTATGGAGGCTTTTTTTTCTCTTCTGAGATGTCTTATTTTGTGGCAACTAAATTATTTGCAATAAATTGAAGTTAAAAAATTCTTCAGACAAAACATATCAGAAGTTTATTTTCAAGTTTAATAATTTATGTACTATGTTTAGTGTACCTTCTACCTAAAGCAATTTGCCATTAGTAGCTTAATGAACTGATTAAGTAAACAAGAAACAACAACTCAAATGCTTTTACTGTGAATATACAGTACATTTGTTCTTGGAGATAAAATCAATGCTGCTTCCTTTTTTTTCCCCTTTCAGCCATACTTCAGTTGTATATTTATAATGACTTTGATTATAACAGATCTCAAAAAGTGACAGAGCACTGCATCTCTGCATGGCATGGTGACCACCTAAGAGCTAAATGAAGAAAACCGTGTCTCTTAAGAACACAGGGCTGTATAACATTGCTGAGTAGCTTGATACTGTTAAAAGGCTTTACATAACAAACTTATGAAACCCAAAAGTTTCCCACTAGGTATTTCTTCCTTTTCCAGTTTCATACCAAAGACAATTCAGCTATGAAAACCAGCAGATTATCCAGGCGGTACTGAGTAACTGTCCAGACACATCTGGTAGTAGTCTCCAGCGGCTGTTCAAACTGCAGCAGCAGGAGCAGGAATCACCTGCTGGAATGCACTGGCCACATCCTTTTACAGGAACAGGGTAAATCTGTGTCAGGATGGTGAAAAGCAATCACTCCCTTTCATTCAGCAGCAACACCGATAACTCCTTGCGATTCCTGCTATGCGCAAACAGCACTACATCAGTCCCGAAGCTTTATCTGGGTTTGCTAACCTTGAGCCCGACTGAGTCAACTTGGAGATGACCCCTAGACAAATCTTAAGAAGCTCGTACAGGCACCGATGGCCTCAGATCAAAGCCATGAGGAAACAGTGCTGTTTCTGCATTCATTTACATCTAAAACTCAAGAGGACAAAACTTACATGAAATGAAATAGACCAAATATTTTAATTAGCCCCTATGGGAACTGCTGCAAAACTTCACAGAGCTCTGCAAGAAAAGACAGAGAATATGGAGATTTGTCCAAGCTACCAAGCTGAGCAAATATTGTGAACTGCCCATTTGCATCAAGGTTAGATTGCTCAAGTCTATACTGTGCACATGAACCTGCAAAGACCTGCACAGACAAACCACATTGCGACAGTGGTATTTAGACGTCCTGTAAGAACTCTTATTGAACACAGCTGATATGACTGAGTTCAGTCTTACCTGTGTCTTTTTGGTATAATCTGATGAAAAAAACCAACACAGGTTTATAAAATCCTACATTAACAGCTAAGATATTTAGTATACTTGCTGCCCTGCATCAGAATCACAGAATGGCCTGGGTTGGAAGGGACCCCAAGGATCATCAAGTTCCAATCCCCTGCCACAGGCAGGATTGCCAACCTCCACATCTAGTACTAGATCAGCGTGTCCAGGGCTCCATCCAACCTCGCCTTGAACACCTCCAGGGACGGGGCATCCACAGCCTCTCTGGGCAGCCTATGCCAGCACGTCACCACTCTCTCAGTAAAGAACTTTCCTCTGACATCTAATCCACACCTTCCCTCCTTCAGTTTAAAACCATTCCCCCTTGTCCTATCACTGTCTACCCTTGTAAAAAGGTGATTTCCCTCCTGTTTATGATTTTTCTTTAAACACTGGAAGGCTGTAATGTGGTCTCCTTGCAGCCTTCTCTTCTCCAGGCTGAACAAGCCCAGCTCCCTCAGCCTGTCCTCGTAGAGGAGGTGCTCCAGCCCTCTGATCACCCTTGTGGCCCTCTGCTAGACCCACTCCAACAGCTCTGCATCCTTCTTGTGATGGGAGCACCAGACCTGGATGTGGTACTGCAGATGGGGCCTCATGAGGGCAGAGTAGAGAGGGACAATCACCTCCCTTGCCCTGCTGGCCACTCCTCTTCCCATGGAGCCCAGGATACCATTGGCCTTCCTAGTCCTGATCGTCATTTGCGAAAGACACAGCCCTTCTCATTGTCATATCACTAATTTGCTAAATGATACATGCCCGGTCCTTTTTCTCTTCAACTTGGGCACATGTAGGTGATCCTCTGGCCAAGAAAAAGCATTCTGCTGAACTCCAAAAGCCTGCAAGCTTTGCAGCATTTTGCTTTTCAAAGGCATGACTTTGAGAAGGCATGGTACTGATGTTAGTGGGTATTTTTGTATTCTAGAAACTCCACACTGTAATTTCTAAAGGACTGTCCCTCCAGACATTTCATTGCTATCTCTTGTCTTTCTGGGCCATTTGAATTGTTCTCCTAAACTATAAGTTAAGAAGGAAAATAAAAAGTTTTCATAACGCATTCTTAACAATGCAACTCAGAAAATGACAAACAGTAAGTTACAATAAAATAGCAGTGCATTCTTCTTTTGTTGAATCAAGGAATGCTCAGGAGAAGAAAGCATGGGAGAAAAAAAAAAGGCAGATGGTAAGTTATCCTCATAATAAATACCTGGGCTGAGGTGTCAGAAATTGTTCTCTTTGTGAAAGGAAGTATACTGCAACTTCATCTTGATTATTTAACTTCAACCATTTTCCACATATTTATAGTATAAAAGATGAAGCTTTGAGTGGTTTTACAGGTTTTGCTTCACGTGCTTCTGATTAAAATGTAGTACTTTGCATGAGAACAGCTAGAGAAAGACAAGAAAGTAGAACCGCACTGCTTGCACAGTCCTGAAAAATTGAAACGATACTTGATAACAAGGTAAAAAGCGGAAACCGAAGAAATTTTGTGAAGTTAAAATGAACAGGTGTTTAGGTGTTACTACAGGGTAAATACAGCACAACAGCATCTGCCAGCACTGGAGTCCAAATATAAAAAAAAGAGTACAGGTTCACCAAAACACACCGTATTTAAACAGCTCTTTTTAAAATGCCACTAGGGCTTTATATGCTATCCTTTTACATCAGCTCTGGTTGGGACTCTAATTTTCTCTTGACAACAGCGGCATATTTGAAGTAAATTTTTGTGGGAAATTATCATCAGGACAGATGTGAACCGAAACACTGGAAATATGACCATACTTCACTTGGCCTGGAGTCAATGTCTGTTTGAGAGAGAACAAAACACCTGTGTACCTGAATAAAATAAAAATAAAAGATCTAGATTAAATTGTGTGGCATAAACCCAGAAAATCTGACTATCAGATCATTTCTAGGGAGTATGAATAGCTTCTGAAACATATCATAACTTTGGGGCATGGCATGGGATACTGTTTCTGCCTTCTAGATCTAGGCTTGTAATAGAAACATTACTCATTATATGAAGTAATAGATAATGATAGATTTTTTGGTGAATTTGTTTTTTCAAATTAAGGGGCAGAAATTCCACTCTAAAAATGTCTTTACAACACTAAAGGACAACTTTATTTACATGGAGGTAAAAGGTTAGGGTTTTTTTTTTCCCTCTGAATCTGTTGCATGTTGGCCTAAGAAACTGCAAAATGAAATAAGAAAAGGTATGTTTTCCCCCCAGATCACTAACTTCTGCCTTCCTTCAGACATTGTTAAAACATCTGATGTATGAATTAATATCTTAGAAACTCTGTGATCTCCCTACCAATCACAGAATTTAAGTCCACTGAATTTGTTTCCAAGAGGTATGACACCAATTTGCACATCTGCCACTCACAATCTTATTTTAGTTCACCAGTATACATACTTTCCTTTTTTTTTTGTTTTTTAAATTTAGTTTGATTCAATGTATTAACTCAGACTACACAGGGAAGGAAAAAAAAATAAGAATGATAAAATTATTTTACTATTTTCTACGCCATGTTTGGTTAAAAGACACACACACAAACACACACACAAGAAAGGAAAGCACAGTTCATTGGCAGTTAGCAATACTGTTAGAAAATCACTGCTTAAAATGTATTAGCTCAGGCATAGTTACACTTGGCATGTGTTATGGTTTGACTCAGCAGATAGCTGAGTTCCACACAGTTATTCACTCACCCTCCCCCCTCCCCAAATGGGATGGGGGAGAGAAGTAGAGAGATATGCAGTAAAATGCGTGGGTTGAGATAAATGCTATTTACTAAAATAGTAAAGAGAACAAAAGAAATAACAGTACATATATATATATATAAAGAGGATACGCAGAGCAAGGGCTCACAGCCACTGGTGACCCTTCCTCCCGGCTAGCCCCTTCCGTAACGAACGGAACCCGGAAACGCAACAAACCAATCACATGATGTTTTATGGGATGGAATAGCTCCTTGGTCAATTTGGGTCAGCTGCCCTGGTCCTGTCCCCTCCCAGTTCCCAGCTCCTTATGCCCCCCTTAACTATTTCACTGGCAGAGGAATGCGGAAGTGAGTTATGTCCTCGGCTCCGTTCAACACTGCCAGGATGTTATCAGTATCTCTGAGGTACAAGATAAATTCATACTAGACACTACGAGAAGCGTAACTTCTGTTAGAAACTAGGACAGCATGAAATTGGAATATAGCCTGGTCTGTCAATTAGTCAGTCCAGCCTTTTTTTCCTTTTAATCTTAACTGAGTTCTCTCACTACATCACTTCTACCTCCAAACTCATAATATCCAAAGGAAAACGTGTGCTTTTAGAGAAGCAGCAGCAAAACCATTGTGCGTTCTCAGATTATGAATAATTAGTATCAGGAGGGAAATACATTATATTTCACAGCATCAAAGACCATAAAAAATCTCAGAGAGTACATTCTCCCAGATAGAGCAGAAGACTCAGTATTTACTCAGAAAGCACTCTTATCAACTTTAGATGATTTTTTTTTACCTGTAACAGGAGTATGAAGTTGTTTGGTTTATATCTAGTGACAGGTAAATGAGACAATCTGGAACAGATATGAAGGAGGTGGTAATTAAAGATTCATAACTTCTGCAAGTTTAATAGTCATTACTGTTGCTTTTCATTGTACTGTAGTAGTTTATAATTTTCCTAAACAGTAAACTCACTAATAATATACAGCAGTCACACTGTTGATTGTGTTTTAATGAAGGAACAGGCTATTCAAGACTATTCAAATCTGAACAATTGGCATAAAATTGTGCTTTCCAGTTGTGGCTCTATCATAAACATTTCACAGCTGGACTGTGAGTTAGGGAGGAGCTGTCTGCTGTAGTTGGGGAAATAGAATAGAAATGAAAATGGAAAACAAATAAATAAAACAAGCCAACGTTCAATCTCACATAGCTTCTTTTGAATCTCTGCAACAAGTGAAAACCTGCTTCTTTCACTTATTGCTACGACAGAGTAAGAAAGTGGTATAAATCTTCCATTTTATTTTACATACAAAAATGAAGTAAACAAATTCCTAACCGATAAGAAGATAGCAAACTTTAATACAAGAAATGTCAGTTTGTCAGCAAAGATTGTCCATAATTGCTACTAAGTTCTTTGGGGAAAGGTTTAAATTGTTTAAAAATAAAATATAAAATATTGTCTAAGTAGCCTAATTTGGCATTGAACTGTTCTAAACACGAATTAGAATGGGATGTCAATACGATCTCTACAGTAAATATTTTCATAGTGTATAGCTATTAACTTTTAAATGTAAGGTTCAACATTGAATTTCTCTCTCTCTCTTTTTTTTTTTTTTAGATTATTATCTGTTATTCACTACTTACGAAAGTTCTTGGAGGTTTTTTTTAAGCTTACACTGATTGATGATTCCAGATCACATTAGCATTGCATTGCCTGACAGCATTATATGTCCTTCCTAAAGTCAACCAGTTGTGTACCCTTTCTGTATGTACGCAGTATGCTTTATTCACACAATTACTGCCTAAAACAGATTATGTTACCCTTGTATCTACTTCCCCTTGGAAGCCTACTGAGAGGCAGCAAATTCCACTTTCTTTTCCACGAGTATTTACTTCCGGTGTGCAAGATCTAAAGTTATTGACACATCTGGGGCACGAACAAAAGAAGAGACAGGAAACCAACCTCATCTCACTATATCTAAATATCAATTAATTTTACTGTCTTGTGGGATTGGTAGTTTACTAAAGAAAAATCTTCCGTAAACATTTTGTTTAGGCTGAAGTCTGTGCTTGATTCTACTTCAATAAGCTTGACTTTAAAAGACTAACTTACAAATAAGAAAATGAAAAAATTCAGAATACGTGCCAGGTCAATTTTACCTATCTGTTTTTTATAATTTGTATGCTGCCGCTACCAAAACTGCTGTTTTACACTTATTAGTTGCAGCATATAATAGTTAAATGTGAATGGATCATTTGCACCCATTTTTCATGTACACCATCTGTTAGAAAGTAAAATTTTTTTCTAAAAGAAAGGCTTCTGTGAGGTGAATTGATGATATAAATGAAAGTAACAGATTAAAATTCACAGTTTTGTCGTTGGTGGTGGTTTGTGTTTTGTGTTTTTTTTTGTACTTTGTATTTTCCTATTACCAAGGACATATATGTTTTACATGACCTATGTCTAACAGAGTATTGTGAATCTGGACTACTAACAGCTAGGAAGCCATTCCATAATCACACATTTGCAGGAGAAAATATCCATACATTGAATATGCAAGGAAAGATCTATTTTCTCAAATATCTTGACTTCTTTTGGGGATGGGCTAAGAAGGGAGCTTCTGAAGAAATGAAATATGTTATTTTGATATACTCTTTTTGTACGTATATTTTAAAATATCTTAAGTTTAACGCTGATGGGTGATGTGTTCTGTATCTACTGAATCATTATAGTTCTTCAGTTTGATTTGCACATCATGATTTTGGTTATCATAAAAAAAAAAGATTTTTAGCGATGTCTAATTTTGACTGGATATAATAGTGTTTTGGAGAGAAAAGAGATTCTCTTCTGCAATCTAGTTCAAATTTTTCTCTTATGAAGGTTTAGGCAAAAATGCTCAGCGATTTCCCTTAGATGAGAAACTACCCCACTTAGCACAGTTATTCAGTAAATGATTTAATGAAACAACGCTGAACTACATATGTTTTTGTACCCCAAATCCAATTTCATAGTCCTGAGAACATAAAATATTACATCTTTATTATTTATTGCTCCAGAAGCATGTACAGTGTGATGATACACTGAAGCATAAGAGAAAGCTCTGCAGTGAGGCAAATTATATGCATTAAAAAAAACAACAAACATGTGCAGAAAAGCCCTAAAAAAACACCCAAAATTTACTAAGAGGAAAAATCAATTGATGTTCTTATCATATACACACATCTTGTATTAATAAAATAGAAAATTTGGAACCATTTCCTACAAAAAGCCTGGCATAATACTGAAATGAGCACTGCATGCCTAATTTAAAACTATACTGTCACCAGTCCAAGAGCAAAGCCTACAGCAACATCATCACTGTGTGATGACTGAAGGTCCTCAGATCTTCCTCGAACAACAAAAGTCACAGGCAGA
Organism: Penelope pileata; assembly: GCA_013396635.1. NCBI lineage: Eukaryota > Metazoa > Chordata > Aves > Galliformes > Cracidae > Penelope > Penelope pileata. Next base: position 106,371 of record WBMW01005083.1, on the reverse strand, counting down.
GGACCTATCCTTGAAATTTTAAAGACATACGTTCTAACCAGCTTTGATGTTATGCATCAACTCCAGAGAAATCATACAAGAAAAAGCAAAGCAAAGTTGCTTCACCTGAATTCATTTCTAACTGGTTGTTAGAATAGGTTTCTGTTAAAATAATAATAAAAAAAGGTTCTGTTAGAATAATTAAAAAAATTAGTAAGACCTCTGTTCCGAAACACACACAAAAATGCCTTTTATTTTAAATTTATTTTAATGATAGTTGTATTCAACCTGTTCTTGTTTGCAAGAAATTATGAAAGGGAATACAGGATTTGAAAAAGAGTATGTCCTGACTGGCCTCTCCTGCTGTTTACATAAAGGTCATCACAGGGCATAAAGTTAGAGTGCAATCTATCCAGAAATTGACTCTTAAGAAAAAAACGGCAAAAAAGTTAGAAATGCTTGAAAGACTGACACATTTTTTATGTTACTAATAATGATTACCATACACACCAGCAGAAGCAAAAGCCTTCCTTTAATTAGAGGTCTCCCACTAGCTTGTTAGTAAAGCAGTAACCAGTCACCCTAAAATCACTGTTCACAAGATGACATCATAGTCACCAGCAATGAAAGTTTTGTGCCTACAGCAGCACATTTTCCATGGCAATACCCACCTGCCCAGTGCAAGTGCTGCCCGATGCAGAAGCTAGAGCCACACATCTCTGCTGTGGCTGAGGGGCATAGTGGGCAATGCTGACAATGAGGTCAGGATCCACAAAGTAGCTTCAAGAGAAACAATCCTATTAGCACTAATAACATATTACTTACTAATAATTGCCGTGTTATACATTTGTTTCAGCTTCATATAAGTTTACTGGATATGTATTTTGTAACTGGAATACTGCTTTAAAAATTCTGACCTCCACCACAGGTTTCCCTTTTCTCACATTTTGTTGTGTGAGGTCATGGAGAACAAGTTATTAGCTCAGACTCAGACCTGCTTCCCTTACAATTACATTTCTGAAACTGCTTACTTAAATGGCTAAGCAAATAAAGAATGAAAACAAAGCAACACAAAACAAAGCACCTCATAAACCAAAAACTGAAATCAGTTCTGAAGAGTTAGCTTTATAGAATCATAGAATCATTAAGGTTGGAAAAGACCTCCAAGATCATTTAGTCCAACCATCCACCTACCACCAAGATTGCCCATTAAACCACTGAACCATGTTTCTTTATGTGCAGAAGGTATCTTCCCAGAAAATGATTATGTTGTTTAATTATTTGAGTAAAGCTGGATTAGGATTTGGGGGTTGTGAGTGCTTTTTTTCAGCGCCTTGATAAGTAATCTTAGAAAACTGGTTTCCTTTCCTCTCATATCACGTACATGTCTGTATACTTTAACCCTTATGGTCTAGAAAGAATTCTTGAAGGAGGAGAAAAAAGAAAAAGCACCTGAATGCAAAAGTCAGTTCCACCAACCTCCTCACCCTTTATCAATGTACTTTGTTTATTTATTTTTAGAAACAACCATAACTATTTAATGGTCTGCCATTCCTGAATACGGCTAAGAATGTCAGAAACCTGAATACATGAATAAAATCAGGTTTGGGATCCCCTGAGGTTTTCAGAGTGAATTATGCCTGAACGCTAAGTTCCTCTGCCTTGAGCTACACCTGACCCACTTTGTTTGCTAGCAAGACTGCCCGAAGTGAAGTTTTCCAAGGTAATGAGAAACATCTGAGATCCCTTCCTCTCTTCACACTCAGGGAGCAGCCACCCTGACTGCTTCCAAGCCACCTATTCAACTTTTTCTGCCATGTCCACACATCAGGTGTTGAAGCAGCAGTGAAGAAAAAGTTACTTGAATATACTGTGTTCATTTCCCAACTGGACATTCCCAGTTTTGGAGAAAATATATATTTTTTTCCACATTGCTTTTTGCAGGTGGCTCTTGTAATGAGATTTTGAATAAGAAATGTCTAAAATCCATGCTTAAGATTACGAAAGAATGACCCAACCCACTTTTTGATTCATACATACAATATACTGTGCAACATGTGCAGTACATGCAAAATCCACAGCTGTCAGAAACAGTTTTCAGATCTGTGATGCTATCTCTGGTCAGCCCCTTCCATGACAGGAAAAGAAGCTTGCCCTTTTCAGACCTGGTGCTGAAAAACAAAGAGAGCAAACGAAAAGGCCCAGAATGCTTCCTCTGGGGGACTGCACTCTGCCACTTTTAGCGGGTGCCCTGGCCTGCTCCAGGTCAGGCCAGAAGAGGACTTCAGCTTTCAGAGTGCCTGTCTCCTCCTGCCTCAAAGTTGAGATTTAGCCCTGCTAATGTGAAGACATAGCAAACATGGACAGGTCTGACCCCGAATTCCATGTGGCACTGAACTGGAATAAATCCTCAGTAAGGAGGTGTGAAACCCAGCAGCTGTTAAGCTTTTGTTCACTTACTAATCACGTATTGGATGATCGGGGAACAAAATTTTGTACATCCATTTACCAGGTGTTGTGGTTTAACAGGGCAAGCAGCTGAACATGACACAGTTCTTTGCTCACTCTTACCCTCAAAGTGAAATGGGGGAGAGAATCAGAAAAAAATCTGGTAGAACTCATAAATTGAGTTAAAAAAAAATATTTACTAAGATGGAAAAGGAAGAGAGAAATAATAGTAATGATAATTTTATACATATTTATATACACAAAATGAGTGATGCACAAAGAAATTGCTCACCGCTTGCCAACTGATGCCCAGCCAGTCCCTGAGCAGTGGCAGCTCCCTGGAACCAGCTCCCCTCAGGTTTGTACTTTTTTCACATGATGTCATGTGGTATGGAATATCCCTTTGGCCAGTTTAGGTCAGCTGCGCTGATTCTGTTCCCTCCTAGCTCCTTATGCCACCCCAGCCCTCTCACTGGCAGGGCAGTACAAGAAGCCAAGAAACTGTGGCCTTGTGCACCATGGCTCTGTGCACTGCTCAGTAACACCTAAAACATCGATATGTTATCAACATTGCTTTTCTCCTAAAGCCAAAACACAGCATCATATCAGACATTATGAAGAAAATCAACTCTGTCCCAGATGAAACCAGGACACCAACCTTTATCTTTAATGCAAATTCAAATGAACCTAAGTATGAAATTCAATTCTACATATCATTTTTGACTAGGAAAGGTCAAATGGGATTTGTTTACCACTTTGTGGCTGAAAAGTCTGTCACTGCTGCTTCCATGATCTTATCAAGTTAGTAATTTAAAAAAAAAATCTGTAGTAGTTTTAAATAAAAATAAATAGGAGCACGAGTTTGGAAAACAGCTATGTAAACCTGTAAACCCAGGTACGTGGAAATCGATTTTAGGATAACATGACTAATGGTTGAAAAATATTCACATAAACTTTAGACACTTGTGAAATTATGTCCTCCAAGAGGTACAGGCCATTTTGCTAGCATTTAAGTGGAATCAGAGGAATAACTGTCGATGTGACAAACATAATTACATTTTAAAGTTCAAAAAATAATTTATAAATACAAAACTGATTCTTTCTTTACTTCTAACCTATGTATTTTAGCCAGTTATCAACACCATTTTTTTCCATGAATATGATTCTTGACTGAATTCATTCTTGAAATATGGCTGGAGCTTTACAGTAGATATTCCTATGTATTTACCTCACCAACAAACAAACTCATAAAACAAATGCTTCCTCCTGTTGTAACAGTAGATTCACAGTCTGGTGAAACCAGCTGACCACTGAGATGCTCTGTTGCTGCTGAGGAGCAGGAGCAAAAGCCCACAGCTGAGCACAGGATACATGTTGTGCTCCCCTACAAACACTTTCAGCAATCAGAAGTTGATGGGTTTTCCAGGTCAGACGTTACATAACTTTGACAGATATTAAAAATATTCTGCTCCATTATACGTTCCTGATACGTTCTTCAACCTGATTATAAATTGTCTGTCAAAACATCCAGGAATAATTAGTTCCATAAATTTTCCATTTTAGAAAAAATAAAAAAGTAAAAAAATATGTATTTTTGAGCTTTCAGATTGCTTCCTGAATATATCTTTCTTTGTTCCTATTCTTCAGAGAGCAAATGATTTATTTATATTGATGCTCTCTGTATAATGTATGAAGTTCTTTTATTCTCTTTTACAAGTAATCTTCATACAGAAGACCAGTATGTAAGATCAATCTACAGTAACTAAGGATGAGTACCCAGAACTTCATGTATACATGAATTTTTAAAGTATCATAATTATTTTATTTTTTTGCTAATTTTTCATAAATATTCAAAGAAGTAATGAAAACCTGAGAAAGATCACTTATAATAATTTTCCCTTTGCTAAATTCTGAGTGCAGGCAAGACATACTTTTACCTTAGGCTAACTAATACATGTTAATTACCCAGAACAAAACCAACAGGAGGAAGCTGATTTGTTTTGACTGTGACATAAATTTGGCAAAGTTTGATCGTAAGAAGGAAAAGAACTTGACTTTTCAGTCATATTCTTCATCAAAAAACTTTTTCAATGATTTTGATATTTTGTGAACTTTTTTTTTTCCCAGATGCTTCTAGCTATGAAATAAATAATGAGAAAAGAATCGTAACTCGATTGTTATTTTTAACTACACATTTTGATTTGTGTTTATAGTTCCTCACAGTTCTATTTGTAGAAGAAAAAATGCCTGACACTGATGTATTTTCCTACAGAGTCACATTTTAATTATGGTCTATTTATTTTGGCTTAAACTTATTACCCGTTGGGATGGACTTCTCTGGTAATGTCAGAAAAAATCAAAAAACTATTATTTGGACAGTTCTTTTGCTGACCTTGTTTCATTTTTACGCTGCCATAAAACATATCAATGCCCCACCTTCTAGGGTGATGTTATTGAATCATTTAGATAGTTTCAGTAATAAAAGAGTGAAAGCTTGTTGCCAGAGAGACTGTTTCTCATCAAAATGAAGAATTTTTCTCTCTCCATCCTTCCCTGCCCTTCTCATGCTCTGTATGTCTCACACTTAAAGTCACACACAAAAAAAATGTAGAAAATAATAAGGATCAAGGACCATATACATAATAAGCATCCTGTAGGCAGGTGATAATTTTGTGAACATTTCCAAAGCATGAAGAAAAGTACCACATGGTGGTAATGTGATCCACGCTACAAGTGTGGCAATTTCATTACGGGCTTTCTGAAGACGGAAAAGACTCAGAAAAATGGAGGGGAAAGGTCTTATTTTTTTTCATAAAATAGCATATTGTACTTTCTGGTTATGCTTCAACAGATATATAATTGTTTGCACAAAGGCTGAGCTTCTGTCACCAATGTATGGTATCTAAACCATGTACGATGGTTTCCTGATTTGCAACTGAACATTATAAGGCACAGTACCTCGCTCCATAATGGCATGATCTATGATTCTGTTTTTCTGTTTTCAAGTCCAAGTATATTAATGATTCTGTTTTACGAATTAATAAACAAGCAAATACTTGAAAACATACCCTTTCCCTGTGCCGTTACATTGGGAGACAGTGAAATAAGGCTAAATACTCAAACAAAAAATAAAAGCAAGGCAACTATGTCTGAAGCCCTGTGATTATCTAAAACGTCCAAGTTCTTCAGAAAAGAGATTGGACCAAAGGAAAAAGTTGTCTGTGATGGCATAATAAAATGGATCACACGATGTTTACTCTTACCAACACTACTAATGTTTGCACTCAAAGATTACAGGAAACAAGTGCCTATGTATGAGCAAAAGTGAGAAGGCCATCTTCTCTACTATTTTAAGGTAAAAGCCAACATCAGGGTAGCAACTCTTTTTAACAGGAGCTGCTGGCAAGGTTTGAAGGAAGCACGTGGCTGCACTGACTGCCTCTGCTGTTAACAACTGCCAGCTAACCTAGGTGCTAAGAGTCAGTGACTAGCTTTCCAGAATGGACAGTGAAACACTAAATCTTACCAATTTGGCACCAACAAAGATTTTTTATTTCTGATCTCCATATTGGACTCTTAACTCTTCACATTTAAAATGTATTGCCACTATATTACATGACTACTTAGATATAGTGCAGCGAGAAGTCCAAGAAGTGCTTCTGAAGATCTCAACTAAATTGCACATTAATGAATGTTGAAGGCCAAGGAAGAAATACCCTCTATTATCATCTGCTTAGAAAAGGGATGCAAAAGTACTGCACAGAGAACTCCCTTTCTGCCTGTTCCAGAGCTGTCTTCTGCAACCCATCAAGGACTCCCCCATTAGCCAGAAATAATCAGTGATTCTTAATTAAGGGCACTCCAGAAGAAATCTTTCATTAGTTTTGAAAAGTCTCTTTGAAATGCTTTTGTTTACTATTTAGAAAAATTAAAAAGCAGAAGATGTTATTGCAGTAAAATCTCTTTGTAATAGAGTATGGCAGGGATAGGGAAAGTAGAGGCGTAGCTGGAAAATGAACTAAAACACTTTCACCATTTAGAAGAATTAACCCATGTATAATATTAACCGCTAAGAGAGGCACTGAATCAAAAAGACTTTTTCTTCCCGAGGATTAGTATTTCAGAACACTATAAATAAAATTAACTTTTCATAAACGTAACAACCATAAATAGGACAAGAGGGAATGGCCTCAACTTGCATCAGGGGAGGCTCAGGATGGATATTAGGAAAAATTTCTTCACCAAGAATGGTCAAAAGGCATTGGAAGAGGCTGCCCAGAGAATTGATGGACTCACCACCCCTGGAGGTAGGTGTTCAAGAGCTGTGTAGATGCGGCAGTTAGGGACATGGTTTAGTGGGCAACATCAGTGTCAGGTGGGTGGTTAGACTTGATCTTTGAAGTCTTTTCCAACCTTAATGATTCTACAATTCTAAGATTCTAACCACAGTTTATTCAGGATTTAAAAGAAAACTATGGTAGGAAAGCTCTGGAAGACTCTATATCCCCAGGGCAGTATTCCCCATCAGCGCTTGGTGCACAGCCACAAGTCCCTGTAAAACCCCAACGCCACCTTGTCCTTTGTGTCATAAAGCATGGCTACAATGGTGGAAAGCCTTTCTCTCTCAGCATTCTCAATTGCAATTGAAAATAAAGCCTGAATGCAAGGAATTAAAGCAGGTACTCAGATACACGTTTACAGATATACTTTACTAGACAAAAACTATCTGGAATTTTTGTGTTTGTCTTTAACATTATTGCATATTTAAGAACTTAGACTTATCTCAAAAAATAGGATAAATTATTTGAAAAATAAAATATATTCAAAAGTACAATGTGCTTGCTTTAAGAGATCTCAGTAAAACGTTATCTTCAATGGCAAAATAATCTAAGTACTACTTTCTCTCAAGTATTCCATCGAAATGTAGTGCTTTGCTAAATTCTTTTATTCTGGAAATCACATAGGTTTCCTTCTCATTCCAGTCTTCAGTTTTTTTATTTTTTATTTTTTATTTTTCTCTGAAGCATATTGAATGCTCTGCTTTTAAATCACATGCTGATTGGAGAGTGAAGAATCCCAGCCCTCCAACCTTCAACATACCATGAGTGGATTGTGCAAGGTGTGTCAGGTTCTGCACGTGAACTGGGGCACTGCACAGCACGCTGAATGGAGGACGCACAGCCAAAAGTACATGGGTTTTCCTTTGAAGCACCCAGCCATTTTGCTTCACGCAGTCATCTGCAGAGAAGGAGAGTGTCTGGAAAGAGAAAATCTCATCTGCTTGAAAAGGCTTCCCCCTGATTGCTAAGAGTGGAAAAATTCTCACCTGGGAGCCTGCAGCATCCAAAGTGCTGCTCCCATCACTCTCAAAGGAATCCCAGCCACACTAGGGGTCACACAAACCTGAGGGAAAGGGCTGAAGCTGTTATTATTTACGTGACTGAAGGGAACACAATGAACAATGGGCAGAGACAGCTCTTGGAGCACACGCTGACCACTCTCCAATCCACAGAGAGGATGTGAATGGGAGGGAAATGCTGGAATTCCAGCAGTGAGGAAACATCCAGGAGTTCAGCCAGTGCCCCACAAAAGAATAAAGCCTTCCCAACTGCCGAAACTGGTGAATGGAAGAATAGAGTCCACTGCCTTTATTCTGAGAACTTGTTCCGCCAAAGCACTATCACTATAAATCTTCCAACATTCAATTATGATTGTACTTGAACTGAGATAGCTGACTATTTAGTGACCCAGAAAACCTGTCACTCTCCGCAGCATACAGTTCTGCTAACCATTATCCATCTACCTGCTGCTACTCTTGAAGCACACATTTTGCTGACTACAGCAACAACAATGGCTTAACTTTATTTTATTTCTGCACATCGAATACCATCTTGGTAAAATGAATTCCTGTAATTAAGATGCTCAGCAGAGCTGTGGAGCTCTACAATATGGTTAAATGGTGCTGGAATATTACCATATTATGTAATTTACAGCTAACGAAGTGCAAGCACTCCTGGCCTAGAATACAGAGTAGCCTTCAAAACCATAATCCAAAAATCTGGAGGAAGTTTTGAGCCAACAGGATCAGAATTTTGACTGAAATGGGTTACAGTGGTTTCCACTAAAATCTCAAGTCTTTTTTCTCCTTGGAGAGTCCCTCCTTCTCAGCAATTTTGTGCCTGGTTCATCTATCTGCCACCATGGTCAGTTTTGCCAAAACTGACGCTCTTTGGAACCTCCCTCGCACTTCTATGCTGGAATGTAATTCCACAGTTTTCTCCATCTTGTTTTCTCTGTATTGCTTCTGCTGATCACTTTCACCTTTGCTGGCATGATTCCCACCTTTTGGGATGTGATGCAGCTTCATTGCTCTTCTTCAGCCTCTCCACCAAGCTGTTCTGAAAGTATGTAGTTTGCTCTAAAAGTAATGCTTTCTATTTCTTTCCATGGAAATGATAACAAATACAGAGAACACACGAACATCATTTGACAGAGCAAATTCTCAGCTACAAAGCACTCTTCTTCAATGCAGTCACCACCATTAGCTCTGCATTTTCACCAGTGATGAACAAGAGCTGCATGCTGCACTGGTAACAACCTGTACCAGTGGAGGTGACCACTGTTGCTGCTGCCAATGCTGAAACACACCACCACCACCCCTCACCATGCTCACATCCACTGTTTAGTCTTCATAAGTGTTCAGCAAGTGTTGATGAATGTCAATGACGTTTTTTTCTGCATGGAGGAATTCAGTTCCACCCCTTTGCTCCATCCACACTTCCATGTTAGACGCCATTGTGTCAGAGTGCCCTTCTGCTGCCATCTGTCACACAGCAACAAAATGAAATGGAATATTGGTGGGAAGGTTCAGCCTCTGCTGCTATATCACCAACATCCACCTCTGATGTCATGGGCCAAAGTAATAAAAAGAAGGCATTACCTTTGGAGCAGCCCTTGTACTTTTATATGAGGATGTCCAGGTGCAAGTCATTTTCTCTCAACAACTATTTTTTTTTTTTGCTGTTTTGCATCTTGTTATTGCATGCTATGCATAATTATAGTGTATGCTTTAGGCCCTTTTTCAAGCAGCACAGGTTTCTTGAAAAATTCTGAACAAAACTACAAATGCTATGGCTCTGTTTGTATAACAAGCAGCCCTGATTTACAGTGGTGCTGCTGTCTAATTATGAAGATACATGATACTAAGGGTGGCTCATGAAAAAAGGGAAAGAAAAGTAAAAGAAAAAGGATGCCCTGTAAAAAACATATGCAAATAGCGAGGCAGATAAATCTGGTCATAATCAATTGCGGTATTTTAAGTAGAAACAAGAAAATTCCACCATTAACAACAAATAGATCCTCCTTAAAAATAAGAGTGGTTTCCAAACACAACTGGGCAAAGAAAATAAAATATCATGCTATATGTAATTTATTTATGCATTTGGAGAAAACAACGAGGATGTAAGACGAGCATTATTTCTGAAAAACATTACTATAGCAGTACCTTTACTGGCCTAGGTACTTGCAATGATTTTAGTATGACCCAGGCACTCTGGTGCTGACAGGACCCAGACCTGATCTACCTCACCTTCATTCTTCATTCCACCCCAACTAATCAACACATATTTAAAAATCATGTTAAAAAAACACAGAGGCAGGAGGCACTTGCAGCCTATCAAAGTGTAGGTCCTGACTTTCTTTCAGTACCCCCAATCATCAGCACACTGGGGTTCCTCCATGAAGATAAACAGTGTCAGCATACTTTGCTTAAGTTTGTGTGTAACTGTTTGTTTTTGTTTAAGTAGCTGTTTAGCAGCCTAGGAATATTGTAAATATCCATTCTTAAGTAGGAACAACATAGCTGTTAGATTTACTTTTTTCTCTCTCTTCCTAACATTATTTTAAATAAGTACTGATTTGCTAAAGCAGTGTGGGTGATCCTAATATTTCATAACTGAAATTAAAATAGATGGATTTTCGGCTCCTGGGTACCATCTGAAGGCACACTCCCTTTAATTGCTCTTACTGCATATAACAAACTTCTGCCAAATTTTGGTATCTGGTATTTTTTTAGACAGAACAAAAGTCAAGAACATCTGCTATAGAAAAAAAAATAAACCTCTTTACTTTGAAAATGTTCAAATGAATAAAAGTTGATTTCAATCAACCTTTTCATCAAAAATATTTTGAAATGTTTCCCCCATGAGCTTCACTATAGAGTAAGTAGAAGTTCCGAAATAGGTCTACAGGCTATTGTAACTTCTTGTGAGTTGGTATAATTCCAGTGATACCACAATTTATATTAGCCTAGGATACGGCCTTTTATTTTTGTGCCAAATTACATGAATTAGACATTGATGAAAATCTGGATAGGGAAATGCATGAGGAATGGCAGGGTTTTCCGTAAGCATGAATACTGCAGAAATAGCCTACTGCCTCCCGTAATGCTGGGATTTTGATTTTGAAAAGCATCACTGTTCCTCTAATGTCCAAACTAGAGCTAAAACCATATAGTTCTCAGTTCATTCCCTTTTCTCCATCCCCTCCCTCTCCTGAATCAACCTTCATGTCTGACTGAGACACTGATCTTCCTGTCTGATAAGACATCGTGAAACTGAAATAGTGGCTGCTTTCTTCCTAATGTATAGGAATATTTTTAGAATGAATACATTTGAATAAACGGTACCAGAGAGCTCTTTTTTTTTTTTTTTTGTAGTAGATGAAGGTGACTGGGAGCTATTTTAAGCCTTCCAATTAAAACTACTCTGCTTTTGTGTAATTGTTGCTAAATTATCTTCCCCATTAGAAGGCCAAATGTTGGAGGAGAATGACTCCAGAAAGAATCCAAATCTACGTTCACAGTTGCACAGGCAGAAAAAGACGGATTTTGCACAGATTCATTCTGCCTACTGGCTGCACTGAGACAGTGTGAACAACAGCCTTCAAAGCTATTTTTTGAAGGTATTCTTCAGAGACAGAGCACCAGGCTCAGCACAGGGTTCTCCCCAAGCAAAGGAAAGCAGTCACAACGATTCTCTGGGAAATCTGGAAGAGTATTCCTTTTCTCAGCCTGCTATCTATCTGTAAAGTGAGGAGCATGCTGCCTCTCTACCTCCGGATTTATCATTAAAATATTCATATTCTACTGAGCTGATATATTCTAAGCATTCTATATTCACTCCTCAGCCTTGTGCCTTCAAGGATGTGGTAACAGCAGTATTTCCTCTTGTGATACTGCTTATAATATCTAACTTTACAGAAACCACTTTGGAAGAACTATTCACAGTAACACATCCCTTTCTACCTTTGGGGTACCCACAGCTCCTTTTCAGGATTCCAAGACAATACACGAGCTGCGTATCTCTCCTTGAGCGCCTTCTCAAGACATGTCAAATTACATTAAAGTTCTATTGACCTGTAGGTGTCCACATTTACCTGAAAGCACGACCTGTTGTTCTTCACACACACAAAGTTGTCCTAATGGACCTGACACAAGGCTCTTCCAGGGAGTTGCACCTGGCCATAGCTTTCCATTATCCTGTAGCTCCTGGCCTATCAGGCCCACACTCTCACCCGCCTCAAACCACCCTGCGTGGCAGAAAGCCTTTCTGTCTACCAGAATGGAATGAGGCAGACAGCAGTGATTGGCATAATTAGACTTCAGCTAAAAACAAGCATGAAAACAACCTTCTTGTCTAAGCATGACTTAATTCACAGTGAGACAGTAAACACTCTTGGAGTCAAGCTCAAAAACTTGTTATTCAGGAATGAAATGTGACTTTCATGTCAAAAGCTTCTATACAATTTCTAGTGGTACTGACATATTTTACACCAGAAACAACAGCTGTATTAAAAATACAGATTATGTCAAAGAATTAAAGGTGTTAAGCTGTGATTACCAATATATTTATTAAAATCTGTATATCATCAGGTTGCTGCCTCATAACAGATTCTTCTATGTTCTTTTTTTGCCAGTCAGAACTGAAAAACACTTTTAGGCATGTAAATTCTTCTGCCAACACAAAAATAAACCAACCTACTCTATTCAGTTTTGATAGTAACATACATTATCTTGATAAAATCTCCTTTTACCTTTTATTACTACTGTAACTCAAGTGTCACCCTTGTATTGACAGTAATAATATACAAAGTCATTCCTTTTGTTTCCTGCTCGTATACGTTCTGATTAATTAAATGCAGCACAGTATTTTACTATGATGAGCTCTCACTGCTAAATTCCATACTGAAGATTAGGCAGCAATGCCGAAAATGCAAAACTGAGATTTGAGGATGTACAGCGAGGCTGTGAGTAAGGCATGAAGGAAAGTCAAGGACTGATTCCATTATTTCAAGGAAGAGGCACAATCTGAAATGGTACATTGCTTGTGACAAAAAATGGAAGCTTTCTGGCATTGATACTAAAAGGAGACAACAGCTCTTGTAGGTTCCTTCAAGATGTCTTTCTCTTTTGCAACATGTAGGAAGTGGCTACAGAGAAGCTGTATGTAATGTTTCCACACAGAGAAATCTCCTTTTAATTGTGAATTGTCACTTCACTCACTTTTTCTGGAAAATTCTTCTCTAAAGCTGCATTCAGATCTGACTGACCTTATTGTTTTTCAAAACCAAAGAATATTGAGGTTAAGTTTATCATTTCCAAACGGATATTCCCTATTTAAATGAAAATGCCACCTGATGCTTGGGGAAAGCCAGGGAGCAAACTGGACTGCCTTCACCGAATGCCTCTCTAAATGATGGTCCTCTTTGCTCTGCACCAGTTTTAAGCATGTATTGACATGTTGGTATCTAAAAGTCTGAAACTGATTATTTTAATTTATTCTGGAAGTTTTAAGAACCTGTGGGACTTGTGGGTTTAGTAAAAGCAAAGATTTCTCTAAGTGATTTTATTGTAGTGCACTTTGAACTCAGAAGGAACCTGAATTTCATAAAAGGAATGGTCAGAATGTATTAAAAATGATACTCCTTCAGGCTGCGTAACCTAAGCACTGAAAGTCACCTCTTACTTGTGAAGATACTAGATGGAATCATCATAGAAGAGTCAAGCACATCAATTAAAACAAATGCTTTAAATCTTTGGGGACCTCCTCTTTTTATTCACCTATCATGTACATATTTCTAGTCATTCCAACACAACTATTCAAATTTTCCTTTTTAGATTGAAGAACAGTAGCTTCTGGTCACAAAAGCACAGTAGTCATGATAGCTGTTTCTCATATTCAGGCAGACAGACATGATAACACTAAGAGATCTGAGAAATCTTAATTAATTATATGATCAAACCCCTGGATAACATTTTTTAATCAAGGATAACACTTTAAAAAGCAGAAGTATCACTAATAACAGAAGGAGGGAAAACAGTCTGTCATCCAGAATTGATTTTTCTCTTCTAGCACTATTCAAGAGATGTATCTTTTTCTCAACATACAGGTGCTACTCCATCAAATTCTGTGAGGATACACATTACATTTGATTGTTTAAGACATGAAATTAGACTAAATATAGAAGACAGTGTCAAGACTAGTTAATTATTTCTAAACATGAACTGTACACAGGAAACTTGGCTATATCTGATATAAAAATGTCCCTCTCTTCGAAAAGCTGAAACTGGGGCTAACTACCATAGTAAAAATTACTTCTCATAGCAGTGTTGAACATTTGTGGAAGGAAACTAACTTAGTCTAGCAACAAGAACATGGCATCAGTAACAGCCAATGTTTAATGGTGGAAAATCTTCATATTACTTGTATTCATTCAGATACATACAGGCTGCGTATAGAATCACAGCATCACAGAAATGTTGGAAGGGACCCACAAGGATCAAGTCCATCTCCTGGTTTCACTTAGAGCCAACCCAAATCCAAACCTGAGAGTTTTGTCCAAACACTCCTTGAACCCTGGCAGCTTGGTGCCATGACCACTGCCCTGGGGAGCCTGTTCCATGCCCACCACCTTCTGGTGAAGACCCTTTTCCTAACCCCCACCCAACTCTCCCCTGACACAGCTCCATGCTGTTCCCTTGGGCCCTGTTGCTGTCATCAGAGAGCAGAGCTTAGCGCTGCCCCTCTGCTCCCTGTGAGGAGCTGTAGGCCGCCATGAGGCCTCCCCTCAGCCTCCTCTTCTTCAGGCTAAAATAAATTAGAACCCTGAATTAAAGTATAGCACTATAGTACCACCTAAGTGTTCTCTTTAGGATGGCTGTTCATTGAGGAAAAAAGGGAGAACAGCTCATCAGCTAGAGTCTCACAAAATGTACATAGAGGATTTCTGGTCCAACTAGCATTTACTGATCAGTTGAAGGACTAAATGAATCACTGAGAAAGAGAATTCCCACACAAAGAAGCCAGGTGTGAGTTTGTATTCATCCAGGAAGAAAAATGAACTTTAATCAAGCTTCTGGCACAAAAAAACAACTGGGACATTACATTAGAGGACACCATCACAAGAATGGCTTCTTTACACCATTCTATTCATCAGTACGTTCCTGGTTTTTATCTTGAATCTCCTAAGTACAAATATATGTAAATTCTGCTTATGTCGAAAATTTCATCTTACAGAGTACTGGACATATATGGTGACACTGAAAAACTGCCTTCCTTTTTTAACTTTCAAAACAGAAACAGCAAGTACACCTTTATTGTTTTACTGCCTTATACTAGTGCTTACTATTTTCTAGATTAGTAAGGGCTGACTTAAGATGCCTAATTACTATACAAGCATTTAGGATACTTTTTGGTAATACTCTAATTCTAAATCAAAAGTACAGAGAAAACTTTCACAACATCAGTTTAGGCAAATTCACAGACATGATGTACTACACATTCCAAATACACAGCAAGAATGCTAGGAAAACAATTTAAGTAGGTGGTACTGAATCTCTTCAGAAGGAGGAAGACAAAAGGTAAAGTGAAAGACAGTTCGGCTCACAGTAATTCCCCAAACCTGTTTAAAAATCAAATGATCAAATTGCAAATCTGAACCTCACCTTTTGGCTGATTAAAAATATCTCATTAGTCCACACAAGATCATCATTGTAAGACATATTAGTCTATTCTCACTGACAGTAACTTATTGCCAACTCCAAATTGAATATTGATGTTTTGCTACTGAAATGTCAATGCCAAAAATTATACATAGCTCTCTAGAATCAATGGCACCTTTAGATTTATCTACACCTACAACCAAAGGAAGCTCAGTAAGTCAGAACTGGTTAATTCAGTTAAAAAGTCTTCATACTAGTTTTTTATAACACAACTAAGTGCTCTTTGTCAATTCTGTTTAAAAGTATTTGTGGGTGTGGAGGCAGGGGAGGGAACAACTATTACCTTGAGTAAGAAACTAATCCAACATACGCGATGGAGCAAGACCAGCACTTTGCTGCTCTGTCATGTATAGATGCTTTGAAAATTTTATTTATTGTCTTCATTGTCACTTCTTCAGCTGACATTGAACAAAAAATACTCCAGTTTAACAAGCGTTTATGTATACGCTTAAACCTTCATTAAATGTGATGCAACTTAATCATAGAAAAGTCTTGTAAAATTATGGGTTTGCCCAACAAACTGCTGATTGCTAGTGCTTTCCTAGCTTCTGCTGGTTTTGAAATCTCAAGATAGACAAGGTCTATGTAACATAGCACAAAGTCTTAGAAGTTGCACCAGCACCTCTTTGAAACTCACCATCACTCACACTTTTCTAACAAGTCCTATTGTTCAAAGACTAACAATCCATACAGAAAATCATTGTGTTTGGGGTTACCATTACAAAAGGATTTTTTTCTACTGTTTCTGGAACGTGAAAGAGAGTTGGCAAAAATGGGCTGCCTTTTTCAGTATTTACAAATGGCTTCCATCCTCAGAAGGTGCCTAGAAGGAAATGCTGTTACTTTTCTTTTCACAATCACCACCTACATCTCGTAGCAGGGTTTCACTCACAGCAAAGGCTGATTCACCCTTTTTTCTCTTCCTACTAAAGAAATACAATACATTAAAATGCACAGCCTTGGGGTTCAGCTTGTTAAATAAATGCTGAAGAGCAGAATATTCACTCCCCCGTCTTAGGTCCTGGAAAGGTTGCTGATTTTATTTTTCAAAAGGGCCAATTTTCCACCTTGAATATACAGCTCATAGTGGCACTTCTATCAAGAGGGGGTAACTCTTCAGCTCAGCAGCCCATTTAAAACCATGAATTTGGAGCAGCTTTTGCATAGCTTCTGGTTTGATTATTTTTAATATATAATAAAAAAGCTTTTGAAAGTCTTTTTTTCACCATGTGTAAAAGAAGTAGCTTCAATAGCAGAAAGATTCAGAGAGGAATGTTCTTTCCTACAGACAACTAAAACAACTTCAAACATAAAAGTCACAGGTGAATAAAGTCTTGAAGAGAGTAAAATTGAGCCTATACCCTTAACTAAGGATGAAGAAAGTATTCACGGACATAATTTTCTTGGCAGAAGCAGCACTGTCTTCCACAGTAGCAAAATCAGCTATCATAATAAGGTAGTTTACATGAGATATTTTCAAACTTTAGAAAACTAAGTTTTCCAAATACTTAACAGGACTACCTTTGAAGTATAAATCAAAGATAATTTAGAATATTATAATACAGAGTATCATAAAGAAGTATGTTTAAGAACAGGAATATGAACCTTCCATTTTCAAAAGTGTAAAGCAATAAGAATTGTCAAACATAGCCTTGTACATCTGAAGGATCACTTTTTGTCTCTCATCTAATAAAATCATCAATAAATACAAAATCAAGAAGAAACACAGAATACAGATAATTTATCTTAACAGAAAACATGCAGTCGTATTCAGTTTTAAATCTTCAGGCTCAGCTTGACTCCTTATCTACTCAGATTGATGAAAATATAGGAAGAATAACCCAGATCACAGCATCATTTTCCCTCTTCTTGAGATGAAAGCATGCTTGCTAATTAATCCAAAGCATCACATTACATTTAATTTACTGCATAAGAGTATTTTAATACAACCGATTGCTAAAAGTGTCAATGAGACAATAAGCAAGGGTACTTTCTACAACAACTAGAGGTATTATAAGGTTGCATTAGGTAAATAAAGCTGTATAGTAGTATAAAATTAGAGTCAATTAAAATGGAACATTTACCTTGCAAAATCCAGGGTCCATGGATACAAGCAGGAAAGACAGAGTTCACTGCCAAGTTTTCCAGCTCTGAGGCTCACTTACTAGAAAACAAGAGGAAAATCCATTTAGACTTGTCACTTGTACTGAGGTTTTTAAAATGGCAATGTTCTTAGTGAAATTCCTTGAGATGGTTTAGGATCATATTTAGCTCCTATCCAAAAAGGAACAAAAAAGATGTCAGCACCATAAATGACTCTGCTGAAGTAAAGAGCAGAGGCAAGTGAAAGCTCCCAATAATACCAAGTAATACTGTGTACTCACTGGCATTCATGGACAGCAGGTAACTGCGTTAATCACAATAGCTTACTAAACAGTAACTTAGTTACTGCCACACACAGTTTACTCAGGGATCTGAAGGTGATACTGACACAAGTAGTACACCAAGAAGACACAGAGACAATAAAAGTCTTCCCAACAGGAAGATTAGCTCTTCTCTTCTGGTGATGGAAGCTGGCACCTCCACAGCCTTTTCCACCCATGCCTCCAACTCTACAGACACACCACATTAAATTGAAATCAAAACTTTTCATTTACCTTAATGGAACATATGATAAAACCTGTATTCAACAGCAAAGGTAGGGGAGTTAAGAAAAGCTCTCACTTTACATTTGTCACGACCAGAACAGCTCCTGATAAAGCAAAAGTACTATAGATGATACACCAATCCAAACTACACTGGCACCAAAGACTATGAAGGACTGTGTTATTTCTGAAAATTGATCTGAAATAGATGTCATAGGCTCTTTTGAGAAACATGCCCCCCTAAGCCTTTCAGAAGGCAGACCAAGAGAACAAAATACTTTGGATCCTGCCATACAGAAATAACTTATCAAAGACCTGAAAAAGAAGACTGCACCTCTTCATAAAGCACACTGTGATCTGGCAAAGCTTATTTTGAAAAGTGAAATAACGGCACATAAAAGTAAAGAAAGAAATGCACTTAAAATTTTCAACTCCACTACACAAAGCTGCTTCCCTGACAGAAGAACTTGAGCTCCTCATTCACCTCCCAGCTTCCTCCTCAGGGCTTCCTGCTTCAGCACGAGATTTGCTTCAATCCTCCATTCACTTCTTAGCATCTAATTTTCAGTCATCTTACCCCACAAAGGAATGTCAAATTGTGTGAAAATGAAAACATCATACATTGTCTTTTTTAATGCAGAGCTGCAATGGGATTTAGCTGAAAATACTACACCCTAGACACAGTTATTTTGAAGGAATTAAATAATTCAGCAAATAGTCTAGAAATCCGCCTCCAAAGTTCACATAGAGAGGTTTAGGTAACAGGGGGACTGCAAACAGAGGTGGCTTCTGCAGAAGGAGGGAAAGAGGTGCTCCAGCCATGGAGTAGTAGAAGTTCCTTGCAGCCCAGGAGAGGCCCACGGTGTAGCAGGGGAAAAGAGCAAAGAAGGAGCAGCAGAAATGAAATGTCATGAGCTGAGAGCACGTCTCATTCTCTATTGCCCTATGCTGCTCAACATGGGGGTAGGAAGTGGAGGAGCTGGGAATGAAGGATTGAAACTAATCCTGGGAAGAAAGGAGTGTGGGAAGGTATTTATGGTTCTTTTTTTTCTCACCATCCTACTCCATTTTTTACTGGAAATAAATTACAGGAATCTTCCCTACGTTGAGTCTGTTTCACCACTGATGGTAATTGATAAGCAAACTCTCTGTTCTTATCTTAACACGCAATATTTTTTTTTGTCTTATTTTTTACCCATGTCCTGTTGAGGAGTGAGGGTGACGGTCTGCCAGCCAGCCAAAGCCCATTCACCACAGTTTCTCTTACATACTTCGGGCAGTTCTTGATTATGAAACCCAGATAGAGGTGTCTACTCTTGTTGCCACTGGGCTTAAGTCACCCTTATGAGGAAAGGTCAAAAAAGCCATTCTGTTTCAGTGTTGTTTTGTGGTAAAGGTTACAACAGGACAATTCTGCTTTAGTAAGAACAAATATTTGGTTATTCAGTGCATGTGCTGTTATATTGATTAGATCGACATTGCTTGAGGGCGAAGGGTAAGCAAGCTGTTCTATCGTCACAGTATCTGACTTCATTATTTTTGGACCACTTTATTTGTTTCAGTGAAAAGTATTTTCCTCCAAAAGAAAACTGCTATTTTAAGAATAGCAATCTTTCCATGCCGCTTTCCCACAGAAGCAACAGTTCTTTCATACTGTGTTGAAAGAGCGTCTTGCAGTCTAAATACATATTCCACTGTAACATTCTACACTGTATTGAATTCCTGAACATATAATGTAGTATCAAACTAAATAAAGAGCAAGCTTCAAAGGTTCAAAGCGAACTCACCTTGTGATTTTAATGGAGAAGGGGAGGAAACTTTATTTGAACTCATGGCCTTTTTTTATTTTCAGATCTTCGTTTCCTAGGGAATACTGTAGCTATTTTTGAATCTTGCCTTTAATTAGTTTGGATTATTATCAGACTAAATACAGAATAAAATTAGAACAACAATAAAAAAGAAAACCGTAAAAAAAAAATCAAAACGACCAAATCTCTAAAAGTTTCTTTCATTTCCTTTATGCTGAAACAAATTTTAAATATGGTAGGCAATTCCCTTCACTTTTGGCTGCAGACACAACAGATTTAAAATAAAGATCAGCCTGAGCCTTTGGAGGCCAGGGAGAACTTAACTCAGAACTGTGCTTTATATTCTATCACATCTTCAAAGGACAATTTAAATGACCTGATTTATGTCCTCCTCAAGATGCAGCACTACAGTGGAGTATCATTACCAAAATCTATCCATGGAATAAGCAAAAAAATCAAAATTCCAAATGGTAGAAATATCTTTGTCTCAATTATGCATTATTTCTGAAGGAAAAACCCAGGTGGCAGTAGAGGACTAAAAGCAGGTTGTTAGGACAGATCCTAATGGGCATTCAGGAGGTCCATGACTAAGATTCTCTGGCTCAAAAGAAAAGATAGTTGTATAGATAAGAGATTGCCTAAGCCTTAAGAGACAGAGAAATTAATCATCTTCTCTGGCAGTGGGGTGTCTCTGGTGTCTCATTTTACAAGCCACCCTTGGCCCCAAGCTGCTCTTTAGGTGGCACCAAGCTGATGATGGAGAACCACACACACTTACTAACCAGGTGTGAAAAAGTAGAGGAAATTCACTGCTGCTGAGTGTTCAGTGATGCAAATGGAACAAAAAATCCCTCTCAGTACATAAAAGTAGTGGGCTCTGATCTTAGTACTACACCTCACTTAGAAGTAAGAACTGGGAGATTTAGAAAGCAGGTCTGGGGAAACATCAGCTTAGTAGCCAAAAAACCAAACCCTAATGCTAACAATGATTGTGAACAGAGGAGAGTTAAAAATAGAAAAGTTCGAAGAGAGGGATGAGAGGGGAGGAACTACCACAATTTTCTGTGAAATTGATAGCGGCCACAGCAAGAACTGGTGGGAACAAGACAAAATCCAGCAGAAGGAAAGTCCAAAACAATCAAAACGTCCATGTGATTCATTGATTGTGCAGGGAAAACACAGACCATTTTGCCCCAGGTGCTGACCATAGTCAAATTTTATGGAGGAAAAATCATCTGCAGAAACCACCCTTTGGTATGTCTCTGGAATACTTCATCTAAATCCGTGTATTGCAATGGCAAAACTGCAATCTGAGCCAAGCTGTTGCTTGAAGGAAAAGAACAACTGTCACAAAAATAATGCTGGGAGCATCACAACATCAAACAGGAAGTCACCAAAACACACTACACAGAGAACAGTATGGAGATATTACAGAGATTTCTGCTGGATTTTTTGAGCCACATGTCAGACACATGAAAAATGAATGAAGATTGAACTTTTAGAGAAAAATAAAATAAACATGAGCATCAGGAAAGTAAGTTACGTGGCCTATATAATCTAAAATGTGTCAAGCATTAAAGGCCACAGAGCTAAAATGTGGAGATGCAACACAACCAAAAAGGCTTACTGTCAAACAGTAAATATTTTGTATTTTAAAAAGGAATAAAAATCCTATTAATAATGCTGAATCCAGATCTGTATCTTGACACTGTAGTTAATTAGTTTTATGTGTAACTTATGGCAAGGTTTCAGGCACAGAATAATGAATTCTTTTGGCAATATAGTTTTGTAAGGCTAGTCATCATGTTTTCCCTCAAATAAAATCAGTGACTTTCTTTCAAAGACTTCCAAAGAGAGTTTTTACAGGATACACCAAGGGGATCATTGTTCATTTTTTAAGTCTGTCATAGTTCAAAATATGATCTTAAAATGCACATTTCTTGTCAGGCATTAACAAATTGAACAAATAAAAAACTCTACATAAGCCTAGGGCAGTCAATGTTATTGGTTTTTTTGTTCTGTTAAGCAGATATATTATATCATTTGCAATATATACTAAGCTCAGAAAAAAAAATAAAATCAAAATGAACTATCAAATATAAAAATAAACCATACTGGATGCAGATGGTTTCTCCAAAAGCATATCTCAAAGACATGGTACTGCAGAAAATCATTTTAAAAATGTGCACTGGGGTCTGTAAATACGACTTTAAACATGACCATTCAGTCAAAGTTATGAATACGTAGCAAAAAAACACGTTACTGCCCTGAGCAGAGTTCCCAAGTTGTGCCACATTGCTGTAAGCCACAGGCACCTATTTCTCCTGCAATACACTCTCCCAAGCTAAGGAGAGTTTCACAGCAGCAAAATGGAAGTGCAGCTTCTTCAGAGGAGCCATCACACTCAAATGCCCACTGTTTCCTATTGAAAGTCACAGGACACACTAGGCTCTGTATATATGTAATTGCATTTTAGCATTTCAGTTCCTGTACAAGAAAATTCTGAAAGCACAAACAAAACAAAGCACAAAAGCTGACATTATGACGCAGCACTGCAAGAGGGGATTTATCATATACTTTTGAGGATCCATCAGACCTATCATCCATGACTGTATCTTTCATATCTAATATTTAACTACAGAAGCTGGATATAGGGTTGTTTTCATATTTTATCATTTGACCAAAAATATATATTTCTTTGGTTTATTTCAATTAACACAAGTGACCAACATTCAACTGAGGAAGTATTTTCAGTTATATAGTAATTCAAAAGCTAACACTATTTCTTCAAGCTTTCCTTTCGAAATATCCTCAAGAGTTATATGTTCTTCACTTCCTACATTTTTTAATCAGGAAGACATTATGCATGAATTTTGAAAACTAATAAATTTCAGATTTCTGAAGCCAATGCATATATTATCTCATTTGCTTTGCACAAAGCTCTTGCACATTCATTGCTGCTTTTGTTGAAAGTCAAAAGAATGGATACTGATGCATTCTGCAATAAGAGAATTAAATTTTGTCATTCTCTTCATTTTTCATCATCATATTACCTTCAGCTGAAATGAATGCTAAGTTTAATATTTAAGAACTATTACAGACAAGAGAGATATGAAGAAGCTTAGACCTTTGTAAAATAGATCTAAAATTCTCTTTAAACATTTACTTCCTATGACTCTCAGAAAATGACCAATTTCTCAATAAAAGTCACAATAATTGGTCACTCTTCGAAATATCATCAATATTTCACAAACAAAATGCAAAATAAAAATTACTAAGAAATGAGAGCAAAAGCCATAAAGAAAATTTTGGAATCCTGATGAAATCACAATAACCTGCCTCTCCAGCATTTGTTTTCCACCAACCAGTTCTTTATCCACTACTTATTTATTCACCAACAAGACTTCTCCATAAAGACTACACAATTCCTCCACACACTGCTCAAATGCTGTCAGTGTTTACAGCCCTCTACCAAAATCAAATGCCATGTATCTGGAAAACCAGAGGAAGGTGGTATTTACGCCTTGACTATATAATAACTACTATGTGTTGGTATTTATTTCATTAGTGCCCTTTCAAACTGAAATGTAACAAATATCCATGTATGAGAAATTACAAGAATGGAACTTAAGAAAGCACTTATCCGTCTGAGCATAAACCTAACAATACTCTTGTATCTCCTGTAGTTGCCTACTACTGTCTTTGTTCACAAGCGTCTTCCATCTCTATTTTTTACCCACCTGTACTATGTCCAATAGCAACATTGTTTTCAATGATACAATGATAATTTCTGTTGCAAGAATGTGTATTTAGTTTTCTGCTATTGGAAACCTGACCTTCTGAATTTCTTTCAAATCTTAAGGACAAGTTAATGATAAGAATCAATAATATGCATAGTTTCCACAAAATCTAAAAGTAGGCCTTGTGCCCCCTTGCAACAGCCAATGTATGTCAGAGCAAATCCTTCAGTTAAGCTGCTGTTTGTAAGTTTGTTCAGGTAAGCATGCTTAATCTTTTATTTATTACTCAGAGCGGACCTGTGTCTCTTCTAAGTCAGAGAAAAGTAAGAAATACGTGGATGCTATTTATGTTTGCCAGGGGTACATACAGCAATTTCAGTACCATTGCTATGGTTTAATGATATCACAAAGTGTTGCTAAAATCCAAGTAAACTGACAGAGGAACTAATCAAGGGATTACGTTGCTCACCACTTCTCCAGCATACCATGAAGCAAAGAAATTTGAGTTGCCTTGAGACTTTGTCTTCTACACTTTTCATTTTCTCCTTATTCCTAGTCATACATGCAAGTGCCTGAATTAAAAAAGTTACACCTACAAAATAAGGCAGCTCTCCAGCACACATACATGAGATGCACTGCATTTTATAGCTGTAATCTACCTGTAATGTAATTGATCTCTTTTAGTAATATAAAATAGAACATAGAACTGTCACTGTAACTAAATCAACTTTATACGAATGTTCTTATACTAAAGCAAAATGTTATTTGACCTTGCACTTGTAAGATGATGGATGATTCAAGTGCAGACCTGATCCATTTTGGTAGACTGTGTTTAGAAAATAAATGAAATTTGTCTTCAGATTGGGGAACTGAGCTCTTGTCCCCAAGGTTTGAAGTAATCTTAGTAGAATTCTACTCTGGAAGAGAGTACCAATACATTTATGCTTTCCTTACCCTTTGGCAACATTAGTTTCAGGATAAGAGCTCTAGCAGCAAATATTTTGTTCTGTAGTCAGAGCTTGGTGCAGCTAGTCAAGCAAATCAAAACACTCTGAACTCCAGATGCTTCATTTCATGAATTCACCCCAAAGCAAACAGATTACCATCTGGGCATATGAAAGAGAAAGATAAAATACACACTTAAACTAGTTTGTGTTTGTGAATACAGTGTGTGTAGTTTGAGTTCAGTATACTAGTATAACATTATTTTCAGAGCTAAAATACTAAGAACTGCAAGTGTTTTCTGCCTGAATGGTATCAGAGATACTACTTAGATTTTAAGCTGAAATTTTGGATGAAATCTAATACACTCTAATTCAATTGGTAAATACTCTAAGAATATCAATAACTTTGACCCAACACCATTGATAACATCTGGACTTGAGATTTATTTTTCCAATTACTGTTCTTCATTTCAGATATTCAAAAAATGTATTGAGGCTATTAAAAGCATATTACTTCTGAGAATGAATGTCAACTGCCCCAAATAACTGAACTCATTTTCCTGGAAGGCCTTTACAAAATATTTTTCTTATCTACATGTAGGTTAAAGTTCACAATATAAATATATACAAAGCAGATCATAAACTCTTCCCCCATGATTTCCCCATAAATGCACTTTACTCTTCACAAAAGCCTTAAGTTTTTTTTTCACAAGGCTTTGAATATCTACTATGAAATTTTGGACCCACTGAAGATCTTCCACCAAGTCTAGCCAAGCTTATACTTCACCTTTTCATGTCTTTTGCCACAGAAACACATTTCATTGCAGACTGATGTTTGTGGAACCATGTAGGCTGAAATCTTTCGTGACACTTTGCACGATGGAAGTACTAGATGTCTGCACCACAGGACAAATGCAGCAGCAGAACACTATTTGAGAAGTGAAGGAACTGAATTTTGGGGAAAAGATAGCTAATTTTTCCTGGACTTCAAAATTCCCAGCAAATTCCCAGTGGACATTCTCCACTGTCTTGACAGGTAAAGAAGTCAGGAGAATCATGATGCAGGAGAGAAAAAGGTTTCAGGCAGAGCCACTTTGTAGTTTATGGACTTACTGCAGGTAAACTGGGGTTGACCTAAATGCTCCAGAATCCCAGACACCTACCAGTGTTCCAGGCTCTGTACTGGGAGAAGCACCTTCCATCTGGGAACCAGACAGACATCATTCCTATCCCTACTGCATTTACAGTAACACAGCTCCTGCAAATCTCCTGGTGCTTATGGGGCGAGCAATCCTCACAACAGTAAAAGAACAGGTTCATTTTGTTTATATCAGAAAAGGGGAGAAAACTCTGAGTGGTATAAGTAAGGATGAGTGTTCAATAAACACACACAGCAAACACTTGATCTTTTCTCCCCTTTTGTACACAAAGGAGACAATATTTTCCAGAAGAGTTTTGTGAAGTTTGACATTGTTTTTTTAAAAATATTATTATTATTTAAAAGATATAAGAAATCCAATAGTTTTTCTCAAGAAGGAAAAAAAGAAGTGTAAAGATCCACATTTATTGAGAGCTAAAAGTCAATAAGGTCCTCAGAGAATTTAAGTCAGGAACTGAACTTCAGATTTGACAACCAGGATAAGTAAACTCTGAAATACATGTCTTCTGCCTATCTACGCAATGCAGCTTCAAATTGCTTCCTTTCTCTCAGTTAGAAAGTAATTAATATAGAACCTTTGAAAGAAAGTTTTAGATGCACTAAAATGGACAGGATCCCTCCTCCCTTCCCCCAGAGATACGCACGGCATTACTGTAATTGCTGAACCACAGCAGCACCGATAGTGCATACAATTTTTGAAGCAAGATATCTCTATATCGCAATTTTTTGACTCTGCTTATTGGCAAAGGTATGTGTTCAGATGAGAGTGTAAATTATTTCTTGTACAATCTGGTACATTGAGTCACAAGTGTTATAAGCTCAAAATATGCCTGCAAATGCATCACAGCAGATTTTACAGGAAAGAGCAAACTATAAGTGAATAGAACTGCAGAGAGAAACTATTCTGACATACTGAATAAACTTTACTAAGAATAAAAAAAATAAGTATTAGTCACTTAGTGTCATTAAGAAACTACATGGAGGTCTGTAACTGCCAACATTTACAGTCTGAATTTAGCATTTCATAACTGCGTCTGGTGGTGGCTACAGACTATCTGTAGCCTCAAAGTAAGAACCCTTCCACTTCAGGTGACATTTCTGTGATCTGCACATACCACTTTCTTCACACTATTTATTTAGCTTTGCTGAGATTGTTTTCAAACCATGTGAATACTTGCTTTTGCTAACTTGAAGACTCAGTAACTTTTTTCTTTTTTCTTGTATCTTTTTTTTTTTTTTTTTCCCCCACAATGAAGTCAGTAATCTAAAATAGGAGTATGGTCAGTGAGGCTCAGAATAAGTCAGTTCAGTGTAAGATACAGCAGATGGTATTCTAAGTTAATATTAGCTTTGAATTTAGCCATTTGATTTCTTTTCTATAAAAGGAAATGTGCAAAACAGGTGAGATTTTAGAGAGACCATGCCCCAGAAAAAAACCCACTGTAGGCAGGAATGTGTAAACATGCTTTTCATTTTAAAAGAACCTGAATATTACAAAAGCAGACTGAAAAGAGAAAAGAAAAAAACATTGTCTAAAGGAGAGCTTGGTCGCTGCTGTTAGGATACAGAAAAGCAGCGAGTCACATAAAATATATTAAGTATACTAATCAAATTGTTGTAAGAAAACATGCAGAAATGTAGATAAAAAAAAGTTTGTTGATATTCTTTTATGCAAATAAACAAGTAGTTTTAGTATACACTTATACAACCAGTATTTTTGTTTGCTTTACCTCCAAAAAAGTCCCTGGGTATAGAAGACTTTCTATAATGTATTTACATTTCTGAAACTAAAGATCAATGCATAACTAAGTCGAATATTACACTAAGAGTGCTGTTATATTAATATAATTTATGCAGAAGTTTCACTTTTTGTAGAGTGTGAAAATGCAGGATGATGTACTTATGTATGCAGTACTCTTTTATTACCATGCCAAGGCAAGAACTGAACGCTGTCACAGAGAAGACGGCATTATGTCTAAGTAAAAAGCCAGTGCTGATGTTTTTCTGTATCACGACACTACATCTGAGAAGCCAATATTTCTGTGACTGTATGTGAGATGTCTTTCAGTGTTTAAAACGCGAGTATTATTTTTCCAAAATACCATTACATGTTGTGTTCCCTATGACAAAAAAGTGTGGTTTTATCAAATGTGGTTTTACCATAGGTGTCCCCTTTGTGGTATATTTTTAACTGATAACAAAGTCTACAAACTGAAATTGTCTTCCCCATGTTGCCTAGGAGAGTCAGAAATGAACTGAGATTCAGTGATGAACATAACTGCAGTTAAGGATATCTTTCCATTGCTAATGAACTCTAACAAGCAATGCTCTTGCTGTTCTACCACTGTTTTTTCTCAGCTATAGGAATGAATAACTTTCCAGTCAAGGTTATACTTTCCAGAATCACAATGCAACGAGACATTTCAGTAGCTTATTTAGTAACATATGAATGACTCAGATTTTAAGGCACACAAAAATACAAAACCCCTTTGAAGCACATTCATATATAAAATACAATAGAACAGAGACTTAATGACTTTTGCCAAATCTTAATTATGGAGATCAATTATTTTCCATAATTAATTTACAGTTGAATAGTGTCTCTAACAGGACATGCAAATCAGAACTATGATGCTGTGCAGAATTCCAATCACGCCTGAAAACTCACAATATGCCAAAATAAAGAAAACTTGCCGAAAACATTTTACTGTGAAGCACGAAAATGTTTGAAAAATCCAGTTTAAATTCTGTGTGCTTGCAAAAAGGACTCAGAGACTTCATTTTTTAAAACAAGTTTTTGGCATCTTACTAGATGATGCAACAATTAAAATATAATTTTCTACAAAATACAGATCTATGGAAAATGATTACTATGATGTGCTTAACTCATTTTGGATCAGAACAGCAATATTTGTTGCAATGAACTGAACAAATCTTTTAACACATGCTGGAATCTACTTACAGAGAGAATTCAGTTGTTTTGGAATATTCTAAAATGCAAGAATAATGTAAGATATTTCTTTGTGTATAAAGAACAGTGAGATTCACAATGATCAAGTTTCTACTCAATTCCTTTCTAGGAGTCTGCCACTCACACATTTCAGGGGCTGTTTTGCTGCTGAAGATTTAAGAATAGAATTGAGAAACTCAAAAAGGATTGCAGCAGTTACAGAGGCCAAAAGAGAAAGCAACTCCCAGTATCCTTCCCAGTTTCTCCATCTGCCCCAAGTATAGAGAAGCTTAAATAAGAATGGGAGCCCTTCTAACATCCAACAGAGAAAAGAGAGAAAAATGAAGCTGAACAATTGGCAGTCCTGATGCATGGCTGTTTTGTCCTATATACTGTTAAAAAGAGATTTATAGCAAGTAATAAGTGAGAAAAGGTGTGAAGCTGCATACACGGAAGTAATTCAACCAGCTATCTTGGTAAGGCTGCGGTAAGCACTAATAATAACCCAACATCCCCCAGCATTAGGGTATAAACCCTGGAAAGGCAGAAAGTGAACGTGTGTTAAGGTTTTCTGCCAGGTGTAAAATCAGAAAATCTGCTTAACAGCGGATGTGAGTTCAGAAACTGTGTTTTGTTTTTAGCATCATATATATTATTACAAGGAATATGATGGAAAAGAACCTGTAAGCTGTAACAATACCCTACAGTGGCTCTTGATGAGAGGTACATTGTGAAGCGCAGCAGACTGAACAGCACAGTGAGAAGTGCAGAAGAATAGAGTGGCAAACACCCTAGCGACTTGTAGTGGCACCAGAGAAATCTGAAATATGGTTAAAAGGAGCAGCAAGGGAAAAGTTTGAGAGTGAGTGAAAGGAATAGCCAACAAGCAATGCTCATACTGCCACGTACGCTGCACCTAAACCAGGTCTTGACGTCCAGCCAGATGTCATCATCTCAGACTGTGAGTAATGATTACTGCAAGTGAGGAAAGAAATTAGCTGCACTGACATTTATGTCTCTACAGGAAAGCATCATAAAACTACTATTTGTATAGTTATGCTTGCGGATGCACTCCTTGCAAACCCTGTTTATCTACCTTCAGTGTTTTAGATGCCTGCATTTTTTTCCTTTTTTTTTTTTTTCCTCATTGAAATAACGTAGGATCAAAGGCTCTACAGGAGGTCTCCACTCCAATGTCCCGCCCAGGGCAGGCTCAGCCGTGTGGTTGGTCCTTGCTGCTCAAGGCCTTATCCAGCCATGTCTTGAACCCTCCAAGGTCTCCTCACCATCCCCCTTGCTGTTATCTTCCATACAGGTACACTGGCACAAAATCTGTTCAGTAAGACTGATTTTTTTTGATTCTTTATACACATACCCATATATCCAGTATTTGCAGTGCTACTAAAAATATTCCCAAATATCTGCTGGAATTCTCAGGAATTCTACGTAATTATACACATTTCAGCTTTACATGGTATTTTAGCAAGAATTAGGTGGCAAAATGTGAATAAAAGTCAGCACTCAGGACAGATTCACAGAATTACTTAGTACTTGTCCCTAGCAGAAGCAAGGCATCATGTTCATTTTGAAAGTTTAGCAGCAGGCTTTAATCCACCTGAAGCAATACAGACCACTTTTATCAAGTTGGGACCTGAAATGTGATTTGTGATGTCCAGGCTGGTCTGTCAAAATCCTAACATCCATAATTTATTTTAGCTGTCAAACAATCCTGTTACAGTTCCTAAGATAACCACAAGAAGCAAAACTTACTTTACCACTTCTCCTCTAAGTTTTATTCTGAGAAATCTTTACTATGAGCTAATTTTTTGGCTCTTCAAAATTAATGACAAAGTTCACTTTAACCTTAGTACTGTAGGATTAGGGTCTTGGACTCCTAACAATGCCTTCGTTTCTTTTCTGTAATTTGCTGGAGAAACAAGAGTGCTCTTTCAAATGCAGTGACTCTGTCTTACGTGTTTTATAATGTGCTTTATGCATTTACCTTGGACTATAAATAATGAGAATGAAAGGTGGTTATTTCAAGTAAGAAAAGGTGTTTACAAAAGAAAGAAAATATAGTGTTCCTTTATATTCTCTGTGGAACACTAGCAGAGCCATGGTGTCTCGTCACTTTTCAAAACAACATGAACAAAAAGGTCACAGAGAGAAAGGAGGAACAATGCACCGAAGAACCGCCAGCAAAACAGGAGAAATGAGACAACTCAGATTTCAGTTCTCCCCTCAAAAAGAATTATCTACAAGGCAACTAAAGGCAACATGCTGTCAGCCCTAAACATTTATTACAGCATCTGAAAAACATGCCTTTTCTGTCCACTGTCTCCAGCTAATCCACCAAGACTCCAGTGAACCTGACTTGACTGAGATATAAACTACAACAAAGCCTAATTATTTTGCTTCCATCCTTATTGCATGATCATTTTGAAGGAAGATGCATAATCTCAATTCACTCCAGCATGAAACGAACAGAGGTCAGAGGAGCACTCGAAATTCTGTCTGATGTTTGACTAACAGAACGCACACAGCTGCTAAGAAGACATCATGCCATTCAAGTCTGGCTGACTTGGGCAATAAGTACTGGGTCCTGGCACAACATAAAATAATGATTTGCCTGTTTCTGTGTAACCTTGGAACTGCACCATCATGAGATAACATATCGTCATATTAAATGCTTTGCATGGGTTATCACTTTCCATGAAAGCACACTAGAGCATCCAGATATGCCGAAGGCAAAAGGATAGCAGGGAAGAAACAGGAAGATGATTGTATCACAGTTTAATACAGCTTTTAGAAAAGGAGAACTAAATTTATTTTCAAGAATGTGGCTAACTCATCTAAAACTATAATGACAAATAATAGCATTAGCAGTTGAAGCACTAGCAGACATTACACAAATCCTCACCATTCTTCTGAGATTAAATAAACAAATAGCCTCTAATTCCACAAGGAAATACAGGGAGCAAAATCTAAATATTCAATTATTATTCAGTTCTTTTTAAAAATCCCCATCATTTTCATACTATCTATATTCACTTTCTGTAGATTTCTACTGGCACAAAGAAATCATTATCAACAGGAATGACTGCCCTTTTCAGCAAATACTGAAGAAAGTAAGTTCTCAATTCATAATTCACATGGGGAGCATGATTCAAGGAGCTGCTCTATTCGTTCAGCTAAGAAACAGAAATACATCATATTGTCTGTGGAGCCATAAAAACACGTTCAAGTACAGGATACCTGGAGGAATACTTACAACAAAGATTGTGGGAGCAATCTATTGCCTGAAAGAACCTACTGCATTCATGAAGCAATCAACAAGAAGCAGCACACTATTAGAACTGGAAATAATTTCAGCTATTTTTTCAATTGATAACAGAACTACCAGGGCTGCCCTGAAAGCAATGCCTCCTATCTTATTTTGTTGGCTCACGACGTCAGAGGCCGATGTTGGTGAGATGGCAGCAGAGGCTGAACCTTTCCACCAATATTCTGTTACGTTTTGTTGCCGTGTGACAGATGGCAGTAGAGAGGCAGTTTGATACAATTGGGTCTGACATGGGATATGACATGCATATAAAGAAAAGGTGCATAACTGAATTCTTCCATGCAGAAAAATGGTACCCACTGACATTCATCAGCACTTGCTGAACGTTGATGGAGACCAAATAGTGGATGTGAGCATAGCAAGGCATATAGTGGTACATTTCAACAGTAGTGACAGCAATATGAAAGACAAGCCACATTCCAGACAGCTATCCACAGCTATCACACGATGAAGTGAAGAGTGTCTCCACCAGCTCATCCACACAGATCAGCAGATTATATTCAAGGAACTCTGTATGGAGCTGAATAACGGCTTCAATGCGTTCAAAACAATGGTGGTAACGTTGGCTTATCAGACAGTTTGTGCCAGGTGGGTCCCACGAATGCTCACAAGAACAGAAGGAACACCGTATGCAACTTTGTCAGGATCTATTGAACCAAGACAAGGCTGAAGGTGACAGTTTCCTGGATTGCATAATTATCGGTAACAAGACATGGTGTCACGACTATGAGCCGCAGTCAAAATGTCAGTCCATGGAGTGGCAACATGTGAATTCTTCATCAAATAAAAATTTGAAGACACAGCCCCCAGTGGGTAAAGTGATGGGTACTGTCTTTAGGGACAGGAAAGGAGTGATCCTCCTGGATTTAATGGAACCCAAACAAACCATCAACTCTGACTACTGTTTTCTGACGTTGATGAAGCTGAAGGCTCAAACTTCCAGAGTCAGGCCAGAGAAGAATCACAGAATCACAGAACTGTAGGGGTTGGAAGGGACCTCGAGAGATCATCTAGTCCAACCCCCCTGCCAGAGCAGGTTCCCTACAGCAGGTTGCTCAGGTAGGCGTCCAGGCGGGTCTTGAAGATCTCCAGGGAAGGAGACTCCACAACCTCCCTGGGCAGCCTGTTCCAGTGCTCAGTCACCCGCACCGTGAAGAAGTTCTTCCGCATGTTGGTGCAGAACTTCCTGTGCTCCAGCTTAAGGCCACTGCCTCTTGTGCTGTCCCCACAGACCACTGAAAAGAGATTCCCCACGTCCGTTTGCCTCCCGCACCTAAGATATTTATAAACATTGACCAGGTCCACTCTTAGCCTTCTTTTCTCAAGGCTGAACAGACCCAGATTACTGAGCCTCTCCTCATAAGGGAGATGCTCCAGGCCCTTTATCATCTTTGTGGCCCTCTGCTGGACTCTTTCCAGGAGGTCCCTGTCTTTTTTGTACAGGGGAGCCCAGAATTGGATACAGTACTCCAGCTGAGGCCTGACCAGGGCGGAGTAGAGGGGGAGGATCACCTCCCTAGACCTGCTGGCAACGCTCTTTTTAATGCACCCCAGAAGAAGATAACCTTTCTCTTGCAACACGACAACACCAGGCCTCACACCAGTTTGAAGACTGTGGAGCACACTGCTCATCTTGGCTGGACCATCCTACCACAACCACCACACAGTCTGGATTTGGTGCCTTCTGACTTCCACCTGTTCAGGCTGATGAGAGATACACTGCATGGGCAACATTTTTCTAGCAATGACACCATCATAGCAGCTGTGAAACAGTGGGTCACCTCCGCTAGTGAAGATGTGCTCTATCAAACAGAGTTATTGTGGTCTTTGTAGCTGTTGTAGTTTCCATGGAAATAAATAGGAGGCACTACCTTCAGAGCAATCTATGTATATTTGAACTACTTTGTACATCTTACTGTGCTTACATAGTGAAAGAATCCACATCCCTGCAGAATCTTCAGACCTTGCTCCTCCAGTGCTGAGCTTTCATCATATTCACATAGGCAAGATACATACTGTCCCCTTATTTAATATTATAAGTGTTAAACATTTTCAGGTTATGAACAGCTTATAAACAAATGTATGTAATAGTGAGCTTACATGAGCACAGGTGAAAGTTCCTGTAAGCCAGTTACACCGTGTGGAGGCTGAGCTCAAATGTGACCTCACAAGAATGCATTCTTTACTGAAAAACTATCACTTGGTGTCAGTTGTTCAGCTGGAGTTAGTGAAGTTGTTTTCAGCACCTTTTTGAGTATAATCTGCTGTGTCAGTGATTCAACCCTAAAGAACTTTTCTGAATTCACTGAAGAAATTACAGGTAAAATCTAAAATGGAACCCAGAAATCTTTCCTCCCAATCGTTTACTGCAACTGTAACATCAAATTCAGAAGCCAGTGGAAGTCTGGGGCTGTCTGTGAAACAACTCAAATTTCCACTCAAACCAGAAGATATTTCACACTCCATTACTGCCAAAAAAAAAAAAAAAAAAAACTCAAAAACCTAAGGGTGCACAGATTTTTATGCAGCCATTTTGATATAGCTGTTATCTAACTACCTAGTGAGAATATCCACCTGACTGAAGTCTGAACTGTTCATGATTTACTGAAATGGCTCATCAGAAACAAACGCACGCAGAACCTGCCAATTTTGTAGGGACAGCGAGGCAACTAGATTGTTTTCTATTGACATTCTCTAAAGAAGGCTGGGGATTTAGCTAACAAATTGCCTGACATCCCAAGAAACAGGAATTTTTTAGTGACAAAGCAAACACTGGTCTTCTGTAAATGTCATTTCAAAATTAAAACCCTAAAACTCATACTTCTCTAAGTCTCTAGGATTAAAGATTTAGTAATAACACTTTAGTCCCAAGCTTGGCTGCATACTGAGAATTAACTCTGTTCATGAGAGCTTTTGTATAGGGAAGCTTTTTGCATGACTTAATATATGGGAAAAAAAAGAGAATGTCATAGCAGCAATCACAGTTTAAACCATAAAACCCTTATGGCAATGCATACGAACTAAAACTCACTCATATCATTTCTGTACACATAGATGTTCTATTTCAGCAGAAAAGTAAATAAAAAAGAAGTTTAACTATAGAAACAAACTACCAGACAGGAGATTATAAATACAACCTACTATGTAACTTATTAGAAATCCACACAGTAATGATAGGTTGAGATCTTCAAGATTGTTGCCACACAAATTGACAGAATCAGAAGGTTATCAGGAAATAACTGTCAGGTTTTATAAGCTATAAGCAACTATTCATATTTTCATATCTTAAAATCTCCTCTAAAAGCTAACTAACGCTGCTATACACAATCTGTTTCTCAATATGATGGTGGCATCGTGACTTCAGAAGCCACCAGCAATACTGCAGTGGTCATGAAATGATGAGTGCAAGATCTCTCAGCGAATGAGGGAGGTGAGTAGCACAGCACAGGTCTGGTGCTTCAGGCAAGCAGATTTTGTTTTACTCAGGGAGTAGGTATTGGAATCCCAGGGGCAGCAATACTGAAAGGCCAAGAAGCATGGGGAAGCTTGCAGAGTTTTAATGGCACCATCCTCAGGGGTAAGGGTGAACGACAAACTGAATATAGACTGTGCATTCGCAGTCCAAACAGCCAATCATATACTGGGCTGCATCAGAAGAAATGTACATTGAGGGAGGTGACTCTCCTCCTCTACTTGGCTCTTGTGAGACTCCACCTAGAGTACTGCATTCAGCTCTGGGAATCCCAGCAAAAGAAAGATGTGGATCTGTTTGAAGAAGGTCCAGAGGAGGGCCACAAGGATTATCAGAGGGCTGGAGCATCTCTCCTGTGAAGGAAAGCTGAGAGAGCTGGGGGTTTTCAGCCTGGAGAAGAGAAGGCTCTGGGGAAACATCACTGTGGCCGTCCAGTATATAATGGGGGCCTAAAGAAAAGTTGGAGAGGGACATTATCAGGGAGTGCAGTAACAGGACAAAGCAGAACAGTTTTAAATTAAAAGAAGAGAGATTTAGATCAGATATTAGGAGGAAATTCTTTACTCAGAGAGTGGTGAGGCTCTGGAACAGGTTGCTCTATGTGCTCTTTGTATCTGTTGTAGTCTACATGGAAATAAACAGGAGGCACTACTTTGAGAGTAACCTACATAATTTGGTGACTACGAAGAGCAATGGAAATCTCAGTTCTGGACCGTTAAATGTTAAATAAAGATCATTCTAGAAACCAACCAAATCAATGATTCTGATCTCCCAAATGTAGCAAGTATATCAAGCATGTGCTAAGTTATAAGCATGTATATATGCATCAGCAAACTGAGTCATGGTGACAGTAAAGAGAAGGCAATTTGTAATTCTGTATGACAGAAACATAAAGAATGAGTATACACAGAAAAGAATGGGAACATAATTCATATACAGGACAAAAGGACAGACAGACTGAAGAAAGTTAAAGGGCACACCTGAATTCTAAGACACATTGCAATGGCAGTAGGTGAGTGTTAAAATCGGAGTTACTGTACCAGAGCAAGGAATAACAATAACAGTATTTGCCAGGAACTGTTCATGACTAAATGGAGGAAAAAAACTGTAGATTACATGAAGATATCTAGAAGCAGAGGAAACCCATGATAAGGAAAACAATAAGCTCAACCTCAAATTCAGACAAAAACCTCAAGGATAATCTTTAAGAAATATTTTCACACTGAATTAAGGACACTAGTCAGTAACAACACAGCAGTCAGGCTTTGAGTTCTCTCCAATCTTCTCTAACTCTATGCTGATACATTTCTTCTTCCATCTGGCCCTTCTGCAATGAAATATCCTGAATATAATGAATAAGATCTATAGATTCTTGACAAGCTGTGGAAATGTATTAACATATTGAGTGACTAAGCCTCTGCAAACAAATATGTAGAAGGTGCTTAACTGTAAAACTAAGAAGTAACAAAGCAGCTTTGCCTGCATCTGTTTGTCCACCAAGTAATAAAAATCTGCACTAACAATCTCTAGGCAGTTAATGCAAGCTAGTTTGGGCACAGGATGGCAATCTGAAATATGCTTCAGAGGGTACCCTGTGTACCAGAGGGTACAAACAGAGGTGAACAAATGACAGAAGTGCAGCTGATTTTCATGTCTACAGCGCTACATTCTGTGTAAGGCCAGCCAAGACCAGACTGCTTAAAGACAAAATACTGCTAGTGTGTAACAGACCATAAAGACTTCCCAGCCACAAGAATGTATCTTGGCAGAGTATTTCATATACTAGCTGCTTTTGCAGTTTTGTCTGCAAAAGCAAACAAACAAAAAAAATTGAACTGCAGCCTGAAAACACTGCTACAAAACTGTATAATATCTCATACAAACTGAATTAAAATTTCTAATTCTATTCTTGGCCCAACACTTGGTTCTTCAGAGAAAAAAAATCAATAAATCAATAAATCTTTATAGTATACATGCAACTTCATGTTTTCCATTCTAGTCTGCTAAAATGAGGTACTAATAATATATTTGTCCATGTGAAGACAGGTCAATATCAGAAAATTACAAGGAATCTCCAAACAAGACCAATAAAAGGAGCAAACTGAGTTTAATTCTTGATGATATTCAGCTTGCACAGTTACTGTCTCACAGTAGGAATATAAAGGATATGTTCAGTTTTCTGTTTGACAAATATTTTAACCCATTTTTACTCATTACTGCATTTGCCCTTCTTTCAAAATAGCCCTGAGTGTAGATGAAAGACACAAATCATAGTCATAATGAACTAAAGAATAAACTACAGTTTTAGAATATTTATATGTATGTATATATGACTTATTGTAACAACTGATGGCTTTATAAAAACTGTGTAGTAAGACATAGCAGAACAGCATTTGAGGGATGGATCACCCTGGAAACTGGAAGCTATTCAAAGGGACAGATGTAGATTGATGACAGATTCATGGCTGAGGAAGGTGTTAAATTCAGGTGTAATGAAAAGTCTGGCTGCTCTTTTGATATTCTGGCAGCATGCGAATCACAAAACTGATTCATATAGACCATTATCACCACCTAAATCAGCCTAATGTAATCTAAAACAATTCTTAACCTATCAGAAGACATAATTTTACTGAGCAACTCCTACTGCAAACCTAAGAGCTGCTGGCTGAAGTATGATGTGTTTTTTGGGAAGCTCTCATTCCATCTAACCATGCAGCACCACAGCAATTCAGCATCAGTTGTAAAATTACAAATAACAACTTTCTGTAAGAGCTCTACTTTTCCGTATTCTTAGTGTTTCAGAGTTGCTCTTTTTCATTAACCAGAAAACTTTTTCAAAAAAAAACAAAACAAAACAAAAACCAACCACATAAGGTGTGACAAGACAGTAAGCAGAAATAGAATCACAGCATCCTCAGAGTTGGGAGGGCCCTGTAAAGGTCATCTGCTCCAACTCCCCTGCAATGAGCAGAGACACCTACAGCTAGATCGGGTTGCTCAGAGTCCCACTCCAGCCTGACCTGGAATGTCTCCAGGGATGGGGCTTCCACCACATCTCTGAGCAACCTGTTCCAGTGCTTCACCACCTTACATCTTACTTTAAAGATGTAAAAATCTTCTTTCTTCTATCCAATCTACATCTCCTTTTTTAGTTTGAATCCATTCCCCCTTGTACTATCCCCACAAACCCAGCTAAAGAGTCTGCCCCCTTCTTTCTTGTAGCCTCCCTTTAGAAACTGATAATAGCATACAATATATTCTTAGAACAATATATAAAATAAATAATAATAAACAGTATATTATTGGATATAAATGCATCGCCTTCCAATACACAATACACCTTCCAATACACCTTCCAATAAGATCTTCAATATAGGGTCTTTAAACATTTCAAAAATGCTAACTTTTTGGGGAAAACTGGTAAGACCAGAACACTACTTTGAAACGGAATTTTTGACTACATGCACTGCACATGCTGACAATGACTATTTTTTTCAACATAGAGCCTGCATCAACATTAACAAACAGGCCAATGTAACATGAACAAGTTTGTGGCACAAAACATTTGGGGTCTGACGAAGTGCAGCTCTGTTTTGGTCTAGCGTTTAGCTCATGCCAGCTGTGTGCTCAGACTGGTGTTTTATCATTGTTTCATCTGAAATGAATCCACTTTGTGTGTTCTGACATTCCATGTCCTGTGAACCAAAGCACATCCCCGACAGGGGACTCATGTCAGACGGCTGGATATCAGTAGTCCTGCGACACAAAGTGTTAACACACTTTAAAACACCAAGCATGTGTTCAAGTTTTAGCAAAAAATGAGAATGCCTACCCGAGGCTCAACGGGAAATTGGAAAAGCAAACAAAAAATTAGTGTATTCATTTTACATGCTTATTTCCTGTTACCTAACCTTGACCAATCTCTGCAGATGAGATCCATCAGCCCTTAAAAACAGGCATGAATCAAGACTCTGAACCTCTCCCTCTTCCCCCACCAGTCTCTACGTACTTGGCAGCATGTCCCCAAGCTACCACTGGCTCCTGAAGCCACGCTAGGCCTGCTGCAATGCCAGGTTGCGCTGGGTGCCGGAGGCCTGCTCTTGAGCCACAGGTGAGCAGGCTTGATCTGATGCAACTGGGCCTGGCACAGAGGCATCCTTTGCAAGAAGATTAATTGCTTCAGTGCCTGCATGATGCAGGATACGCATTGCTAACATCCCTGTTGGCCGCTGGGATGTATTAACGTGCAAAGAACTATGATGCTCTTTGTCCTTTGGATTTTCCTTCTAAAAGCGTCCAAGCAAACTTATCATGCCTGTCCAAAGGGAATGAGAACAGGAAATCAAGATGAAAAATGACAGGACTATACTTGTTACTGTTCAGGGAAAGGAAGAAATGAGTAGCACCATTCAGACTGAGGATGTTCATGTGCAACAGAGCCATCTCCTGTTACCCAGACTACTTTTGTCAGATGGAAGAAAGAAAGCTAGTGTAGTCAGGTGAGATAAAATACTGCCCACAAACAAACAAATGAATGCAAGCAAACCAAAAGAATGCATGCTATATGTAATTCTTTAAGTAAACAACCCTGCCCCATAACTAACTTGATTTTAAACACATTCTTTGGAAAACGCTGCTCATTGGAAGATTGCTTCTTTTCTCTCTTTGTTTGAATAGGGACGGAAGCTCCAGCAGAGGGACTTAGTGATTTCCTTAGGCCCCTGTGCAAACAGAGGCCATCTGATGCCACCAGCTCATGTGCATGGTTAGGTTTAAAATGTAATGTAAACATAATTGACTTCTTAATGCTGACTCAGTTGTAGGCCATTTCTTTTTGTGGATAAACACGATTGCTGCCAACATATTTAGGTCTAATGTGAACAAATTTTATGAAGACAGTCACTGCTTATTATACAATCTAGTACTCCTGTGTCCTAAAATTACTTCATCTCTCCTTTGCCAGTGTCGGCATGCAAGACGCATACAGATGAGTAAGCACTTCCAAAGGACAGTAAGTCTTCCCTTTGTCAAGGGGTTCACACTAAAATACAGTGACTTATTCCAAGAGACAGAAAATTCCCTGGCACAGCTATCTCTTCAATGGTTTTCAGAAACTGCTTAACTACCTGGTAACCCTGCAATGTTTACTGTACATTGGTAGAAAATCCATGCATAACGTGATAAACTCTGTGTGGAAAAAAAAAACAGCTGCATCCTTTCATTTAATAGATCTGACTGGTCATTCCTTTTGATAAATTGTGGAATTACTCTTTGGCAGCATCCAATTCTTAGCTTTTGCAAGATCCTTTGCCTCTTACTTCAAGAACTTCAAGAAAATGACCTTCATTCACTCTAAAAATCCTGCCAGAAAATATCATCTGATGCTACACTTCCTGTGTTATATGAAACAGACAATAATCCTGACTTCACTTTCATAATATTTAGTTTAGTACATGTATGTAATACCTCATTCATTTACTTTCTTCTATACTCACAAATTTGTTTGCTTTATCTCTCCATACAATGTTTCACATCGGTAATCTTTTTTTTTTTTTTTTCCCTTCTCTATAGTGTTTTTTTGGATTTCTATAGTACCCCTCTTGAGAAGAAGAAAAGATATTCAGGGTTGAGAGTACATTCTGTTTTGTTTTCCTTTCTTTCCTAGGATTCTGCAGTGACAGTGTTTCTAGCACACTATAGCCAACTCTGCTTACCAGAATAACTAGGAGGTAATAGAAAAATCAGGCTAAGCAGGGTCCTGGAGAATATTCTGGAATTCATGCTGCTACAAGATTTTAGTGTCTTCACAAAAATCCTGCCTGGGCTAAGTCAGCTACACTCAACCAGATAATACCTCATTATGACAATGAGCTCAGATCCAGCATCATTTTAATTGGTCCAGCCTCATTCAAGCTGTATAGGATTTGGACTGGCCTGGAGAGCAAGCTGGTGTGGCTTCATGCTTCCTAGGGTGCAGAGACAACCTCAACTCTAACTATGGCTTGCATAACAAGGCACTGTAATTTGTGATGCTTTTGAACAAGCTGATAACATGAAAACAAACAACCCTAGGAAGAAA
Organism: Penelope pileata; assembly: GCA_013396635.1. Classification (NCBI taxonomy): domain Eukaryota; kingdom Metazoa; phylum Chordata; class Aves; order Galliformes; family Cracidae; genus Penelope; species Penelope pileata. The sequence continues at coordinate 64,744 of WBMW01005083.1, read as the reverse complement.
GTGGCCAGATCTAACACACGCAGCTAGCTCTGAATAACCTCATACACAATCACTACTCATTGACTTCACAGCTCTGAAGGGAACAGGGTGTGACCAGTTTCATTTTTTGCCAATAAAAACTACATAGAATAAGCAGTTGGAATGCCATCAAAATCTCTCATGACAAACAAACAAACACGAGAATTCAGAAAATCTAATTTATATATCCCCAGGTACACAATTTCTTTCTTTTCCCACCTACAAAATGCACAAAATAATTCTAGCTTGCCTCATCAAAATACTGTGAGGCTTATCTTGATATTTACGGAGTAGTTTTTAGAGGGAAAGTATAATAGGTGCATGGAGCTCAGAAGCCACCAGGAAACTCAGAAAACCAGCTGTTTTTGCTGTTCACACTGATCAGTCAGTGAAAATGCTGGTGTGCCCCGTACAAGAGCAGATGCTATGTTGTCTTGATTTAGCCTGGTGTATACCACATACAGCAGACAGCTACCAAGAAAACTCAATCTGCACTGAATTTCAGAAAATGTAATAATAAAGAATTCTTCTAAAACCTCTCAAGCAGCTTAAATATTATCATAACATCATCTTCTCTACACATTATGTTCTGAAAAAAAAAGATTAGTGCAAAACCAAAAAAGGGTGTAATTTCTTCTCTTATTGCTATTGGTTTTGTTTTGGAGAATGATTATTTGGTATTTATTTCTATTATGCTTTTAGTCATTATGTCCATAAGCTTTATGAACTCAATGATAATACCATAGGGATTTTCAAAACTGGATACTGTATTTGCTTGCGAACTTCAGCAGAAAAAACTGAGATAATCCAAAGTCTGCTGGCTATTTTCAAGTGTTTCTGCATTTACTTTACAATAATTATGGTACCTACATACACTTAAGCAGAATCACACCTTCAGTATGTTTAACACATAAAGACTACTGTAATTCTCATCCCCATCTTTATGAGAGGCAAATATGGCAAATCAACTTCTCCAATTAAAATACCTTATTGCATTTCATGGGTTGTTCAAGCATTAATGCAGTTGAGAACTTCCTCTGGATGGGAATAAAAACCTTTAACTTGAGCATGACTCATAACAAAACTTCCGTTGAAAGGGGCCTCAGAGTCACCTAGTCAAACCTACCACCTTAACCCAGATCAACCGCACTGACACCTTACTTACCCAACTATATTACTTCACCCAGAAAATCCACTCAAGTACTTCCCTATCCTTACAATCAAATTTGATTTTTAAACATATTTTTTTGAATTGTACTGCAGTTAGATTTCATTACATATTCTCTGACAGACTACGGATAGACTCTAGTCTCAACTTTAGTGGAAGGGATTTTTCTTGTTCTCAAAGGCTGCTATAAGGATTTGTCATAAACAGTATTTTCTATGATTTAAAAGGAATGAATAAATCCTACTTTATTGCTATTTCAACTTGGTCACTAGAAAACAAAATTTGAACTACAGTGGCTCTGTAATGAAGCACAGAATGAGTACAAAACACATAATGAGTTCTCCTGCAAGGACGAGATTAGACCTGTCCAAAGTAACAGGCAAAACCTCATGAATGTAAAGCTTGATACAGGTAAGTGAGATAGGGATCAATCTTTATCAACAAAACTTTCTAATTTTTGACAGCCTCAACTTGTCCTACTAGACAGAATTGATAGTGAGGATTCTTGTTTTGCTGGCTTTCCTCTCATATTTCAGTTATACATTATTCCTTCTCAGGAATTTTTTAAAGAAAAGTACCCCGATGGACTTTCAAGGCCTGAAGAAACTCTCATTTTTCTCGAGAGCAGACCAGAGACCAGAATTTTTGACCACCAAGACTAAGCAGTTCTCTTTACTTGTGCTTTTTTCTGTATCTAGTTCATGATCCCTGAAAAACTTCCGTGTGTTAGACAGGCTGAGCTTCACTTCTAGTATTATGCTTCAGTACATTAAAATTGGCAGTCTCCAAAATAGTATCTAGATGTCTGTTCAGAGAGAATTCTCTGTAATCATTTGGCTGCTACACTTGTAGTTTTGTCCAAAACTTTAAAGAATATTGAGCTGGAAATGTGAAATCTTTCTTTTCTGAATAGAATAAGCTTATAATCATCTTAGGAATAGAGGATATTTTTGTTATCTTTTTTAGACAGTCAGCTCCTTTCACTGAACACGTACTGTTTTGGTTGCAGAAATTTGGTAAACAGCTGCAGTTATTAAATTGTGTCTCAAACCCATTGGTGGATGGCCACTGAGGGTAAGATATCAATCAGCCAATCACCTTCTGCTGTTCTTCTCACATTACTAAACTTACAGAAAAACCTGATGAGGTACATTACTAATCTGACAAAGGGTTAACATTTAAAGGATTCAAGTCCTTTTCTGCCTTTCCTTCATGCCTACCGTTGGATTCAACCTCATTTTATCTAACACAGATTTTAACTATAGAATCCCCTACCTGCAGCTGCTATCAACAGTTTAGAGCTGTGTGGTATGACACTTCAGAAAATAAACTACTGTTATCAGCCACCAATTTTAAACTTCTCTAATCGATGTTCAGTTAGGGTTATCTCATATAGTGAGCAAAAAATAATCTAAGAATGACATGTCAGATGAAATAATTAACTAACAAAACAATAAGCATGTAGTGCTAATGGTTACTGTTCAAAGACCACCGAAACCACGTGCTTCTGTGGGCACTGCAGCAACCATGAAAAGGTTCTGGGCTGTATAGTCACAGAAATTCAATGTACAAGACAGAAGTAATAACATTACTGATAAGACATCTCCCTATCCCACAAAAAATGTCATTTATGAAGAGGGCTCTAAACAAAGAGACAGGCTCAAAGAATGCACATTAGAGAAAAGGTGAAGAGGGACGAGACTTTTTTTTATTGAAAATAAATCTTAAGTGGTCTGGGCAAAATATAAGGAGACATACTATTTTTCATAAAATACTAACAACTAAGTTACTAGTCTCTAAACACAAAAATCTTTAATTCAAATGAGCTGCACAACTCTTCAAATTAACATATCTTGTCAGAGTATTACAAAAATATTTATATTTATGTTTGCAACTTATACAGCCCCAAATACATTTTTACATGAATTACTATTAACAATTGAGTTAATCAAAATGTATTGAAAAATCACTGTTTTTCATCTCAGTTTAATTCACGTATATTTTTAAAGTGAAAATTCAAATGTAAATATCACTCCATCAAATTGCGAATATTTAGATCTATATGTATGTAAAACATTCATCAGGAGTAAACTTCATAAAATAACGAGAGTATGAATAAGCCAACATTTATTTATTCCCATTGAATCTATGCATCTATTGCTATCTTTGTATCTGACAAGTTAATTGAAAAAAAAGAAGCACAACCTAGACTTTTTAACATAATAAAAAACTTTGTATTCAACTATGCATCCAATCAGTGTTAATAATGACCACATTTGATCACAAAATCATGCAAAAGATTAATGGAAGTAAGTAAGTGAAGTTAGGTGGACATTTGGGAGAGTAAGCCAAGGATTCTCAACAAATAAAAACTGCCAAAATTAACAGACTGCAGCTCGTACTTCATTGAGGCATGACAGTAACATTTATCAAATGGAGGAGAAGAAAAAGCCAACAGTATGACAATCTCTTCTTAAATTCTGGATGAACAGCCAGGTAAGTCCATCCTAATTAACTGTAAATAACAACAGAGGACAACAATACAAACAATAGTTAAATCCAAGCTATAAGTAGGAATCTGAATGCACTGTAATACAGATGACCTTAAAATGTCTGGATAAACAAATATTACATGAACAAACAGATGGAGAGCTAATAAATCTCTCTGAAAGGTTGCAAACTGTGCTTTATCAGAGCAGGCCCTGCTGATAATACTGATCCTTCAGTATTCTAACAAAAGAAGCAGTAAATCTGAATCCCTACTGAAGACAGCAAAATTCAGTCCTTGTCAGGTAAAGGATTACCTCATTTGGAAAGATAAGCCCTAACACTGCTGTATGTGTTGGCATACAATATTCTATACCTAGCTTAGGCCACAGAAATATTAGCTACTACCACAGGCAAAGGTTTACCAAAACAAAAAGGGTTATTAGTGATCCAGTAAAGTTCTTAGAGAGAGTTTGTAACTAGATTCTCAGACGTTGTTGTAGAAAAGTAATTGCCTTTAATAAGAGATGAAAACAGCCCTAAAACTGTAATTAACAGGAAATGGGGCTTGGCTGCAGAACCCAGTTCAATACTATTGACTTCATGGTGTGCTGTAGATGCTCTAATTTTAGGGCACCATATTTCCACAGACTCCATTTGCAACACTGACCATAAAAAACATTGGACCAACCCACAGACTAAACATAGGAGAGGATATAAAATTTAAAAAAGTAAAAAATCCAATGTTAATGAGAAAATACAATGCACATTGTTCTCATTTAGTATATGTTGGAAGACAGAAACCTGATTCAGTGTCACTGTATTGAAGCCTCATTTTTTTGTGGCATGGCTGTTGCAAAAAACTTTAAAAAAGGGAGTCAGATGGGAAGTGGAGACTGGTGTGTGTTCATGGACACAAATCCATTATTTTGAAATAACGTATAGGCGCCAATATCCATCATCCTACAGCTTTTATGGCCCTCAGGCCGTCTAATTTAACCGAGAGAACTTGAATCGGAGAAGAAATCTTAGTAATCCTGTTGCACAGGACTGAATCAAAGATCTTCTCTTACTAGACAAATAACGATATGATTATTCAGAAAAAAAAGGTGCTGCTTTGGTTGCGGTGTGATCCAACACTCAAGATACTGCAACTGTGGGCTACTGCCTAAAGGGGCTGTATCTCACCTTCCATCTTGAAACAAGCTCTCGTATGTTGTCTTAACAAGTCGCCATAGTTACATATATTTTCGCTTAAACACACCATGAAGTTCTTACACCATCATATACCTGCTCAGTAGAGATTTTGTTCACTGCAACTGAGCTCACAGAGACAGGCACTAGAGAGAACAAAATGGAGTGTAGAAGAGAAAGTTCTAAGGTAGAGGCTACTTTCTCTGTTTCCCGACATATCAGACAAAAAAATAAAAAAATCTGACTATCTTGTTTCTGTTTTCCTGATAAAAAATAGTCTGTACTACTCTTGGTTTTGTATGGTTTTATTCTCTTGGGCCTTCATACAAACATCCTACTGAACACCATTGAGAGGGAAAGACTAACGATGATTTGATGCATGTGCTAAAATGAAGGAATCAAAAAACAAGGACCTGTATCTCTGCTAAAATTTCAGCCACCAGCAGTTGTATGGCTGTAGCTCCATGGAAGAAAATATTTACACAAGCAAAATTCTGGTAAAGTTTCAGCTGTAAAAAAATTAGTAATTGGTTTAAACATGCAAACAAGTGGTCCAATAAGACCAGCATATTTTAATGTATTTCACTCTTTTGAAAACTAGCAAACTTTTTATGCAGCTTACATATACAGAAAGATAAATGTGTCTTAATTGTACGCTATCTGATTAAGAAAGCTAGATTTTGTTTGTTTGTGGAAAAAACACTGGCAAGTTCTTAAGAACACTTCCGATCATACAGAGCAATGACTTTATCAGAGACCACATTTTTGAGATTAGACCAGACATGCAACTTTCTGCTAGAACTAAGAAATTTTTTTTTCCCAAAGAAATTTGCATTCAGAAAATTGTGACAAACACTCTCAAAAGACTTACTATAAGCACAGATAACATCTGCCAGATTAACAGACTGCAATCAATCAAAGCAAATACATGCTTTGAAGAATCAAAGTTACAGATAGATAGCATGGCTTCTTTAATTGTAAAAGAAAAGAAATGGTGAATAATGCAAATATGACATCCATCTGTTCATACTGCCATACTGCATTAGGTTAAAGTTATACATCCCTAATTTTTGGAAAGGTAGGCCTTTTATGCATTTCTGTACTGAAATATTTCTTACTGAGTTTACTATATATGAATATCACATACAGAATGATGAAAAGTGAAATAACTGCAGATGGCAAAGAAACACTTTCCCATGTATCAGAGTTGATCCAGCAGTAAGCTTCCTCAAAGTGTATGTAACTATATATAAATGCAAACACAATAAGTTAGAAAAACATTTGAATGGAAGGTCATCAAATGAGAATGTGCTTTGTAAGCTGCACTTTTGTTTGGGAGATTCAGAACAGAAATAACACATTTCAGTTCTTCCTGCATAAGCTGGGGCTGAAGTTCTCCTGAGGAGGAGAAAACCAAGGGATGAGATTAATCATCCACTCACAGTTTAGAAAAACAAAGGTCAGAAGATTCCATGACAGACTTTTATTATCACAGTAAAATCATTAAATTTCTGTGCCATGCCAAGTCTCATGTAGGCAGAAAAGAAAGGGAGGGAAAAGAGAGGGAAAGGAGAAGAGAGAGGAGGACTTAGATTATTGATGTACTTATTTGTGACATTTTTAAGGCTGCATCCTGTTTGCAATGTTATATTCTTCTGGAAACATCAACTGAAAAAAAAAAAAGACCTAATAATCTTTTACATTTTAATAATTTTCATTTGAGACCTGTTCTAGCTGTATGGACCAGTTCTGCTTCCTTTATTATAACCCAGTGTTAGCCCAAATAGAATCAGAAGTCATCAAATTATTAAGGCCCGTGAAACTATCTGTCCATAAAAAAATCCTGGCAATTTTACCAAACTACTACAAAGTACATCTCAGCTCAGAATCATTGTAAAATAAATGAACTACACAGCAACAGAAGACCATGACACATATTCTAATGTGATGACTCACCACCACATTAAAGTATCCTCAGTGCTTTCCATGGGGTACAGTTGAGGCAAATGTCAAAAATCCAAGAAGGAATACAGAAGGGTAAGCCAGCAGAAATGGCAATTGGAAAGACACGATAAATTCCCCTGGGGACTGCAAGTCAGAGAAGACTTTGGGAACTGACTGACAGAAGAAAAACAGCTGCCAGTGCTTTGTAGTGTTTATTTCAAGGACAAGAACATTGGTTCTGTCAGCTGCAGAATGGGCAGCTTGCACACCCTGGACCTCTTGTTAAGTTCTGTCTCTGAGCCTGTGGGTCAGGACGTGAATAAGGGTTGGCACTTTCTACCTGTTCCCATGTGCCTCACACACTACTGTGGCCTTTATAGGCGGCCTGCAACTGGAAGAGTGGTGAGCCGTACTAGCTCATCCACCTTGACCTGCCTGCCCATAGCTGGGAGAAGTGGTGGTGCTCATGTGCAACCCAGCACAACTCTATTGCAGCAACGGGGCTGTAGCAAAGAGCAGTGCCTCCTTCTTGGTGCGCAGCATTCACTCCTGTAGACAGAAAAGTGCAAAATCAAAAGCTGCATAAAAACAGTAATGGTAAAGGAAACCCTACGCACACAGGAGACCTTGATTAGCAGCAGTTACTTCAATGTACACAAATGTTATTTGAATTTTCATTCTGTTCTTGCCTGCAGTGTTTTCTTAAGCCTGTCCCCCCAGATATGTCAATACTGGAGAACTGATGCAGTTTTCAGTAGATGAAACACTAATTTCCTTATACCACCCATGACTTACACAAATAAAAGAATACTATGTCAATATACAAGCACTTCATATATGCCAATGTACAAGGTGTACCTACTCTCCATGTAGATAATATGAAAAATTTAAAAAGCAATTGCTCACAAAAATAAACACCGTACTTCTGCCAAACACTAGCTTCTTTCTAAGAGGTAGCACCTCTGCCTATTACTACTGCTTGTTGCATTGCCATACTCAACTCCACTGTCCCTTTGTCACACAGACAATGATAGACAAAAGTTCTTTATTTCATTTTCAAAATCTAATGTATCAAAAGTAGGAATCCGGGTAACTGAATGCTACCAAGTGCTATCTTTCCTTTGACAGCTGATAGTGAAGAAAGATATCATGGTTTTCTTGGTTTTCCGCTATCATATATTACTTAAGTGGCCGTCAGAGCAGGACAACTCCTCTACAGCCCAGTCACAAACCTGCAATGAACTATTTACACTTCATATTCTGCTGCTGGAGAAAAGGACTATCAGAATGTCTAAAAAATGTGTAGTGCAAAATTAGAGCAACCTACTGTGAGTTACATGACCTTTAATCAGCAGCTGCATGGTGGTCAGTATTCATATACACTGTACTTTGTCTGATTCAAAAGTTTGGGGCAAATACTTCAAGAGTAAATAAAGGCGGCAAGTAGGTTTGATTATTCTTTCTCCACTGGACTAAAAACATGTCAAATTTGGCAGGAAAAGGCTGTGTTGCTTATGAATTTTTGATATTTAAATTTCTTTTTATTCCCTTTCAGCACACAGTATTATAAAACATTCAGCTTTTATGTAGCTCCAAACCTGCAGTCTCCTTTCCAAATGAAAACTTAACCACCAGCAGATTACAACAAATAATGTACCCAATTTCCATACTGCCAATCCAGGTAGCAGAACTCTCAGCATACTATTTTTGGGAACCCTGCTGTTTTTCAGCTACTGTTTGAGGGCAATATTTCTTTCCTTCTATCTCCTTGCCACTCTCCCTCTCCTCTTCTTTCTCCATCTCCCATGCACAAGTACACAGAGAGTCAACTGCTATTTATACAGCCAGAATAATCTGAGCATGCACAGCACTGAGTAATGGTGAAAAGGTGTCAAAACAAGGAGTCCTTGCCCTGGAAATCTGACAATGCAACAGCACATTATAGTACAGACTTACAATAAACAAGTACTGAATAGCAAGTGGTCATTGCAGCCAAATTTCTTTATGAAGCTATCACATACAGAATACTAATAAGCAATTAATACAGCAGTATGATTAAGCAGACCTGCAATCACTCTATCACATTAACAGGTGAAAAAAAATCCAGTTTTTCCATGTATTGGGAAGCTAATATCTATTTACTCTTTCTTACTTGATGTGAATCTTACCAAACACTATTTGCTGGCTTTACTATTTCAACTGCCGTCCCACCAAGCATTAAATGCGTGTTGCTATTTTCATAGTACTTTTCTGCCTCCTTTGCTAAATAGAAAAGAGGTAGTTAGGCACATAACATATAATTTACTGGATAGAAAACTTTGTCTTTTCTGCAAAAAGCTGAAATCGTCTGAGACTTCTAGGAGGATGAAAGAGACCTAGGAAAAAAATACAAATGCTGATGTTTTCCTGAGACAAACGCAGGAGTGCTGCAGAGCTTCCTGACGCTCACAGGGGCACCCTATAGCCTTGCAATGCCACAGGCACCAGCTCTGGCACCAGCTCGCACCCCTTGGGTGAGCCAAATGGATGTATGAGCCCAACGTGAAGCAATTTGTCTCCTTTGTCAGGTTAACCCCTTACAGTTCAGCAAGATAAATCAATTTACCACGCGTCAAATGAGCAACATAATCACTGCAAGAGAAAAAAAGCAGCATGAAGCGTGGTGCCAGAAGGCAGGTGATGGTTGATATGAAGAAGAAACCAGAGGCCTTTGGCAACTGTGATTTCTTGATCAGCTCTGGCAGCATATGCTGTTAAGCTTCAACATCAGTTAGGACAGGAAAAGCTGCCAGAAATAGGGAGGTGTATCCTTTCGTTTTTCCATAGGTCATCTATGATTTCAGGCTACACATCATCCTGGCCAAGGAAGTATTATACTTCTGCAAGATAAATGTGTCCCAATGCATACAGTTCTTCAAAGTGACCTTTTATTCCAGATGTAAAAACAAAAGGTGTTTCTTAAGTCAACATTACAATAAAATCTGGAACATGCACCAAAAAAAAAAAAGAAAAACAAAAGCACTGACATTCTGATTGGGAAAAGTGTTAACATCACTCTCTGTTTTTTGTTTGTTTCACTGTCCGCCTCCTCCCCAGCTCTGTATGTGCAGCTGCCTGGCTGAGAGAAGTGATGGAAAACGGTGTGGGAAGGACGAAAGGGAGCAGTCTCCCTCACTGATCTCACTTCTGAGTAGCTCCTGCAAATGAATATCCTGTGAGGATCCCGAGCCCAATGAAACTGGTACAGTCTCTCCAAATGCTTTTTGTGGGGTTCCTGAAACAAAAGCACTTCTTTTTTTTCTCTCTCTCTCTTTTTTTTTCTTTTTTTTTTTTTGCTTGTAGCCTTTACATCTGAAGTGGTGACACAATTGCTTTTTAAATTGTGGCAGTCTCAAGGTACATGAGCAGTAAGTACTAACTGAAAATAAAATGATGACATCTTTGTAGGTCAGGTAAGCTCTTCACCAGCAAAGCATTCATCAAAACAAGAAAGAATGTGAAACCTAATTCCAGAAATTAAAGCATGATCATGTTTTACTTAGCAAATAGACTATGATATTCTTAACAGCAAGTGTATTTTAGATGGGAATTGTTGAAACTTCACAATCCAAATTTCTATTGACATAAGATTAATTTCCATATGGAAGGCCTATTTTCATTTATTCAAATTTTATTATTTGTAGTTGGTTCCAAGGTCTGCATAAGCCTTCAGTGCTTTAAAGGAACATAATTACTAAAATTATTGAAAAACATCCTTGTAAAATGTGTAAAATGTGAAAATTTTGGAGACAAATTGAGAAAAAATGTTTGATCCAAAATCAATCTAAATTCTGCTGAAAATTTCCAGGGTGTACTGTATATCAGCAAGACTCTACATCCTTGCACTACAGCAGCTTCTCTCATTCGTTTCTTCTTATTTATTTCTGCCACTTTCTTATTATGTTTGATTTTTTTTGAATCTTCCTTTTTGCTTTTTCTTCAAAGTCCAAATCTTTAAGACAAAACAACAACAAAAATCAACAAAATCAACAATAACAAAGAAAAAAGTTGCAGCTAACGAAATAAAAAGAAAGTTCCTCTTTCTGCCCAGTCTGCAGGAGATTTTAGGTCAGAAAACCGCCGTAACAGCAGGGTTTTATATAATGCAGTACATTTTGCTCCTAGGATGTGGATCCTCTAGTTTTCTGCCACAGACACCGTATATCTAATTTCTTGACCTTCTGGAAAGTCAAACTGTGCTTTTTCATGCCACGTTACCCACTTAGCATATGCATGAGGCCACCATGCAAAACACATTCGTAGCTCTGAATCCTCCTTGGAGCATGAGTTTTCTTGCTTATGATTTTCTAAGCAGTCCAGAAACTCCTCTCACACCTCCTTTACTTCACATGGTGTTAAACAATTCCTTTTCACCTGCCCTAGAGGCGCAGTCATCCAGAGCCACTTTTCAGAGCCATTTGATCACACTCAGCCACGTGGCCCAGAAATGCGGCCTCGTGGCCATTTTCCACTTGCCAGGCTCCTGAGGGCCCTACTGTGGAGCTTTGTGTCACTACTGCCAGGGGAGAGCTGGGACTGAAGGCCTCCACCTGTGGCCTTCATACACTGAAGGTAACATTCACAAGCACTGTCCTGATGACAGTATTTCCCACATCTGCATCATTCCCAGAAGCTACATATTGAGAGCTGTGCATTGCAGCTGTCACGATTTTCCCACATTGCACTTAACCTATTATCTGTCTCCAATCATAAAGTCCTATTACCTGTCTCCAAAAACAGTCGCAAAGTTTCTCATTCAGGCAATTTTAAATAGAGAGAGGAAAAATAAAAGGCATGAATAGCAAAATACTCCCTTTAGCTGTAAAAAGGATTGGGTGGTATCATAAACCAATCACACAAAAGAGAAAAAGAAATAGAAATGATAAAGACTTTTACTGCTATGCCACTAAAGGCATATGTAAGATGTTTTGTGCACTTGTAAGTGCTGCCACTGAAATAAAAAAAAAATGCATTTAGGATAACAGTAATCTTGGATGCTTTCAGGAGAACCTATAATAAAAGCAGAAATTAGATTGGTAAGGTAGAGTTCTTTCCAAGATCATCTGTGGAAAAATGCTAATGCATACAGTACAGGACAACTTTCAGAATCATATCAAGATTATGCAACCCTGACAGGGTTCCTCTTTGCTGGAAATTAAATTAAGGAAATCTTCATGCTGTTTGTCATAAACAATAATAACCAGTAAAATGGTTGATACAATCACATCTATTCAAACATAAAAGCACAGGCATCATACAGCTGTGAGTGAACGCCTACAGCAGTAGCAAATTGACCATATCACATGCGCTAAGCTATCTTTTTGACCATCAAGAGCAATTGTATTATCTCTGATTCAGGTACATATTAAAGCATACATCAAAAACACCTGCAGAATTCATATGTGTGTAAATTTGTAAAATAAAAGCATTTATTATGTCGAAATAGAAGCAGATGACTGCAGAAGAACTAAAGGTATTTGTCACACTTTTGAGATTTGTGTGTTATCAAGGAGTTAGAAGCAATGAAGCTGACACTTTTGTTCTAGGGCTATACTTGGAAATTGGTAAAAAGTACTACTGCCAAGGTCAAAAGTAAATGATCCATGCCCACCCCAAAATTCTCCTATAATTTTCCTAATAATTTAATGCTTACCATGCTCAAAATAAGCATTTTTAGTGTAAAAGCATGGCTTTTTATCTTTTTTAAACATGTTAAACATGTTAGAGACGAATGTATTTTAAAAAAATCTGTCCAATTAGCAAGGAGTCACAATGCTTTTAAAAAAAAAAATCTTTAAACACAAAATAATTTAGCTTCATTTGCTGTAATTGTATTACAAGTGTTTTTTTTTCCCAGTGGAAGGTATTAAAAGCAATAAGTTAATCACATTTGTATAAAAAATAATCGTATTTCTTGAAAATTTAATTTTCATTTAATTGAATGCTGTTTTCTGGATTTAGTAATACAATCCATCTAGTCTACCTACTGTCCACATCCTCTTGCCTCATACAACAGGTTTACATAAATTATGTTTAACTCACAAATTTGCCATGCTGTAAACAAGGCAATTAAAATTTATTATTTCACAGTGCAGTACTTTGGATCAGCTAGCCCTACGACCATGGCAAGAAGACAGAGCTAGTATGTGCTTTTTACAGAAGAGCTTCCTCCCAACTCTCATGTCCCTGCTCACTATTTTGGTACTTATTTAGTAAAGCACATGATTCATTTAAAGCCTAAGAGTCATTTGCATTTAAATTATACGACTAAAAAATATTAAGTGTGTGTTCTATGAATACAGAATCTAATTTAGTTCTTGCATAAGAGAAAGTTAACTTTTGCTGTCAGACAACTTCAGAGAAAAAGAATCCAAATCAAACAGCAAAAGGGTAAGAAAAGTCTCCCTGTCTATTTGAAAACGTGGATGAAAACAGATTATCATGGAGATTTATCAGTTACCTAATGATGGGCTGCATTTTTAGCTGCTCATGTTTCAGGCATTCAGAATGGCAGACCCCCAGGACTGGAACTAATGCATCCATTTCACGGGAACATCCTGTGAAAGCTCAAACTAAAAGCATGTGCTTTTTCCCAGTGTCCACACTGTCTCAGAAGCCAGATGCGTGCCCAGAACAGTGTCTGTCCCTCTGCCTGCTACAGCATGTTGGCCTTACTTCGTATTTAACAACATGTTATATTTCAATTATTCACACTCTTACATGTGAATAAAAATTCTTTTCAGATTTCCAACTGAAATAAAAGTCTCTTTAGATTAATGAGAATGTGTAGGGAACAGTGACTTCATAGCCCATCCTCCTAGCATCTGCAAGGAGTTTGTGATACTTCTTTGAAGACCTCTGAAGATGGTAACACTGAAGGATGTGCTAGTTTGTTCTTTTTTTTCCCTTAGAAAATTCTTGGTCACTTTTGTTAAAATATTCACTTTTCTAACCAACTCTTGCTGAATACTATCTAGAACTGACCTGTTACCATTTCAGTATGTCTGAAATAAGTGAATCATCAAGACAAAAATGCTATTTATTTCCCCAAAACCTCCACCCTATCCCCTCAAGATACAGAATCAACATACAAAAAGATTAAAAATAAATAAATAAATTTCTAAAATTCCTGTTCATATTTTGCCTTATAACACCCAGAATATGTATTTGAAATGAATGACGATTAGAAATCACAGTGTCTTGCTGACTATTGAGCTCTTTCAAATGGATCTTCGATGCAGAAATGATTCAGAAGAGTACCTTTAAATTCTGCTTTTCCTCATTACAGCACCACTTTCTTTTCATTCAGCTCTCTGATACTCCCCTCACTAAGTTTCCATGAGCTACTCACCAAAAATCACACCTTGTGCTATGCACAAATGAGAACAAAATGGAGCTGAGGACTAGCACAGCAGGAGTCACTGTGTTCCGTGTCAGTACAGTGGCACTGCCTATGATTGATCCTGCACTGCACTTGGCACGGGTGAAGACCAGGAGCTATACAAAAACTCCTCTCTGTTCCCACGCATTGTAACTGCAAGGCAATTGCATTTTTACAGAGTTTATATTTGCTGCAGCTGGCTGGGAAATCCACATGAGAGCAGTGTAAGTGAAATATCCCACAGTGCAACCAAGAAGACAACTACTGTTGAGGGTGAATGACATGAATTCTACTCATATGTATCTCGAGTCAAAAAAAACATTTTATAACTCAAGTTTTGGTTGCACACCAAAAACATGGCAGCTCCTTCATTCACCCATTTTATTGTGCAGTGGAAGTGGATTTCTGCCCATCAGCAGCCAGATGAAGGGCTCAAGATAAATCAATCATATGCGCAGATGCTTGTCAAAAAGTCCATTGGGTTGCTTTCCTTTTATTCATTAAATCTGTTAAGTTGACATGTCGTCCATCATAATGTTTCCTTTTCAAGAAGTAAGAGTACCTGCATTTTTCTGTATGTCATTTTGCTGAAAATGCACTTCTAAGTTTCTATAACATTTCCAGTAGTTTTGCAAACAAGAAAGGATGATATGAAACATAAGCACACAGGATAAAATCCTGAAACACACATACACCAAGCATCTATTTTTGTCTAGATAATAAATAAGCTCACGCAAAACCATATTTTAATAAAGTAGTTCTGTTACTAGTTTAGCTGACAGAAGAAAAAAAAATCCAGAACTATGGGAACTGCTGGCTTAGCAAGGATAACCAATGAGGTGTTGAAATAAATTCTGGGTTTTCTCTGTGTGATTTGTAAAGCTATTAACCACTCACAGTGCTCATGAATTCATTATACTCATAGGCAACATTCTCCAGTAATTCATCTTTTGATATATTTAAGCAAAATAAGGAAATCACAAATCACCTAATGCAATATAATTAGGTAACGGAGAACATACAAGCAAATAAAAGGTTCAAAATAACTGCAGTTGGGGCAACTTTGAAATACTTTAACCTGGATTTCCTTTAACACTTCTGCTTTAAGATGAATCTCACTGAATTCAACCCAAGCTAGATTAAAAATGATCAGAAAATTTTTAGAAGCAACTTCTTTAGCACTTACGATGAAGATTAAAGCCAAAGGAAAAAAAAATTATTGTAGTCCTACTATTAACTTAGTATGAGATGATTGTGACTCTCTCCCAGTATAAAGACTTGTATCATTCCCAGGCACAGAACTACATGTAAATGAACCACGGCTGACCACAAAAGCAGACACAGAGAGGAGTACCAGAGCTCATGGCAAAATAAAAATCAGAAGCAGAACTAAGTATAGGGAAAGCTGAACCCATGTACAAGCACAAAAGCAGAGCAGCTCCCATTGTTGCACTCTGATACTTCTTGCTCCTCCTTATCTTACCTGCACTACAAACAATTGTAGTTGAAATAGCTGAATTTGGGAAATCCAGAAATTCAGGTGCAGCTGGAGTTAGTCAGAGCTTCTTCCTGAGAAAGGAAGGATTTATCATGGAGAGCTCTACGACTTCTGCCCTTAAAGCTATTCACTTCTGGTTGTTAAGTATAAATATATGGATTGCTCTGATCAGATATAGAAGATTGAGTTCTCCAAATGAACATACTGATTAAAAAACAAACAAACAAACAAACAAACAAAAAAACCACGACAGCTTTTTAATTTGGATCTCTAGTTTATAGTAACTTTCCCAAAAACAAAATTCAAGAGAGAATAAAACGCTTTGGTTTTGGTTTTACTAATGATTCAACAGACCCAGTTTACCCACTGAAATGTATATCTGCATAAAAAAACCCAAGAATTTACTAAGTCAATGGCAAGCATTCATAGGTAAGTAACTTGAATTAGCTGTTTCCTCCAGTATATTGAAAGAATTTTTAAATAATTGAGACCCACATCACTATTGGTCTTAATTGTTATGACCATTAACTAATTTAGCATTGCATTAATTTTCTGATTGTTTAAAGTAAAAGGAGCAGTTTCACTCAAACCTTTAAAAACCTACGCATATGTCCAGTAATATACATCAAAACCAGTGGCAACCCACTAATTATCTAAGACATGTAAAAGACTATATAAAATCCTGTCAATGACTTCTTAAAAGGTGAAATTACCTGCTTATTTCTTAAGGATTTCTTGATGTAAATCAGATAAAAAAATCTAAACACAAGTACCAAAACATGTAAAACTGATACAGTGTACACTGCAACAGACAACTTGAAGGAAAGAAGCACCATTTTGTAACCAGTTGCAATTTCAGTTCAGACTTCTACTTTATGTTGGTGCACTGATACCACTGACAATGAAATGAACTCAACAGTAATCCGTTGGAAATGACTACAAAACAGAGTGAGAATGCTGTTATTGTGGAAAGACTGTTAAACTCTCTTTGAAGCAGAATAGGTAAGAAAATAATGGAAAAATACTATCCAGAGGCTTCTACTCCTGATGTATCAGTGCAAACGACAATAAACTATGCGAGAAAATTCACAGTGAGATACTGCCACTGAGTTAAAAAAAAAAAAAAATCCAAATCCATGAAGAACAAATTTGAACGGCCTAAAGCTTTTTTTCTTTCTCATTGCAATTATCCAAATATTTCAAATACTATATGATGACAAAAACATATGATGGGCAGAATATATTTTCCCTTACACACATTTTTTTATCTTGGTACATTTTCTATGTCACTACCTATTGTTTTTATTGTACATCCACAGGGAACAAAATACCAATAATAACTCATACCAATAATAACTCTTTTACTGCTGAAATAAGCACTTCCACTCTACTCTGAAAACTACTGTCATCACTGCAGGATTTTGGGTACTGCACAAAAAAAGACCTTTTGATATGTAGACTACTCGTCATTCTATTCCTCAGGTAGTTAAGTGACACTACATATACATTTTTCTCTAGCAGTTATTTCCATTTTTTTCCTCTCTCACTTTCCCATTTTTGTAATTCTTCAAGGAAATGATGTAAAATATCCAAGGAGAATCCAGAAAGAGAAAATAACATGGCCAGTGATGAAAAAAAACAACCACGACAAAAGATCTTAAGAATCCAGCAATGAATATTACTTCTGCCATGAAGCCTTTTTCTATGAAATCATTAACCAGATATTTTAGTACCTATGAGATGATACATAAAATGATCAAAGCACAGAAATCCACACATATAACATAAAAATTCTCTTACACTAAGAACTTTTGCATCAGAACCTTATTCATTATTATGCACTCCAAAAATATGGTCACGATACCGTTTTGAAAGATGAGCAATTACAACATGGAAAGCTAACAACCATCTTGAACTCAGTATCAGCACTACCTCTTGGCATCCAAAAATTAAGATTAATTAACTTATCAGCAAGAATCTTGTACTTCTGTGTCACCTCCCAGAAGATCTGAATAGCCAAAAGCTATGTCCTTGCATAGCTTTAATTATAACCATTGCTTGAAATGCAACCATGTCCTTGCCATTTCTCCACAGTAGTATCATCCTAGTACTCTGTACTCTGTTATAAAAACAAAAAACACCACAAGCTATCTATACATTATCATAAAAAAACTTCCTTAACTGTTAATTCAATTCTCCGTTTGCTAAATCATTGAGATCTCTGTCTTTT